>CAUOFW020005661.1:0-26422 GCA_963454935.2 Ilex paraguariensis | reverse complement strand
CTGTTTTTTTGGTTTGCAATGAAGGAGTGCTGGGGGCTGTGTGTGGGTTCTGATCAGAAGGGGACTGTTCACGTGAACAGTCCAGATGCTACTGCAGCTGATTTTTTTCAGCTATTTTTTTGTTTCTTTCCTCGGTTCCAGCGGCTGCTCTGAATTAACTGGCTTTCAGCGGGATCCCAGCTGCTTTCTCTTATGGTGTTACTGCTGCTTTTCTGATGAATTTCAGCTGCCTCTGCTCTCACCCTTTGCAGCTGCTTTTCATGCGTCTGTTCACCTGATTACAGCTGGAATTTCAGCTGCTGTTCAACTGGATTAATGCCACTTTTGTGCCTTCTGCTGTTCAACAAAATTTCTATAATAGAAAAGAGAACAAAATACATATTATCAAAGAAATGCTAAGCAATTAAAGGTTAGGAAAATCATGAAAACAACAACGAAAAATGAAAAAAAACCTATCGGATAATGAGAATGTTGGAGGATGAAAATAATAGAAAGAATGCCTGTAATAAACAAAAAACACAAAACAAGTAGAAATAGTCAAGTGCAAAACATATTTTACATAGAAAAGAAAGTCAATGGATCTAGGACGAATTGATATATTTATCTTTTCAATCATAAGCTCCCTTTGCAAACTCCTAATGTTCTTCCATGATTTATCCTTTTGCTCCCCTCCAAATAATTTAACATTGTTTCCAACATATAACAACTTAATAGAAAGATAGTAGAAAAATAAAATAAAATAAAACATAATTTATTTAATAGAAAAACGAACAAAATATATATTATCAAAGAAATGCTAATCAATTAATGGTTAGCAAAAACATGAAAACAACAATAAAAATGAAAAGAAATCAATCGGAAAATGAGAGGGTTGAGAGATGAAAATAATAGAAAGAATGATCATAACAAACAAGAAACACAAAAACAAGTAGAAATAGTCAAGTGTAAAGCATAATTTACATATAAAAGAAAACCAATGGATCTAGGACGAATAGATATACTTATCTTTTCAAGCATAAGCACGCCTTGCAAACTTATCTCCTTCAACTCTTCTTAATATTTCAAAAGCAAATATCCATTCTACAAACAATTGAAACTAAAACACAAAATAGATTGGTCACGCACATAAATATGAAAATCTCAAAAACAACAACAAAAAATAATAAGAGACAAAAATAGGAGAAGAATGATGAGCTAGTGGAGCAAAAAAACAATAAACCCAAATCCCTATCCCCTAGGCCTTTAAACCTTAACTCTTAGCCCTTATTCGAGTAACCCCTATCCCTAACCTCTAACACCTAAACCACTAAACCATAACCCAAAACACGAAAAGCTCTATTCCCCGAGCCCTATGGCCTAAACCTCTTTGAATTCTACGTTCTATTAATCTCTTTTACGTGCTACAAACTCCTAATATTCTTCCATACTTTGTCATTTTGCTCTCCTCCAAATAATTCAACTTTCTTTCCAACATATAACAATTTAATAGAAAGGTAATAAAAAAAGAAATAAAACATAATTCCTAGAATAGAAAAGCGAACAAAATACATATTATCAAAAAAGTGCTAAACAATTAAAGGTTTGAAAAAACATGAAAACAACAACGATAAATGAAAAGGAACCTACCGGATACTGAGAGTATTGGGGGATGAAAATAATAGAAAGAATGATCATAACAAACAATAAACACAAAAACAAGTAGAAATAGTCAAGTGTAAAACATATTTTACATATAAAATAAAGTCAACGCAACTAGTACGAATATATATACTTATCTTTTCAATCATAAGCTCGCCTTGCAAACTTTTCTCCTTCAACTCTTCTCAATCTTTCAAAAGAAAACATCCATTCCACAAACAACTGAAATTAAAACACAAAATAGATTTGTCACGCACATAAATATGAAAATCTAAATAACAACAACAAAATATAATAAGAGACAAAAATAAGAGAAAAAAGATGAGCTAGTGGAGCAAAAGAAGCAAAAGAACACTAAACCCAAATCCTTATCCCCTAAGCCTTTAAACCTTAACTCTTAGCCCTTATCCCCGTAACCCCTACCCCTAACCTCTAACACCTAAACCCCTAAACCTTAACCCAAAACACCTATAGCTCTAATCCCCGATCCCTATGGCCTAAACCTCTTTGAATTCTACGTTCTATTAATCTCTTTTACCAGCTACAAACTCCTAATATTTTTCCATACTTTTGTCCTTTTGCACTCCTCCAAATAATTCAACTTTCTTTCCAACATATAACAATTTAATAGAAAGGTAATAAAAAAAAGAAATAAAACATAATTTCTAGAATACAAAAGCGAACAAAATACATATTATCAAAAAACTGCTAAACAATTAAAGGTTTGGAAAAACATAAAAACAACAACGAGAAATCAAAATGAACCTATCGGATAATGAGAGTATTGGGGGATGAAAATAATAGAAAGAATGATCATAACAAACAATAAACACAAAAACAAGTAGAAATAGTCAAGTGTGAAACATATTTTACATATAAAATAAAGTCAACGCAACTAGGACGAATATATATACTAATCTTTTCAATCATAAGCTCGCCTTGCAAACTTTTCTCCATCAATTCTTCTTAATCTTTCAAAAGCAAACATCCATTCCACAAACAACTGAAATTAAAACACAAAATAGATTTGTCACGCACATAAATATGAAAATCTAAAGAACAACAACAAAACATAATAAGAGACAAAAATACGAGAAGAAAGATGAGCTAGTGGAGCAAAAGAAGCGAAAGAACAATAAACCAAAATCCTTATCCCCTAAGCCGTTAAACCATAACTCTAAGCCCATATCCCCGTAACCCCTACCCCTAACCTCTTTGAATTCTACGTTCTATTAGTCACTTTTACATGCTACAAACTCCTAACATTCTTCCATACTTTGTCCTTTTGCTCTCCTCCAAATATTTCAACATATAACAATTTAATAGAAAGGTAATAAAATAGAGAAATAAAACATAACTCCTAGAATAGAAAAGCGAACAAAATACATATTATCAAAAAAGTGCTAAACAATTAAAGATTTGAAAAAACATGAAAACAACAACGATAAATGAACAACAACAAAATATAATAAGAGACAAAAATAGGAGAAGAAAGAGGAGCTAGTTGAGCAAAAGAACACTAAACCCAAATCCTTATCTCCTAAGCCTTTAAACCTTAACTTTTAGCCCTTATCCCCGTAACCCCTACCTCTAACCTCTAACACCTAAACCCCTAAACATTCACCCAAAACACCTATAACTCTAATCCCCGAGCCCTATGGCCTAAACCTCTTTGAATTTTGCGTTCTATTAATCTCTTTTACATGCTACAAACTCCTAATATTATTCCATACTTTGTCCTTTTGCTCTCCTCCAAATAATTCAAATTTCTTTCCAATATATAACATGTTAATAGAAAGGTAATAAAAAACAGAAATAAAACATAATTTCAAGAATAGAAAAACGAACAAAATACATATTATCAAAAAAGTGCTAAACAATTAAAGGTTTGGAAAAACATGAAAACAACAACGATAAATGAAAAGGAACCTATCGGATAATGAGAGTATTGGGGGATGAAAATAATAGAAAGAATGATCATAACAAACAATAAACACAAAAACAAGTAGAAATAGTCAAGTGTAAAACATATTTTACACATAAAAGAAACTCAACGCAACTAGGACGAATATATATACTTATCTGTTCAACCATAAGCTCGCCTTGCAAACTTTTCTTCATCAACTCTTCTCAATCTTTCAAAAGCAAACATCCATTCCACAAACAACTGAAATTAAAACACAATATAGGTTTGTCACGCACATAAATATGAAAATCTAAAGAACAACAACAAAACATAATAAGAGACAAAAATAAGAGAAGAATGATGAGGTAGTGGAGCAAAAGAAGCAAAAGAACACTAAACCCAAATCCATACCCCTAAGCCTTTAAACCTTAACTCTTAGCCCTTATCCCCGTAACCCCTACCCCTAACCTCTAACACCTAAACCCCTAAACCTTAACCCAAAACACCTATAACTCTAATCCCCGAGCCCTATGGCCTAAACCTCTTTGAATTCTACGTTCTATTCATCACTTTTACATGCTACAAACTCCTAATATTCTTTCATACTTTTGTCCTTTTGCTCTCCTCCAAATAATTCAACTTTATTTCAACCATATAACAATTTAATAGAAAGGTAATAAAATAGAGAAATAAAACATAACTCCTAGAATAAAAAAGCGAACAAAATACGTATGATCAAAAAAGTGCTAAACAATTAAAGGTTTGGAAAAACATGAAAACAACAACGATAAATGAAAAGGAACCTATCGGATAATGAGAGTATTGGGGGATGAAAATAATAGAAAGAATGATCATAACAAACAATAAACACAAAAACAAGTAGAAATAGTCAAGTGTAAAACATATTTTACATATAAAAAAAGTCAACGCAACTAGGACGAATATATATACTTATCTTTTCAATCATAAGCTCGCCTTGCAAACTTTTCTCTTCAACTCTTCTCAATCTTTCAAAAGCAAACATCCATTCCACAAACAACTGAAATTAAAACACAATATAGGTTTGTCACGCACATAAATATGAAAATCTAAAGAACAACAACAAAACATAATAAGAGACAAAAATAAGAGAAGAATGATGAGGTAGTGGAGCAAAAGAAGCAAAAGAACACTAAACCCAAATCCATACCCCTAAGCCTTTAAACCTTAACTCTTAGCCCTTATCCCCGTAACCCCTACCCCTAACCTCTAACACCTAAACCCCTAAACCTTAACCCAAAACACCTATAACTCTAATCCCCGAGCCCTATGGCCTAAACCTCTTTGAATTCTACGTTCTATTAATCACTTTTACATGCTACAAACTCCTAATATTCTTTCATACTTTTGTCCTTTTGCTCTCCTCCAAATAATTCAACTTTATTTCAACCATATAACAATTTAATAGAAAGGTAATAAAATAGAGAAATAAAACATAACTCCTAGAATAGAAAAGCGAACAAAATACGTATGATCAAAAAAGTGCTAAACAATTAAAGGTTTGGAAAAACATGAAAACAACAACGATAAATGAAAAGGAACCTATTGGATAATGAGAGTATTGGGGGAGGAAAATAGTAGAAAGAATGATCATAACAAACAATAAACACAAAAACAAGTAGAAATAGTCAAGTGTAAAACATATTTTACATATAAAAGAAAGTCAACGCAACTAGGACGAATATATATACTTATCTGTTCAATCATAAGCTCGCCTTGCAAACTTTTCTCCTTCAACTCTTCTCAATCTTTCAAAAGCAAACATCCATTCCACAAACAACTGAAATTAAAACACAATATAGGTTTGTCACGCACATAAATATGAAAATCTAAAGAACAACAACAAAACATAATAAGAGACAAAAATAAGAGAAGAATGATGAGGTAGTGGAGCAAAAGAAGCAAAAGAACACTAAACCCAAATCCATACCCCTAAGCCTTTAAACCTTAACTCTTAGCCCTTATCCCCGTAACCCCTACCCCTAACACCTAAACCCCTAAACCTTAACCCAAAACACCTATAACTCTAATCCCCGAGCCCTATGGCCTAAACCTCTTTGAATTCTACGTTCTATTAATCTCTTTTACATGCTACAAACTCCTAATATTCTTCCATACTTTTGTCCTTTTGCTCTCCTCCAAATAATTCAACTTTCTTTCCAACATATAACAATTTAATAGAAAGGTAATAAAAAAAGAAATAAAACATAATTCCTAGAATAGAAAAGCGAACAAAATACATATTATCAAAAAAGTGCTAAACAATTAAAGGTTTGGAAAAACATGAAAACAACAACGATAAATGAAAAGGAACCTATCGGATAATGAGAGTATTGGGGGATGAAAATAATAGAAAGAATGATCATAACAAACAATAAACACAAAAACAAGTAGAAATAGTCAAGTGTAAAACATATTTTACATATAAAATAAAGTCAACGCAACTAGGACGAATATATATACTTATCTTTTCAATCATAAGCTCGCCTTGCAAACTTTTCTCCTTCAACTCTTCTTAATCTTTCAAAAGCAAACATCCATTCCACAAACAACTGAAATTAAAACACAAAATAGTTTGTCACGCACATAAATATGAAAATCTAAAGAACAACAACAAAACATAATAAGAGACAAAAATAAGAGAAGAAAGATGAGCTAGTGGAGCAAAAGAAGCGAAAGAACAATAAACCCAAATCCTTATCCCCTAAGCCTTTAAACCATAACTCTAAGCCCATATCCCCGTAACCCCTACCCCTAACCTCTTTGAATTCTACGTTCTATTAATCACTTTTACATGCTACAAACTCCTAATATTCTTCCATACTTTGTCCTTTTGCTCTCCTCCAAATAATTCAACTTCTTTTCAACATATAACAATTTAATAGAAAGGTAATAAAATAGAGAAATAAAACATAACTCCTAGAATAGAAAAGCGAACAAAATACATATTATCAAAAAAGTGCTAAACAATTAAAGGTTTGAAAAAACATGAAAACAACAACGATAAATGAAAAGGAACCTATCGGATAATGAGAGTATTGGGGGATGAAAATAATAGAAAGAATGATCATAACAAACAATAAACACAAAAACAAGTAGAAATAGTCAAGTGTAAAACATATTTTACATATAAAAAAAAGTCAACGCAACTAGGACGAATATATATACTTATCTTTTCAATCATAAGCTCGCCTTGCAAACTTTTCTCCTTCAACTCTTCTCAATCTTTCAAAAGCAAACATCCATTCCACAAACAACTGAAATTAAAACACAATATAGGTTTGTCACGCACATAAATATGAAAATCTAAAGAACAACAACAAAACATAATAAGAGACAAAAATAAGAGAAGAATGATGAGGTAGTGGAGCAAAAGAAGCAAAAGAACACTAAACCCAAATCCATACCCCTAAGCCTTTAAACCTTAACTCTTAGCCCTTATCCCCGTAACCCCTACCCCTAACCTCTAACACCTAAACCCCTAAACCCCTAAACCTTAACCCAAAACACCTATAACTCTAATCCCCGAGCCCTATGGCCTAAACCTCTTTGAATTCTACGTTCTATTAATCACTTTTACATGCTACAAACTCCTAATATTCTTTCATACTTTTGTCCTTTTGCTCTCCTCCAAATAATTCAACTTTATTTCAACATATAACAATTTAATAGAAAGGTAATAAAATAGAGAAATAAAACATAACTCCTAGAATAGAAAAGCGAACAAAATACGTATGATCAAAAAAGTGCTAAACAATTAAAGGTTTGGAAAAACATGAAAACAACAACGATAAATGAAAAGGAACCTATCGGATAATGAGAGTATTGGGGGAGGAAAATAGTAGAAAGAATGATCATAACAAACAATAAACACAAAAACAAGTAGAAATAGTCAAGTGTAAAACATATTTTACATATAAAAGAAAGTCAACGCAACTAGGACGAATATATATACTTATCTGTTCAATCATAAGCTCGCCTTGCAAACTTTTCTCCTTCAACTCTTCTCAATCTTTCAAAAGCAAACATCCATTCCACAAACAACTGAAATTAAAACACAATATAGGTTTGTCACGCACATAAATATGAAAATCTAAAGAACAACAACAAAACATAATAAGAGACAAAAATAAGAGAAGAATGATGAGGTAGTGGAGCAAAAGAAGCAAAAGAACACTAAACCCAAATCCATACCCCTAAGCCTTTAAACCTTAACTCTTAGCCCTTATCCCCGTAACCCCTACCCCTAACCTCTAACACCTAAACCCCTAAACCTTAACCCAAAACACCTATAACTCTAATCCCCGAGCCCTATGGCCTAAACCTCTTTGAATTCTACGTTCTATTAATCACTTTTACATGCTACAAACTCCTAATATTCTTTCATACTTTTGTCCTTTTGCTCTCCTCCAAATAATTCAACTTTATTTCAACATATAACAATTTAATAGAAAGGTAATAAAATAGAGAAATAAAACATAACTCCTAGAATAGAAAAGCGAACAAAATACGTATGATCAAAAAAGTGCTAAACAATTAAAGGTTTGGAAAAACATGAAAACAACAACGATAAATGAAAAGGAACCTATCGGATAATGAGAGTATTGGGGGATGAAAATAATAGAAAGAATGATCATAACAAACAATAAACACAAAAACAAGTAGAAATAGTCAAGTGTAAAACATATTTTACATATAAAAAAAGTCAACGCAACTAGGACGAATATATATACTTATCTTTTCAATCATAAGCTCGCCTTGCAAACTTTTCTCCTTCAACTCTTCTCAATCTTTCAAAAGCAAACATCCATTCCACAAACAACTGAAATTAAAACACAATATAGGTTTGTCACGCACATAAATATGAAAATCTAAAGAACAACAACAAAACATAATAAGAGACAAAAATAAGAGAAGAATGATGAGGTAGTGGAGCAAAAGAAGCAAAAGAACACTAAACCCAAATCCATACCCCTAAGCCTTTAAACCTTAACTCTTAGCCCTTATCCCCGTAACCCCTACCCCTAACCTCTAACACCTAAACCCCTAAACCCCTAAACCTTAACCCAAAACACCTATAACTCTAATCCCCGAGCCCTATGGCCTAAACCTCTTTGAATTCTACGTTCTATTAATCACTTTTACATGCTACAAACTCCTAATATTCTTTCATACTTTTGTCCTTTTGCTCTCCTCCAAATAATTCAACTTTATTTCAACATATAACAATTTAATAGAAAGGTAATAAAATAGAGAAATAAAACATAACTCCTAGAATAGAAAAGCGAACAAAATACGTATGATCAAAAAAGTGCTAAACAATTAAAGGTTTGGAAAAACATGAAAACAACAACGATAAATGAAAAGGAACCTATCGGATAATGAGAGTATTGGGGGAGGAAAATAGTAGAAAGAATGATCATAACAAACAATAAACACAAAAACAAGTAGAAATAGTCAAGTGTAAAACATATTTTACATATAAAAGAAAGTCAACGCAACTAGGACGAATATATATACTTATCTGTTCAATCATAAGCTCGCCTTGCAAACTTTTCTCCTTCAACTCTTCTCAATCTTTCAAAAGCAAACATCCATTCCACAAACAACTGAAATTAAAACACAATATAGGTTTGTCACGCACATAAATATGAAAATCTAAAGAACAACAACAAAACATAATAAGAGACAAAAATAAGAGAAGAATGATGAGGTAGTGGAGCAAAAGAAGCAAAAGAACACTAAACCCAAATCCATACCCCTAAGCCTTTAAACCTTAACTCTTAGCCCTTATCCCCGTAACCCCTACCCCTAACCTCTAACACCTAAACCCCTAAACCTTAACCCAAAACACCTATAACTCTAATCCCCGAGCCCTATGGCCTAAACCTCTTTGAATTCTACGTTCTATTAATCACTTTTACATGCTACAAACTCCTAATATTCTTTCATACTTTTGTCCTTTTGCTCTCCTCCAAATAATTCAACTTTATTTCAACATATAACAATTTAATAGAAAGGTAATAAAATAGAGAAATAAAACATAACTCCTAGAATAGAAAAGCGAACAAAATACGTATTATCAAAAAAGTGCTAAACAATTAAAGGTTTGGAAAAACATGAAAACAACAACGATAAATGAAAAGGAACCTATCGGATAATGAGAGTATTGGGGGATGAAAATAATAGAAAGAATGATCATAACAAACAATAAACACAAAAACAAGTAGAAATAGTCAAGTGTAAAACATATTTTACATATAAAATAAAGTCAACGCAACTAGGACGAATATATATACTTATCTTTTCAATCATAAGCTCGCCTTGCAAACTTTTCTCCTTCAACTCTTCTCAATCTTTCAAAAGCAAACATCCATTCCACAAACAACTGAAATTAAAACACAATATAGGTTTGTCACGCACATAAATATGAAAATCTAAAGAACAACAACAAAACATAATAAGAGACAAAAATAAGAGAAGAATGATGAGGTAGTGGAGCAAAAGAAGCAAAAGAACACTAAACCCAAATCCATACCCCTAAGCCTTTAAACCTTAACTCTTAGCCCTTATCCCCGTAACCCCTACCCCTAACCTCTAACACCTAAACCCCTAAACCTTAACCCAAAACACCTATAACTCTAATCCCCGAGCCCTATGGCCTAAACCTCTTTGAATTCTACGTTCTATTAATCACTTTTACATGCTACAAACTCCTAATATTCTTTCATACTTTTGTCCTTTTGCTCTCCTCCAAATAATTCAACTTTATTTCAACATATAACAATTTAATAGAAAGGTAATAAAATAGAGAAATAAAACATAACTCCTAGAATAGAAAAGCGAACAAAATACGTATGATCAAAAAAGTGCTAAACAATTAAAGGTTTGGAAAAACATGAAAACAACAACGATAAATGAAAAGGAACCTATCGGATAATGAGAGTATTGGGGGAGGAAAATAGTAGAAAGAATGATCATAACAAACAATAAACACAAAAACAAGTAGAAATAGTCAAGTGTAAAACATATTTTACATATAAAAGAAAGTCAACGCAACTAGGACGAATATATATACTTATCTGTTCAATCATAAGCTCGCCTTGCAAACTTTTCTCCTTCAACTCTTCTCAATCTTTCAAAAGCAAACATCCATTCCACAAACAACTGAAATTAAAACACAATATAGGTTTGTCACGCACATAAATATGAAAATCTAAAGAACAACAACAAAACATAATAAGAGACAAAAATAAGAGAAGAAAGATGAGCTAGTGGAGCAAAAGAAGCAAAAGAACACTAAACCCAAATCCATACCCCTAAGCCTTTAAACCTTAACTCTTAGCCCTTATCCCCGTAACCCCTACCCCTAACCTCTAACACCTAAACCCTAAACCTTAACCCAAAACACCTATAACTCTAATCCCCGAGCCCTATGGCCTAAACCTCTTTGAATTCTACGTTCTATTAATCTCTTTTACATGCTACAAACTCCTAATATTCTTCCATACTTTTGTCCTTTTGCTCTCCTCCAAATAATTCAACTTTCTTTCCAACATATAACAATTTAATAGAAAGGTAATAAAAAAGAAATAAAACATAATTTCTAGAATAGAAAAGCGAACAAAATACATATTATCAAAAAAGTGCTAAACAATTAAAGGTTTGGAAAAACATGAAAACAACAACGATAAATGAAAAGGAACCTATCGGATAATGAGAGTATTGGGGGATGAAAATAATAGAAAGAATGATCATAACAAACAATAAACACAAAAACAAGTAGAAATAGTCAAGTGTAAAACATATTTTACATATAAAATAAAGTCAACGCAACTAGGACGAATATATATACTTATCTTTTCAATCATAAGCTCGCCTTGCAAACTTTTCTCCTTCAACTCTTCTTAATCTTTCAAAAGCAAACATCCATTCCACAAACAACTGAAATTAAAACACAAAATAGATTTGTCACGCACATAAATATGAAAATCTAAAGAACAACAACAAAACATAATAAGAGACAAAAATAGGAGAAGAAAGATGAGCTAGTGGAGCAAAAGAAGCGAAAGAACAATAAACCCAAATCCTTATCCCCTAAGCCTTTAAACCATAACTCTAAGCCCATATCCCCGTAACCCCTACCCCTAAACCTCTTTGAATTCTACGTTCTATTAATCACTTTTACATGCTACAAACTCCTAATATTCTTCCATACTTTGTCCTTTTGCTCTCCTCCAAATAATTCAACTTTCTTTCAACATATAACAATTTAATAGAAAGGTAATAAAATAGAGAAATAAAACATAACTCCTAGAATAGAAAAGCGAACAAAATACATATTATCAAAAAAGTGCTAAACAATTAAAGGTTTGAAAAAACATGAAAACAACAACGATAAATGAAAAGGAACCTATCGGATAATGAGAGTATTGGGGGATGAAAATAATAGAAAGAATGATCATAACAAACAATAAACACAAAAACAAGTAGAAATAGTCAAGTGTAAAACATATTTTACATATAAAAAAAAGTCAACGCAACTAGGACGAATATATATACTTATCTTTTCAATCATAAGCTCGCCTTGCAAACTTTTCTCCTTCAACTCTTCTCAATCTTTCAAAAGCAAACATCCATTCCACAAACAACTGAAATTAAAACACAATATAGGTTTGTCACGCACATAAATATGAAAATCTAAAGAACAACAACAAAACATAATAAGAGACAAAAATAAGAGAAGAATGATGAGCTAGTGGAGCAAAAGAAGCAAAAGAACACTAAACCCAAATCCATACCCCTAAGCCTTTAAACCTTAACTCTTAGCCCTTATCCCCGTAACCCCTACCCCTAACCTCTAACACCTAAACCCCTAAACCCCTAAACCTTAACCCAAAACACCTATAACTCTAATCCCCGAGCCCTATGGCCTAAACCTCTTTGAATTCTACGTTCTATTAATCTCTTTTACATGCTACAAACTCCTAATATTCTTTCATACTTTTGTCCTTTTGCTCTCCTCCAAATAATTCAACTTTATTTCAACATATAACAATTTAATAGAAAGGTAATAAAATAGAGAAATAAAACATAACTCCTAGAATAGAAAAGCGAACAAAATACATATTATCAAAAAAGTGCTAAACAATTAAAGGTTTGGAAAAACATGAAAACAACAACGATAAATGAAAAGGAACCTATCGGATAATGAGAGTATTGGGGGAGGAAAATAGTAGAAAGAATGATCATAACAAACAATAAACACAAAAACAAGTAGAAATAGTCAAGTGTAAAACATATTTTACATATAAAATAAAGTCAACGCAACTAGGACGAATATATATACTTATCTGTTCAATCATAAGCTCGCCTTGCAAACTTTTCTCCTTCAACTCTTCTCAATCTTTCAAAAGCAAACATCCATTCCACAAACAACTGAAATTAAAACACAATATAGGTTTGTCACGCACATAAATATGAAAATCTAAAGAACAACAACAAAACATAATAAGAGACAAAAATAAGAGAAGAATGATGAGCTAGTGGAGCAAAAGAACACATAACCCAAATCCATACCCCTAAGCCTTTAAACCTTAACTCTTAGCCCTTATCCCCGTAACCCCTACCCCTAACCTCTAACACCTAAACCCCTAAACCTTAACCCAAAACACCTATAACTCTAATCCCCGAGCCCTATGGCCTAAACCTCTTTGAATTCTACGTTCTATTAATCACTTTTACATGCTACAAACTCCTAATATTCTTTCATACTTTTGTCCTTTTGCTCTCCTCCAAATAATTCAACTTTCTTTCAACATATAACAATTTAATAGAAAGGTAATAAAATAGAGAAATAAAACATAACTCCTAGAATAGAAAAGCGAACAAAATACATATTATCAAAAAAGTGCTAAACAATTAAAGGTTTGGAAAAACATGAAAACAACAACGATAAATGAAAAGGAACCTATCGGATAATGAGAGTATTGGGGGATGAAAATAATAGAAAGAATGATCATAACAAACAATAAACACAAAAACAAGTAGAAATAGTCAAGTGTAAAACATATTTTACATATAAAATAAAGTCAACGCAACTAGGACGAATATATATACTTATCTGTTCAATCATAAGCTCGCCTTGCAAACTTTTCTCCTTCAACTCTTCTCAATCTTTCAAAAGCAAACATCCATTCCACAAACAACTGAAATTAAAACACAATATAGGTTTGTCACGCACATAAATATGAAAATCTAAAGAACAACAACAAAAATAAGAGAAGAATGATGAGATAGTGGAGCAAAAGAACACATAACCCAAATCCATACCCCTAAGCCTTTAAACCTTAACTCTTAGCCCTTATCCCCGTAACCCCTACCCCTAACCTCTAACACCTAAACCCCTAAACCTTAACCCAAAACACCTATAACTCTAATCCCCGAGCCCTATGGCCTAAACCTCTTTGAATTCTACGTTCTATTAATCACTTTTACATGCTACAAACTCCTAATATTCTTTCATACTTTTGTCCTTTTGCTCTCCTCCAAATAATTCAACTTTATTTCCAACATATAACAATTTAATAGAAAGGTAATAAAATAGAGAAATAAAACATAACTCCTAGAATAGAAAAGCGAACAAAATACGTATTATCAAAAAAGTGCTAAACAATTAAAGGTTTGGAAAAACATGAAAACAACAACGATAAATGAAAAGGAACCTATCGGATAATGAGAGTATTGGGGGAGGAAAATAGTAGAAAGAATGATCATAACAAACAATAAACACAAAAACAAGTAGAAATAGTCAAGTGTAAAACATATTTTACATATAAAATAAAGTCAACGCAACTAGGACGAATATATATACTTATCTGTTCAATCATAAGCTCGCCTTGCAAACTTTTCTCCTTCAACTCTTCTTAATCTTTCAAAAGCAAACATCCATTCCACAAATACCTGAAATTAAAACACAATATAGGTTTGTCACGCACATAAATATGAAAATCAAAGAAAAACAACAAAACATAATAAGAGACAAAAATAAGAAAAGAAAGATGAGCTAGTGGAGCAAAAGAAGCGAAAGAACAATAAACCCAAATCCTTATCCCCTAAGCCTTTAAACCTTAACTCTTAGCCCTTATCCCCGTAACCCCTACCCCTAACCTCTAACACCTAAACCCCTAAACCTTAACCCAAAACACCTATAACTCTAATCCCCGAGCCCTATGGCCTAAACCTCTTTGAATTCTACGTTCTATTAATCTCTTTTACATGCTACAAACTCCTAATATTATTCCATACTTTGTCCTTTTGCTCTCCTCCAAATAATTCAAATTTCTTTCCAATATATAACAATTTAATAGAAAGGTAATAAAAAAAAGAAATAAAACAATTCCAAAAATATAAAAGCGAACAAAATACATATTATCAAAAAAGTGCTAAACAATTAAAGGTTTGGAAAAACATGAAAACAACAACGATAAATGAAAAGGAACCTATCGGATAATGAGAGTATTGGGGGATGAAAATAATAGAAAGAATGATCATAACAAACAATAAACACAAAAACAAGTAGAAATAGTCAAGTGTAAAACATATTTTACATATAAAATAAAGTCAACGCAACTAGGACGAACATATATACTTATCTGTTCAACCATAAGCTCGCCTTGCAAACTTTTCTCCTTCAACTCTTCTTAATCTTTCAAAAGCAAACATCCATTCCACAAATACCTGAAATTAAAACACAATATAGGTTTGTCACGCACATAAATATGAAAATCTATATAACAACAACAAAACATAATAAGAGACAAAAATAGGAGAAGAAAGATGAGCTAGTGGAGCAAAAGAAGCGAAAGAACAATAAACCCAAATCCTTATCCCTAAGCCTTTAAACTTTAACTCTTAGCCCATATCCCCGTAACCCCTACCCCTAACCTCTAACACCTATAACTCTAATCCCCGAGCCCTATGGCCTAAACCTCTTTGAATTCTACGTTCTATTAATCTCTTTTACATGCTACAAACTCCTAATATTGTTCCATACTTTGTCCTTTTGCTCTCCTCCAAATAATTCAACTTTCTTTCCAATATATAACAATTTAATAGAAAGGTAATAAAAAAAAGAATAAAACATAATTCCTAGAATAGAAAAGCGAACAAAATACATATTATCAAAAAAGTGCTAAACAATTAAAGGTTTGAAAAAACATGAAAACAACAACGATAAATGAAAAGGAATCTATCGGATAATGAGAGTATTGGGGGATGAAAATAATAGAAAGAATGATCATAACAAACAATAAACACAAAAACAAGTAGAAATAGTCAAGTGTAAAACATATTTTACATATAAAATAAAGTCAACGCAACTAGGACGAATATATATACTTATCTTTTCAATCATAAGCTCGCCTTGCAAACTTTTCTCCTTCAACTCTTCTCAATCTTTCAAAAGCAAACATCCATTCCACAAACAACTGAAATTAAAACACAATATAGGTTTGTCACGCACATAAATATGAAAATCTAAAGAACAACAACAAAACATAATAAGAGACAAAAATAAGAGAAGAATGATGAGGTAGTGGAGCAAAAGAAGCAAAAGAACACTAAACCCAAATCCATATCCCCTAAGCCTTTAAACCTTAACTCTTAGCCCTTATCCCCGTAACCCCTACCCCTAACCTCTAACACCTAAACCCCTAAACCTTAACCCAAAACACCTATAACTCTAATCCCCGAGCCCTATGGCCTAAACCTCTTTGAATTCTACGTTCTATTAATCACTTTTACATGCTACAAACTCCTAATATTCTTCCATACTTTTGTCCTTTTGCTCTCCTCCAAATAATTCAACTTTCTTTCCAACATATAACAATTTAATAGAAAGGTAATAAAAAAAAGAAATAAACACAATTCCTAGAATTGAAAAGCGAACAAAATACATATTATCAAAAAAGTGCTAAACAATTAAAGGTTTGGAAAAACATAAAAAACAACAACGATAAATGAAAAGGAATCTATCGGATAATGAGAGTATTGGGGGATAAAATAATAGAAAGAATGATCATAACAAACAATAAACACAAAAACAAGTAGAAATAGTCAAGTATAAAACATATTTTACATATAAAATAAAGTCAACACAACTAGGACGAATATATATACTTATCTTTTCAATCATAAGCTCCCTTGCAAACTTTTCTCCTTCAACTCTTCTTAATCTTTCAAAAGCAAACATCCATTCCACAAACAACTGAAATTAAAACAAAAAATAGATTTGTCACGCACATAAATATGAAAATCAAAAGTAAAACAACAACAAAATATAATAAGAGACAAAAATAGGAGAAGAAAGATGAGCTAGTGGAGCAAAAGAAGCAAAAGAACAATAAACCCAAATCCTTATCCCCTAAGCCTTTAAACCTTAACTCTTAGCCCTTATCCCCGTAACCCCTACCCCTAACCTCTAACACCTAAACCCCTAAACCTTAACCCAAAATACCTAAAGCTCTAATCCCCGAGCCCTATGGCCTAAACCTCTTTGAATTCTACGTTCTATTAATCTCTTTTACATGCTACAAACTCCTTAATATTCTTCCATACTTTGTCCTTTTGCTCTCCTCCAAATAATTCAACTTTCTTTCCAACATATAACAATTTAATAGAAAGGCAATAAAAAAAAGAAATAAAACATAATTCCTAGAATAGAAAAAGCGAACAAAATACATATTATCAAAAAAGTGCAAAACCATTAAAGGTAAAGAAAACATGAAAACAACAAGGACAAATAAAAAGAACTAATCGGATAATGAGAATGTTAGGGGATGAAAATAATAAAAAGAATGATCATAACAAACAAGAAATATAAAAACAAGTAGAAATAGTCAAGTGTAAAACATATTTTAAATATAAAATAAAGTCAACGCAACTGGGACGAAAAACTATACTTATCTTTTCAATCATAAGCTCGCCCTGCAAACTTTTCTCCTTCAACTCTTCTTAATCTTTCAAAAGCAAACATCCATTCCACAAAAAACTGAAATTAAAAAACAAAATAGATTTGTCACGCACACAAATACGAAAATCTCAGAAACAACAACAAAATATAATAAGAGACAAAAATAGGAGAAGAAAGATGAGCTAGTGGAGCAAAAGAAGCAAAAGAAGCAAAAGAACACAAAACCCAAATCTTTATCCCATAAGCCTTTAAACAATAACTCTTAGCCCTTATCCCCGTAACCCCTACCCCTAACCTCTAACACCTAAACCCCTAAACCTTAACCCAAAACACCTATAGCTCTAATCCCCGAGCCCTATGGCCTAAACCTCTTTGAATTGTACTTTCTATTAATCTCTTGCACCTGCTACAAACTCCTAATATTCTTCATACTTTGTCCTTTTGCTCTCCTCCAAATAATACAAATTTCTTTCTAACATATAACAATTTAATGGAAAGATAATAAAAATAAGAAATAAAACAAAATTTCTATAATAGAAAAACGAACAAAATACATATTCTCAAAGAAGTGAAAAACCATTAAAGGTAAAGAAAACATGAAAACAAGAAGGACAAATGAAAAAGAACTAATCGGATAACGAGAATGTTGGGGATGAAAATAATAAAAAGAAGGATCATAACAAACAAGAAATACAAAAACAAGTAGAAATAGTCAAGTGTAAAACATATTTTAAATATAAAATAAAGTCAACGCAACTAGGACAAAAGCTATACTTATCTTTTCAATCATAAGCTCGCCCTGCAAACTTTTCTCCTTCAACTCTTCTTAATCTTTCAAAAACAAACATCCATTCCACAAAAAACTGAAATTAAAAAACAAAATAGATTTGTCACGCACACAAATACGAAAATCTCATAAACAACAACAAAATATAATAAAAGACAAAAATAGGAGAAGAAAGATGAGCTAGTGGAGCAAAAGAAGCAAAAGAACACTAAACCCAAATCCATACCCTAAGCCTTTAAACCTTAACTCTTAGCCCTTATCCCCGTAACCCCTACCCCTAACCTCTAACACCTAAACCCCTAACCCCTAAACCCCTAAACCCCTAAACCTTAACCCAAAACACCTATAGCTCTAATCCCCGAGCCCTATGGCCTAAACCTCTTTGAATTCTACGTTCTATTAATCACTTTTACATGCTACACAAACTCCTTATATTCTTCCATACTTTTGTCCTTTTGCTCTCCTCCAAATAATTCAACTTTCTTTCCAACATATAAAAATTTAATAGAAAGATAATAAAAAAAGAAATGAAACATAATTCCTAGAATTGAAAAGCGAACAAAATACATATTATCAAAAAAGTGCTAAACAATTAAAGGTTTGAAAAAACATACAAACAACAACGATAAATAAAAAGGAATCTATCGGACAATGAGAGTATTGGGGGATAAAAATAATAGAAAGAATGATCATAACAAACAATAAACACAAAAACAAGTAGAATAAGTATAAAACATATTTTACATATAAAATAAAGTCAACGCAACTAGGACGAATATATATACTTATCTTTTCAATCATAAGCTCCCCTAGCAAACTTTTCTCCTTCAACTCTTCTTAATCTTTCAAAAGCAAACATCCATTCCACAAACAACTGAAATTAAAACAAAAAATAGATTTGTCACGCACATAAATATGAAAATCAAAAGTATAACAACAACAAAATATAATAAGAGACAAAAATAGGAGAAGAAAGATGAGCTAGTGGAGCAAAAGAAGCAAAAGAACAATAAACCCAAATCCTTATCCCCTAAACCTTTCAACATTAACTCTTAGCCCTTATCCCCGTAACCCCTACCCCTAACTTCTAACACCTAAACCCCTAAACCTTAACCCAAAACACCTATAGCTCTAATCCCCGAGCCCTATGGCCTAAACCTCTTTGAATTCTACTTTCTATTAATCTCTTTCACCTGCTACAAACTTCTAATATTCTTCCATACTTTGTCCTTTTGCTCTCCTCCAAATAATTCAAATTTCTTTCCAACATATAACAATTTACTGGAAAAATAATAAAAATAAGAAATAAAACAAAATTTCTAAAATAGAAAAACGAACAAAATACATATTTTCAAAGAAGTGCAAAACCATTAAAGGTAAAGAAAACATGAAAACAACAAGGACAAATAAAAAAGAACTAATCGGATAATGAGAATGTTGGGGGATGAAAATATAAAAAGAAGGATCATAACAAACAAGAAACATAAAAACAAGAAGAAATAGTCAAGTGTAAAATATATTTTACATATAAAATAAAGTCAACGCAACTAGGACGAAAAGATATACTTATCTTTTCAATCATAAGCTCGCCTTGCAAACTTTTCTCCTTCAACTCTTCTTAATCTTTCAAAAGCAAGCATCCATTCCACAAACAACTGAAATTAAAAAACAAAATAGATTTGTCACGCACACAAATATAAAAATCTCAGGAACAACTACAAAATATAATAAGAGACAAAAATAGGAGAAGAAAGATGAGCTAGTGGAGCAAAAGAAGCAAAAGAACACTAAACCCAAATCTTTATCCCCTAAGCCTTTAAACCTTAACTCTTAGCCCTTATCCCCGTAACCCCTACCCCTAACCTCTAACACCTAAACCCAAACCCAAAACACCTATAACTCTAATCCCCGAGCCCTATGGCCTAAACCTCTTTGAATTCTACGTTCTATTAATCTCTTTTACAAGCTACAAATTGCTAATATTCTTCCATGTTTTGTCCTTTTGCTCCCCACCAAATAATTCAAATTTCTTTCCAACATATAACAATTTAATAGAAAGATAATAAAAAAAAATAAAACATAATTTCTATAATAGAAAAGTGAACAAAATACATATTCTCAAAGAAGTGCTAAACAATTAAAGGTTAAGAAAACATGAAAACAACAACGATAAATGAAAAAGGACAAATCGGATAATTAGAATGTTGGGGGATGAAAATAATAAAAAGAATGATCATAACAAACAAGAAACATAAAAACAAGTAGAAATAATAAAGTGTAAAACATAATGTACATATAAAATAAAGCCAACGCAACTAGGACGAAAAGATATACTATGTTTTCAATCATAAGCTCGCCTTGCAAACTTTTCTCCTTCAACTCTTCTTAATCTTTCAAAAGCAAACATCCATTCCACAAACAACTGAAATTAAAAAACAAAATAGATTTGTCACGCACACAAATATAAAAATCTCAGGAACAACAACAAAATATAATAAGAGACAAAAATAGGAGAAGAAAGATGAGCTAGTGGAGCAAAAGAAGCAAAAGAACACTAAACCCAAATCTTTATACCATAAGCCTTTAAACCTTAACTCTTAGCCCTTATCCCCGTAACCCCTACCCTAACCTCTAACACCTAAACCCCTAAACTTTAACCCAAAACACCTATATCTCTAATCCCCGAGCCCTATGGCCTAAACCTCTTTGAATTCTACGTTCTATTAATCTATTTTACATGCTACAAACTTCTAATATTCTTCCATACTTTGTCCTTTTGCTCTCCTCCAAATAATTCAACTTTCTTTCCAACATATAACAATTTAATAGAAAGGTAATAAAAAAAAAGAAATGAAACACAATTCCTAGAATTGAAAAGCGAACAAAATACATATTATCAAAAAAGTGCTAAACAATTAAAGGTTTGGAAAAACATAAAAAACAACAACGATAAATGAAAAGGAATCTATCGGACAATGAGAGTATTGGGGGATAAAATAATAGAAAGAATGATCATAACAAACAATAAACACAAAAACAAGTAGAAATAGTCAAGTATAAAACATATTTTACATATAAAATAAAGACAACACAACTAGGACGAATATATATACTTATCTTTTCAATCATAAGCTCCCCTTGCAAACTTTTCTCCTTCAACACTTCTTAATCTTTCAAAAGCAAACATTCATTCCACAAACAACAGAAATTAAAACAAAAAATAGATTTATCACGCACATAAATATGAAAATCAAAGTAAAACAACAACAATATAATAAGAGACAAAAATAGGAGAAGAAAGATGAGCTAGTGGAGCAAAAGAAGCAAAAGAACAATAACCCAAATCCTTATCCCCTAAGCCTTTAAACCTTAACTCTTAGCCCTTATCCCCGTAACCCCTACCCCTAACCTCTAACACCTAAACCCCTAAACCTTAACCCAAAATACCTAAAGCTCTAATCCCCGAGCGCTATAGCCTAAACCTCTTTGAATTCTACGTTCTATTAATCTCTTTTACATGCTACAAACTCTTAATATTCTTCCATACTTTGTCCTTTTGCTCTCCTCCAAATAATTCAACTTTCTTTCCAACATATAACAATTTAATAGAAAGATGATAAAAAAAAGAAATAAAACATAATTCCTAGAATAGAAAAAGCGAACAAAATACATATTATCAAAAAGTGCTAAACAATTAAAGGTTTGGAAAAACATGAAACAACAACAATAAATGAAAAGGAACCTATCGGATAATGAGAGTATTAAGGGATGAAAATAATAGAAAGAATGATCATAACAAACAATAAACACAAAAACAAGTAGAAATAGTCAAGTGTAAAACATATTTTACATATAAAATAAAGTCAACGCAACTAGGACGAATATATATACTTATCTTTTCAATCATAAGCTCGCCTTGCAAACTTTTCTCCTTCAACTCTTCTCAATCTTTCAAAAGCAAACATCCATTCCACAAACAACTGAAATTAAAACACAATATAGGTTTGTCACGCACATAAATATGAAAATCTAAAGAACAACAACAAAACATAATAAGAGACAAAAATAAGAGAAGAATGATGAGGTAGTGGAGCAAAAGAAGCAAAAGAACACTAAACCCAAATCCATATCCCCTAAGCCTTTAAACCTTAACTCTTAGCCCTTATCCCCTACCCCTAACCTCTAACACCTAAACCCCTAAACCTTAACCCAAAACCCCAAAGTCATAAGCCCCTAGCCCTAAGGCCTAAACCCTCTTTGAATTCTATGTTCTATTAGTATCTTGTACATGCTACAAACTCCTAATGTTCTTTCCTGATTTATCCTTTTGCTCCCCCTTCAAAGAATTCAATTTTGTTTCCTACATTCAACAATTTAGCAGAAGAAGATAAAAAAAATATATATATAATTTCTATAATAAAAAAAAGAACAAAATACATAATATCAAATAAATGCTAAGCACTTCAAGGTTAGGTAAAATATGAAAACAACAACGAAAAATGAAAATGACCCTTTCGGTTAATGAGAGTGTTGGACGATAAAAATAATTGAAAGAATGATCACAACAAACAAGAAAACAAAAACAAGTAGGAATAGTTAAATGTAAAACATTTTATACATAAAAGAATTCAACGGAAGTAGACGAATAGATACACTTATCTTTTCAATCATAAGCTTGCTTTGCAAACTTATCTCATTCAACTCTTCTTAATCCTTGATAAGCAAACATCAATTCCACAAACAACTGAAATCAAAACAAACAATAGATTTGTTACGCACATAAATATAAAAATCTAAAGAATAACAAAAACAATAAGAAACAAAATATGAGAAGAATGATGAGGAGGTGAAGCAAAAGAACAATAAACCCAAATCTTTATCCCCTAAACCGCTATACCTTAACTCTTAGCCCTTGTCCCCGCAACCCCCTACCCCTAACCTCTAACACCTAAACTCCTAAACCTTAACCCAAAACACCAAATGCCCTAAGCCCCAAGCTCTATGGCCTAAACCTCTTTGAATTCTATGTTCTACTAATATCTTCTACATGCTACAAACTCATAATGTTCTTCCATGCTTTATCCTTTTGCTCCCCTCCAAATAATTAAACTTTGTTTCCAACATATAACAATTTAATAGAACGATAATAAAAAAAAAGAAATAAAACATAAGTTCTATAAGCAAACATCTATTCCACAAACAACTGAAATCAAAACACAAAATAGATTTATTAGGCACATAAATATGAAAATCTAAAGAACAACAAAAAACAATCAGAGAAAAAAATAGAAGAAGAATGATGAGAAGGTGGAGCAAAAGAACAATAAACCCAAATCCCTATCCCCTAAACCTCTAAACCTTTAACTCTTAGCCCTTGTCCCCGCAACCCCCTACCCCTAACCTCTAACATCTAAACCCCAAAAGCCATAAGCCCCAAGCCCTAAACCCTCTTTGAATTCTATGTTCTATTAGCATCTTCTACATGCTACAAACTTCTAATGTTCTTCCATGCGTTATCCTTTTGTTCTCTCTCCAAATAATTCAATTTTCTTTCCAACATTTAACAATTTAATAGAGATAATAAAAAAAAGAAATAAAACATAATTTCTATAATACAAAAGCGAACAAAATACATATTATCGAAGAAATGCTAAGCACTTAAAGGTTAGGTAAAACATGAAAATAACAACGAAAAATGAAAAGAAACCTATCGGATAATGAGAGTGTTGGGGGATAAAAACCATAGAAAGAATGATCATAATAAACAAGAAACACAAAAACAAGTAGAAATAGTCAAGTGTGTAAACATATTTTTACATATAAAAGAAAGTCAACGAAACTTGGACGAATAAGTTACTTATCTTTTCAATCATAAGCTCGCTTTGCAAACTTATCTAGTTCAACTCTTCTTAATCTTTCATAAGTAAACATCCATTCTACAAACAACTGAAATCAAAACACAAAATAGATTTGTTACGTACATAAATATCAAAATCTAAATAAACAACAAGACAAAAATAGGAGGAAAATGATGAGGAGGTGAAGCAAAAGAAGCAAAATAACAATAAACCCAAATCTCTAATCCCTAAACCTTAACTCTTAGCCCTTATCCCCGTAACCCCTACCCCAAACCTCTAACCCCTAACCTTGACCCACAACCAAAAACTTTAAGTCCGAAGCCCTAAGGCCTAAATCCTCTTTGAATTCTATGTTTTTTTTAGTATCTTCTACATGCTACAAACTCCTAATGTTCTTCCATGCGTTATCCTTTTGCTCTCTTTCAAATAATTCAATTTTGTTTCCAACATTTAACAATTTAATAGAAAGAAAATAGAAAAAATAAATAAAATATAATTTCTATGATAGAAAAAATATTATCAAATAAATGCTAAGCACTTAAAGGTTAGGTAAAACATTAATAAGGAGGCGAACTGCAATCAAGCAAAGAGAGGATAATAAATGGCAAATGAAACACTTATGTATCCTATAGCCAGGAATTAGAGATATACAGATATTTGTGTGTGTGTGTGTATATGATACCAACAACTCATGCAATACGGCGTTCCCTCCTCCTTCAGAAGACTAACAGTTTGCCAAAAAGTGTTTTGTTTCCATGACGTGAGTAATTGGTAGATTCTACATACAAGTTTGGAAAATTAAGGCGAAGAAGATGGTCATTTCAGCTTCTTACTAAAGTCAGATAGCCCAAGAAGGCGAATTCTGGGAATGTTAGCAGCTTTTGCTCTCTCTTTCTGAGTGTTGTATGCCCAGTCCCCTACTTCAAAGAAACTCAGATCAGCAACCAAACCAACCATACCACAACAATAAAGAGGGAGAAAACCCAAGGGAAGAACTAGGATGCACATTTGGCGGAGTAATGGGAGCCAAAAAAAACCAGAAATCACCCTATTATAGGGGAAACTAATATGTGAACAGCACAGTAGACTAATACAATAGCTGATTAGAAAAAGTAGACGTATTAAAGGGAAATAAATACACAAACAATACCTTAAACAATACAATAGACTTTTACCAAATGTAGACTATGGGCGTATTTGTGTGTGCATATATACCTTCTCAGAATCCTGGCAGATAGTGTGGCGAACACGGAACATTGCCGCAAGCATGGATTCTGGCTCCTGCTGAGTCCGTGTATCAACCGTCATGCAAAACTTTTTTCCTCCTGTGAGTTAAAAAACAATTTAGTTCAAAAACTTATTTAGTCTTCACCAAAAACTCATTTACAAGTTGACAATTTCATGCCTTAAAACGCATAATCAGTTAAATTTGTGCATCTGAACTGTCTCCCTCTGTTAGTGTGGTAAACCTTTCATCATTTGATCATGATTCGTTAAGGTTCCAACTACCGAAAAAATCGATCTATACACGCGCACAGATGGAGAGAGAGAATTGAAGAAAGAAAAAATCAGAGGAATATGAGAAAGAAAAAATCTGTGAAAATAAATTCAAGAAACACAACAATCAGCAAAAAGAAATTCAAGAACAAAATAAATGAGTTGACCACCGCAAGACAGGGATAAGAATAGGAAACCAGCTCTTTACTTATGAATGAGAGACAACAACAACAAATTCTTATTTTCAAGAAAATAGAAATATTTAAGCACTAAAAGCGATTGAACGAACCCTAAGAATCCAATTTAATACGAAAAGTCAATTAATAACCCGAACAAAAAGGAACAACAGATAACAAAAGATTTCAGAAATCTTTAATCCACTCACCTTTTCAACGAGTTAGGGCCATTAGAGAAAGCAACAGATAAAGAAAGCCGAGCGAGCAGAACATCTCCATAAATTTTTGGCAATGGCGGCAGAACCGTTTCTTTCGAGAAGAAACCCTAGATCATTGGGCAAGGTGGTCCGCTTCAACGACCAGATGGGGCTATGGGCTCATCAGACCCTACGGAGAAGGCGAAGTCCCCCAATCGGCGATCAAATCCGATGGCCATCAATGTCACTGGGCCCAACGGAGTCCCCGTCGACAAGCCCAGGGGTGGTGGTCCCAGAGGTGGGCCGCGGTGGTTATGGGTTTGGTAGTGTGGCAGCGCGGCGGTGACAATTG
>CAUOFW020005660.1:0-26423 GCA_963454935.2 Ilex paraguariensis | reverse complement strand
GGATCTATCCCTTCCATATCCTCTTGTCTCCATACGAAGCATCGATGTTCGTCTTCAGGAATGTGATAAGCTTCTCTTTAATGGTTGGGAATAGCATGGAGCCTACGAAGACTACGTGCTCGGGGTCCTTGTCTAGCTGTACTGGCTCCAGATGTTCGGTGGGGGTTGGTCAGGTTCCCAGTTTATCCCTCATATTCAGGTCTTCCATATGCACCAACTCCACCTCCCTTTGCCTCATCGACGCCACGTAACACTCTCTAGTGAGGTGTTGATCTTCTCTAACCATACCAACCCTGTTCTCGGTTGGGAACTTCATCACCAAAATGGTAGGCCGAAAGTATTGCCTTGATGGTGTTAAGAGATGGTCTTCCTAATAGAGCGTTTTAGGTAGAGGGCGCGTCCACTACCAGGAATCGAATGGTGGTCTGACTTGGCAAGGCTGGTCTCCTATGGTAAGTATGAGCTGAATGGACCAGATAGGGAGGAATTTTTCACTCGAAAAGCCAAGAGGTGGCTTTTCACGGGCTCAAGCCTTGATCTCTCTATTCCGAGCTGATCAAAAGTAGATAGGGAAATGATATCTGCTGAGCTTCCATTGTTGATGAGCACTCGATGCACGACTTTGTTTATGATTATCGCCTTTATGACCAGGGGGTCGTCATGTGGGTGTTGACACCCCTCTAAATCCGCGTAAAAAAATGTGATTTTCGTATCTCGGCGTGGTGCTTTGCTGTCAGATTGGACTTCATTGAAATCTTCTAGTCATATTTTCCTAACGTGTGCCTTCCTTGCTAAGCTGGACTCTCCGCCCCTACAAACCCTTCGGAGATGACACGGATTTCGCCAATAGCTTATTGGTGCTGTTGATGGGTTCTGCGACAACTTGGACTTCTTGGCCTTGATTATTCTGAGCTCTTCTTTCTCTCGCTAAGTAGTGCTGTAGGTGTCCCCTTTGGATCAGATATTCTATCTCCTTCTTGAGTTGTATGAAGTCATTCGTCTCGTGGGCAGTGTCTTTGTGGTACTTACAGTGCTTAGTGGCGTCCCGCCTGCTGGGGTCGGATTTCATTCGCAGTGGCCACCAGATGAACCTCTCATTTTGGACATCGTGGAGGACCTGAGCAATCGAGGTGATAAGGGGTGGGAGTCGAGTTGGAGCATATCGTGACTGCAGCTCCTATGGAGGAGGTCTTAGTCGATCTCGGACATTTTCTCTCATTTTAGGAGAAGGCTCTCTCCCTCTTCTCGGGGAGCGGTTCTTCTTAGGGACCGATCGCGCCTCTTCTCTCTCTTGCGACTATTGTCCCACTTTTTCTTGTCGCTTTTCAGCGTTATCGAATTCCCTTTCAGGCGGAGGGCTTCTTCGTCATTAATGTACTTTTCAGCTTTCGCTAACACCTCAGCCATAATAGCCTGAGGGTTCTTAACGATTGAGAAGAGAAGGTCCTTGAATTGCACTCTGAGTCCTGACATGAAGGTGGTTAATACAAATTTATCGTCCACGCTTTCCACCTTCAGGCATTCCTGGTTGAAGCGTTGTACGTAATTTCTGAGGGACTCATTTGGTCCCTGTTTGACGCTCAGTAGGTGGTAGGATGACTTTCTGTACGTCCTCGCTCCGATGAAGTGTGAGACATACTATATTGACAGTTCCCTAAAGGAGGAGATTGATGTCGGTTATAACCTATTGAATCGGGCTATTACTGATCCTTTCAGGGTAATGGCAAAAGATTGGCCACGAATTGGGTCTGGATACCCCTAGAGTTCTATCTGATTCTTGTAAGAGTTTAAATGGTAGACTGGTCTTTGGTCCCATCGAATGCCTCTATCGAAGACATCCGGAACTTCTGGGGGAGAGAGAAATGGAGGACCTCAGGTGTAAACGGTGACTCGATTTGCTGGACTAGGGTGTCCATGGTGTTGGAGGCCCTTCCTCTAACCACCTCTTTCACGTTGCCAAGCTCCCGCTGGAGTTCACGGATTCTCTGCTCCCACATGTGATCATGGTTTTGAGCGGGGGATGAGGTCTGTCCTATCAAAAGGTAGTTCTAGCCCGACTATGAGCTTTGTCCTCGTTTTGCTCTTCGAGGTGCCTCCTCTGATGGTTTTCTCTTGAGTGGCTGTGCTCGTGGAGCTCTGTGACCCCATTCGATGAAGCCTAGCGTTCCCGAAGAGGAACGTCGTGACCTGCTGGTGGTGGAGGGGGCTCTTGTTGAGCTGGTGGAAATGGAAGGAGTTGGTGTGTCCGTATCCATTCCATCAGTTCCTGGTTTTGTTTCATAAGTTGCATCGTGGTTCGGTGGAAGGTACCCATCTCCTCGAGAAAGGGAAGGTTTGCCGCCGTGAAGTAGTTTTCGGCGTCCACTTCGGGTATCAAAGGATTCTCTGATAGGTTCTGGTGGGCTTGAGGGTTGGCAGGAGCTTTACTCATGTTCCGAGTTGAAACCATCAAATAGAAATCAGATAAGGAAACGATGAAAACCATTTCCACAGACGGCGCCAATTGATGGTATCTCAGAAATTTCAGCCCAAGCCCAGGGTATGCAAGGGTTTTAGATTCGATGTTAGAGTAGGTTTTGTGGATTGGACTTCCTAATCTAATAAAGAACAAGGAAGATAAGTGGTTCACCTTAGTCAATAGACCGAGGGTACGTCCACTGTAATGGAGTCTCTTACTCCTTCTTGTTGTGTATTGAGTTTCTGTTGAGTACAATTGAGTTACAAAAACTCTGGGCCGTTTATAGAGAGAGTGGGTTTTGATCCCAGAGTTTCTATTCGGTTTTTGGGAAAAGTCCCCTTTCTTGGTGAGGCACTGTTTTTTATATATGGGTCATTTCTCTTAGGGTTCCTTGTGGTATCTCCTACCTTTTTGTTGATCTTGTAGGGGCCTCCTGTCCTTGTCCTACAAAAGCCTTTCTCCGCCGTTTCCCTAGTATCCACGATCTCTAGAACCTTAAGCTCCACCATCCTCTGTGTCTGGGAAAGCGCAGCTGCCGCTGTTTCAGAGATGGTCCCCTTGTCCTATGGACGCGTGGCATATCGCGATTGTTTAGGGGTGAATGATCTGTTTCTTCCTTAGGCTATTATTAGGCTGACCCTTGATTAGGCTTAGGTTGAGCTTTTATCTTTTCTAATCCCCCTGAATTTTCCTCAATTTCGGTGAGTTAATCCAGATATTCTTTTTGGGCCGTGAGATTTTTTTGGCCTGTAATCATTGCGGCCCATTCTAAAAATTCCACCCTCATCAAATACAATCATTATATTTTGTGGAATTCACATGTATTGTGAAAAACTTACCCAAATGTGACGCAGAATAGAAAATATAGTAAATGATACCTATCATTAGGTATGTTTGTGTTTAAGGAGAATGATAGATGGGATTAGGGGTTTACTTTCCATCATCTCTAACGCCATGGGTATGATATGACAGACATAATTTAATGTCTTTTTTAATCTTATACCATGTTTGGCTTGTGACTTTTGCAATGCATGTAAGTCTCACATAAAAGTAATAATTGCATTTGATAATTGACTTAAATACTCTCCGTTTGCTTTAGATTATTAGACATTTGAATGACTAATATTGTAATTCATCTTTCTTGTGGTCTCCACAACAAAAGTAAAATATAAATTGACTTTAATGTCATTATATTGAATTTGAACATCAGGTATTAGAAGGGTCAATACTATAATTTACTAATCTAGTATCATTGTTATTTTTTTAACCTCATTTTAATACCACCTCTTAGGTGGTATAATATATACCCATCTTTAAGGGTTTAGACACATTATACCTACTGAGTCAATATTAAGACCCGAAAATTAGTACTACACAAAAAAAGACATACAAACAAAATATTAATGAGCCCATCGTACTTTTTCCTCCAATCTCACCCCTTTATACTACTATTATACCCCAAACAAACACATAAGTGCACTTTTGATAACTTTTTAAAGCAATTTTATTAAAGTAAGCAAGCAATTTTGTCAAAAATAAAAATATACTTTCATAATATTCTACAAAAGTAATCTATATCCAATTTTATATATAAAAAAGGCAATTATATATATATATATGTGTGTGTGTGTGTGCAATTAGCAAATACATAAGACAAAGAAGCAAAAAAAAAAAAACTTCAAAAAAATTGCCAATGATAAATAAATATAGTTCAAATTACTTGGGTATAGCTTTTTTGGGGGGAATTGACACAGAATTTTTGACAGAAAAGTGTTGTTTTCTTTGTAAAAGATGGCCATGTTTGATGTTTGTGCATTCGTAATTCATTGTAGAAAAGGATGGGGGAGGAGTTTTTTTTTTTTTTTATTTTTATAGCGGATGCAATTATTATCTTAGAGAGTGATTGAACAACCATAATCAATGTTTGGTGTATCTCACAAATAAATAGTTAATAGGCTTGTTAATGATTAGATTTGGGGAGTAAACAAAAAAACATTTCACTCTTATATGGTGGCAGACCCATACATTTTCTCTATTGGGAGCAACCTAAAACGATATGAATATTAAAATTATTAATGTTTACAAAAGTGTAGTTTCATTAATAGAATGTCAATTAAAGTCGCAATTCATATACATGAGCATTATACAAAACGATCCAATAAGAAAAAGTCATTATAAATCTATATAATAAAACACCTAACAACTTGAATCGTATTCCCTTACATCACATCACTGATTTTTATTACATTAATTATTTAATATTTGATTAATTTTTTTTATTTTATATATTATCCATATAGGACAATATACACATATTGAAAAAAATTTATCAGATTATATATTTTGAGAAAATTTATTATTTAATATAGTATGATCGATTTTTTGGGTTCTCAAATTTTTTATTTTATCGTGCCTTCAACCACGTGTTGTGATTAATTTATCATAAGATTTGATTACCTAACAAAAAATTTTGAACCAAAAAATTAGGATTAATCATGTATAGTTGAATTTTAACAAATAATCGAAAAAAAACGGAAACTATGACTATTCTATTAAACTAAACTTTTGTATAAAAATTACTTAACAAATCACAATAAAATTATTTAAACCACCAAGTCAAAACAATCTAATCTAATAAATAATAGAGACATTTAGCCTTTTAAAGGGACTTTTTTGACATTTATAAGTGAGACCCGTATATTTGTCAAAATATCATAATTACTTATAAATCTTTTAAAAAAATTTCAATTGGGGCAAATCTCTAATAAATTTTAAAAATTTTGAAATAATATTTACTCCCCAATAATTTTTAAATTCTAATGGAGGCAACTACCCCCACTATGGATCCGCCATTGCTCTTATATAGCTTAGTTTGTATACAAACTAGATAGTCTAGAATACACGAACCAAATTCCTTATGGACTTGAGATTTATTTTCTTGGCTTTGGCTAACAATTCTTTTTATTTACAGTAATCTTACACTAATCAAATAAAGTGATCAAATAAAGAGTCAAAATGAGATGGAGACTGACATGGAAAGTTGATTAAGTAAAATTAATATTTAATTAACAGTAATACTACACTGATCAAATAAAAAGCTCAAATGAGGTGACAGCTGACATAAAAGTTGATTAGGCAAAATTAATATTTAACTAAACCAAAAATTTCTCCCCATAATTCAAGGCCCAAATCAAGGAGAGATATGGCAAAATCTTGGAGACAGACAACAAATATCAAAACAGAGAGATCATCGTTTTCTCTACTTTTCTAACACGCACAACCAAGACAGAGAAGATGATTTTGGCAAAACAAAAAAAATGAAACAGAGAAGACGAAGGTGTCGTCGACCCAAACCAGAGGCAAAAAGAGAAAATTGCTTCGTATATTTAGAATATAAATTCAAGAAAAAATAGTGCAGAGAAGAAGAAGAGCCCAACCATAAGTTTGTATTGCAATATGTAAATCAGTTACAACTTAAAACGTTAAAGTGCAACCAACACACTTGGTTTGCTACACATAAGTAAGAGGACAAAAAAAAAATTACAGTAGTTCAAATACAAGTAAAAAACATATTACAACTGGGAAAACATTAACATAATTGGTACTTTGGTCAACTTCACTATGTCTTGATTGTTTCCAACCACTTTTTATTTGGAACAAATATCATTATCTGAAACCTATTCCAACCCACTTGTCCATCCCTGTGTCAAATAGCACTATAACCCACTTTATTAAACACATTGAATGTATAATCTAAATCTACAAAGGAATCTTCCTCCTCTCCTCTGGTTCAGGTCGACGACACATTCGTCTACTCTATTTCTTTTTGTTTTTTTTGCCTGAATCGTCTTCTTCGTCTTGTTTGTGAGCGTTAGGGAGGTGTACTATTACTGTTTTTATTTATGAATGTAATTTCCTGAGATTTTTTCACGATTGTATTGAGTCATTGTTTTACAAGGAGTAAAAACAATAAATAGGGACGAATGTTATCCTGTCGGGCCTACATTCACCACCTCCCCTTGAGTTTGATATTATCCTACCTACATTACGGTTTATTTGGTCCCAAGTATGGATTTCGGGGTCCTATTCAAACATGTGATATGAGGATACTCCGAGAAATTTAATGGAATTCTACCATCTCATCCCCAAAAGGAACATATAGAAGTGTATATGTGCATGGTGGTACATGTTGCTTGAGCATTACTTATAATATTTTTGTAAATATGGACGAAGTTACACAGGGACAAGGGGGGTACGGACCCATTCTCAATTTTTTAAAAATAAATTATATATATGCCTATATTTATAAATTCTAACATTTATACAAATATTTTTGCTTGTGCCCATCTTATACCTTTCTTACTTCAATTATTTAGTATTTTTTTATTTATCTTAAGGTTTTCTACTGATGATCTTAATATTTATATTGATGAATTTAAATGTTATTTTCTTAATTTGAAAGTGAAAGTATTTGTATTGATCTTCAATCGACTTATGTGATAACTCATATCTATTTTTATTCGACTATTGATTGTTGTGTTTATTATGTATCGGTCGATTTTTAAATTTTTTTAATATATTTAGTTCTTAAATTTTAGTTTAATGACTTTACTATTTTAATATCCCAGTGATAATGTTTAAAAGATAATTTATTGAATAAATTTAATGAATGGTCGACAAATAACTGACACATTTTTAATTACTAAAATGAAAATTAACTCCACTTTTTTATAATGGTGATAATTATTCATTTTTTATACATTGTTTTGGGTCCTTTTATGTTGAACGGATTTCATGTATCAAATACGATATAATTAATATAAATACATTATTTTGTTGTGATTGGTTAGGAAAAAACAAAATTAGAATATGTAATTAAAGTGTCCATCGTAAAAAAAATTTTTGGCCCCTGCTCGTAAGTAATTTTAAATTTTCTATCTTTAATCTATTCTTCTTTCTTTCTTCTTCTTTTTTCTTTGTATATTTCATAAAACTTTCCATTATTCTAAAGGGTTTATTAGTACTATTTTTACTTTTGATATTGAAGGGCAATTAAATAAGATCCACCCAAACACAACCTGCCCTTCATATACATCCTTCATGTCTCCATTTTTCAAATCAAGAACTAAATTTTCTAGGTATTAAGGAGCATCAAAATTCCAATCATTACAAAGAATCTCTGTTAGCTCTCTGTATATCCAGCACATGAAATTATTTGGGAGAGAATTGGAGCATATGATCATTCCCACTCAATGATCAGCTGCCTTATTATTAGACCTAGAATAAAAATTGTTACTTGATCATGTCTCCATATTGGTTCAAAAATAAAAATAAACATCATGTCTCCATACTAGGAGTAAACCGTGTCTGAAGGTACAGTGTAACGTAAGTGAGAAATGATGGATTTGGGAGGAAAAAAATTCAATGTAAATGATTTTGAGAGGGACGTTAGTAGCAGTTGGATGAACCTATTCAATACTGTCGAATGAACTTATTGAAACCTGTCATATTTCATATTATATATATAAGTCGAACATAATGCATCGCATCAATTCAAACAAAATACTTTACTGATAATTTGGGATCAACTGTGTGATTTATTTTACGACATTTTGTTCAATCTTAATGCTATATGTTCAATTAAATTACAAGGAACTATATCCTTATTGTTCAACTCACTATGCGTTAATTTGAATTTTTTTTATTTTTGGGTGACAAATATTAGGTGCAGAAAAATTCATGCCCATACTCCTCGAGGCATTGCATGCTATTCAAAACATAGATTTAAACTTTTAGATGCACCAATTTTTGAGATAAAACTCCTCTCTAAGGGCTGTTTCTGTAGCTCTGTTTCAGGTATAGAAGAGTAGGATTGGAGTGATTTTATCCAAGGGTAAATTATCCCACCCTTAGGGGCATGTTTGGTTTATGGGTTTTGATGGAATTCATATAGGAAGTTTTGTTAAAATAGTTCAATGCATCATCTTATTCTTTATTTTGTTGCAGATGTGAAGTCTGGAATTTCAATCCCGGCCTGTAATATTCCCGTAAGTAATACCTATGTATAAGGGTTTCAGCAAACCCATGGGGTGGATGGACTTGGGTGGGTTTAGATAATTTTATAGCAAATATTATAATTAATTCTTAGGTCTCATGTATATTTATGTCACTTACCAAACATGAGATTAGGTATAGTTCATTGTCCAATCCCATGAACGAAACCTAAGGATTGAATTCGGAAAGGTTTCATAAATCTGATCCAATTCCCATCTTAACAATCATCCAAACAGCCAGGAAGTACATTCGGATTTGGAATAAGCCCAAAATCCCTATATCCCTATTTCAAATTCGAGAGAGAAAGGATAGGATTAATCCCGGGTGGTAGGGTAACTTTATTAGGTATAGGATAACATTGTGGGGACGTGTAGGCCTAGTAGATAACTTGCAAGAAAAAGACTAGTTTACCCTTCAAACACCAATTTCAAGAGTTTTTTTTTTTTAATCAGACAATTTCAAGAGATTGAATCAGTAATTTGGTGCAGTTTGGTTAAGGCTACCCTTCGAAGGATCTTCTAACCCAATTTTGCCGCCGAACGATTGGTTCCGTAAGTAAAAATTCGGATTTTTTCGTTTAATATTTGTATATTTTTATAATTATCACATATTGATAGGGTTAACCTTAACTTTGGTTCCGAAATAAATAAGGTGGGGTCTCCTATAGATGTCTGTGTGTGGTTGAATGCAATGTTCTCTAATAAATATATGGAATGATCTATCTACATATCTATTTTCTGTATTAAAAAAATTCTGTGTGGGCTACATTGGATTGGAATGAATAGTCCAATCTAATCTTTTCTTATTTCTTTTTTTTAATTTTTATTTTGGATAAATCTTTTCTTATTTCCAAAAAAAAAACAAATAGTACCTTTATATATATGTTAGCACATAAAAACAACCACGGAAAAGAAGTACTTTAAATATATTTTTTAATTAAATCAATTGGTTATACATCATTAATTTCATCCATAAATACTAAATGACAACCTTCTCCAATTCTGTTTAGTCGGCAAAAGAGTATCAACCATTCAAATCATACATTACTTGTTTCTTTTTCCCTTGTTGAACTAAATAGAGTTGGTTTTTGGGTCAAAATTTGAGTTCGTTATCACGGGTTGTCACTATTCAATAGAAACACAATAAAAATTGTGCCTACTTTTTTTACTTGGGATAGTTATCGGATGATATGAAGAAATAATTATTAAAATATATAAGATTCACTTGTTATATTCTTATTGAATAATAACACTATATAACATTGATGATACCGTTGTAATGAATATTTTCTCCTAATGAAAATAAGTTGTTGTTAAGATGATCTTGTGGGTTATTAGGAAACAAAGCTAGATTTCAAAACCTTCACATACCCATAAAAGAAAAGAAAAAAAAAAACAAATGGACCATAAAAATTTGGACAGCTTGGTCTAGACCAGTGACAGTTATGAGCCAACTGGTCGATTGGTGCAGGAGCTCACCCAGCCCACCATGGTCACTCTCCTTAATCGTATTTTTATCTGTTGTTTTTTTTCTCCATGGCATGGCAGCAAGGTTAAAGATCTAACAACATAAATTACAATAGTAATTATCTATTAATTATGTCACAGTACTAACTTTGTTGTCGTTCTTCCATTAATCTCAACTTTGATATTATACTTTTGTGATAATATACACATTGAAAGTAAGTGCCGAAAAGTATATTTTGTGACGAAAATGGATCAATAGAAGTTACACTATTACCACGTGAAAGAGTTTCAAGAATTCTTGTAGTGAACCAGTTTCATAACTCTCACCAAACTTGTCACCAACCTTGTTATTACTACCTCTTCATCCTTAAAACCTTTTCATATCTCCTCTTCACCGATGTTTGACCAACATAAAGATTATTAAAACGTACAGTTAGATACAGAAATTAAATTATTTAAATAAACAAAAAAACCCAATAAAAGGTACAATTTAAATACAAAAATGTATGTAATTAATCTAAGAGTAAATTTCTGATAATCAGTCATCTTCATAAGAAACCAAAAGGAAAACAATCCCAAAGACAGAGTACCTTCCATCTCCATCTCCAACTCCAACTCCTGACTTTCCTTTTACTGTTTGCAAGGCATTGTGTCATCACCTACCGCTGATAACTCCATCCTTCCTTCTTCATTATTCCCACCATTCTATGTACCTATTCTTTCTTTGCAAACACAGCAGTGTTTTCTTCTCATTTTTTGGGTTTTGATCTTTAAGAAGAGGGAAACATAGGCTGGTTTGAGAAAGCACCATCTCAGCTTAGATTCAGACTCACATTTGCCTCTAAACAGAAGAACCAGACACGAAATTAGTCTTACTGGCTATATAACTGGTGTTTCTGGGAACTGGGTTGATTTGGGTGTCCTAGAAATGTGGTCTTTTTGATATAGTCTTTTTGGGCTTGTTTGATCAGAGATCTATGTTTGATGTTTGGATAATTGTCTGAGAGATCTATGTTTGATGTTTGGTTAATTGTCTGAGGAAATGGGGTTTCTGAGATCTGGGGTTTGAAGGTCGCTCCTCTGTATCTTCTCTGAAACAGGTATGAGACAACAATCTTCAAAGAACGTTACAACATTTTCTTTGTTTTTTTTTTCGAATTTTTTTATTTCTTCACGGAATGCATTAATCGTGTATGCTGGTAGAGTAATTAAATGAGATACAGAAAATGATCTTGGGTTAGTGGATCTCTTGTTTAAATTGTGTTCTTGATTGTTTAGTAACTACATGGACTTTCCTACTGTGTTGTTGGATCTTGTTTATTGCATTGTGTGTTTCTACATGTTTTTCCTACGAAAAATTGTTGGCTTTAGTAGGAAATGTGAACTTTTTGTCTCTTCACCTGTGAGGGTTGTAGGTGGGGGGCCAGGAATGTTAGGGGTGCTAGCAAAATATCTTAAAATTTTATATGAATGATGGAACGGTATCAAAGTTAATGTTAGATTTATTATCTGCATTCTGGAGTTTAACACTTCATGTCACTTGAATTTGTTCCATAGGCGGCTTGGCATCTGAAAGAAATGGCTACTGGTCTAAATGCTGAATTATCGAAAACTGCCATTCTTGGCCTTAAGGTTTGGGAATTGATTGGGATCATTGTGGGGTTATTTATTGTAGTTATCCTCTTTGCATTAACGTTTTATCTTACTTCGCGGAAGAAATCGAGAAGAGCTAGAGAAAATATTCCCCTTAGTCAAATTCCAGTTGATTCAAAGGAAATTAAGGAAGTACGTGTGGAGCAAGTATCAACAAATGAATTTGCTCCACGAGAGGGGATTCTTCTCACAATTCATGACAAATCCAGTGATAAAGAATCAGATAAGGTTCTGGTCCATCTGGGAATGGGAAAAACAAAGAATGTAGAAAACAGCAGTCAATTGGGTTCATTTCATCATGTTGATAAAGATTGTGGTGGGTCACAATCAGGAGAAGAAGGGAGTTCTGGCACATTTGCTGTGTATAAAACTTCTTCTTCACATCCAATAACGGCTCCTTCTCCTTTAATTGGCCTGCCTGAGTTTTCTCAATTGGGTTGGGGTCACTGGTTCACGTTACGAGATCTTGAAGTTGCAACAAACCGATTTTCAAAGGAGAATGTTCTTGGCGAGGGAGGATATGGAGTTGTTTATCAGGGACATTTGGTTAATGGGACGCCAGTGGCAGTTAAGAAGCTCCTCAACAACCTGTGAGTTTGAAACTCTTTATTTATTTCTTACCTTTTTAGTTTTTCACTGTACTATTTTTCATCAGTTGCCTAAATTTCAGAGTTAAATATTTGTATTCTTTGTGTTTAGAGGCCAAGCGGAGAAAGAATTTAGGGTGGAGGTTGATGCTATTGGCCATGTGCGTCACAAAAATTTGGTTCGCCTTTTGGGATACTGCATTGAAGGAACTCATAGGTACTATTCTTGATCAGACTATCACATGATTGCTTGTCTATGGGTATTCATACCCAAAAAGAGTCACCTCCAATGTTAGAAAACAAAATCTTGGAAGGAAAAAAATATTTTCTTTCATTTTCTTGTTGCCTATTTTATTCACACATGCATCCAAGTCCCAGGTGGGACTTCAAACCTGAACCTCGTTATCTCGGGTGGCAGGAGATTTAACTTAAACGAACTGCTGGTAATATTATGCTTGTAAGACCTGTATTCCTGCTCAGTTTTTGCTTTTCCTTTGTAACAGTACTTGTCTCATTTATTTTATCCATTTCAGGATGTTAGTCTATGAGTATGTCAACAATGGCAATTTAGAACAATGGCTCCATGGGGCTATGCGCCAGTATGGATATCTTACTTGGGAAGCCAGGATCAAGATTCTCCTTGGCACAGCTAAGGCGTAAGTTAAATCATCTTTGTCTTTCTTTGAACATTCATAGATCTCATTACATGTGGCACATTTGTTGCAGTCTTGCATACTTGCATGAAGCAATTGAGCCAAAAGTTGTTCACCGAGACATAAAATCAAGCAATATATTGATTGATCATGACTTCAATGCCAAGGTTTCTGACTTTGGACTGGCGAAGCTGCTTGGTGCTGGGAAGAGTCACATCACAACTCGGGTCATGGGAACCTTTGGGTTAGTATACCTTCATTATTAGTTCTAATATTCCCAAACCCTACTTAATTTATCACTTTATTCTTTTTCTTTTTTCGTTCTTGTTTCTTTAAGGGTTGGATTTGTGAAGACCTAGGTATAAGTTAGGCTGATTTAAAAGACATAATATTTGAGTTTTATTCTCTTTCTTTTGCTACGGTACAGATATGTAGCTCCTGAATATGCAAATTCTGGTCTTTTAAATGAAAAGAGTGATGTTTATAGCTTTGGGGTTGTGCTTTTGGAAGCAATTACAGGAAGAGATCCAGTGGACTATGGTCGTCCTGCTCAAGAGGTATGCATTTATCATGAGCTAATATGAGAATCTGTTAAAATCCGGACAGTGAAGATGATTCTGAATTTTCATTATTACAAAAATGTATCATAATTTGGATTCAGTGTGAAAACTTCAATAAATAATTAATCATGCATGTGATATTGGATATATTACTAAGATCCATTGAGAACAATTTAGGTTTTATTGTTTTTCTTGTGCGCCACTCTTATTAGTGATTTTGTTCTATAGCCTAAAATTAGTTAGTGTATTGATCCTACTCACTTAGTTACTTAAGATTTCTTTCAAACATTAGTACTTTAGACAGAATGAGGGTTTATGTGCAAGTATAGAGTTATTATGACGATTTATGTATTGATAGCATTTGTCTTATGACTTTGGTCATGACTCCATCCCCCGCCATGCTAATTACACAATTTTCCATAACTGGCCAACTCTTTTGTGGTATTTGCATAATGTCCACATTTTCAAGATGTAGATATTTTTGAGTTATAAGATTTTGGGGATTTTGTTAGGTATTCAGCCCACTTGTGCAAATAGATCTCCTCCTCAATACTTCTTCTCAAATCCTAACATGGTATCAATTCAGGATTTCTAGTGTTTGAATCCCAACATCATCCTAATAATTATAAAACTTGCACATGTTTGGCCCAACTAAAAGCTTAAGTTGTGATGGTGATTGTAACAAAATTTTATATACTTTAACACGCCTCCTCACCGGAGGGCCAGATTTTGGATGAAACACGTGCAAATTTTATAATTCTTGGGTTGACGATGAGATTTGAATACAAGACCTGATCTAATACCACGTTAAACTGCTATCTCATCAAAATTGTAAGTTATTAGAGATGATGTAATAGAAATATTTATAAACTTTAACAGGCTCCCTCACAACTGACAGATTTTAAGTTAAACACGTGCAAGCTCTATAGTCATTAGGAAGATAAGGAGATTCAAACGCAAGACCTGCTGTGCTAACACCATATTAAATACTCTCATCTATTAAGTTGTTAGAGAGGGTGTAATATAACTGCTTATATACATCGGCTTATTTATCATTTTCACTTTTCTTTATATATTCTCCTTTTCTGTTTGTCTTTTCCTCTTTATTTTCCTAGTGAGGCTTATATTAATTTTGTTGATCATATAATTTTCTGAAACGATATCCACATCAACAATCTATTTACAAGTTAGGGATTGGGACATATCCCCTTTATTGGTATTTAACACCTGTATGTTGTTATAAATTTATTATGCATCAATTCTATTGATGAGGTTTATGGAATTGTTCCATCACCACATATATTTCAAACAGCTAAATGTCTTGCAAGCTCTTTTGTTTTTATCAATATATGCTCTGCATGGATCCATTTATACCTTTTCAGTATTTAATTTTGAAACATTTATGTGCTCTGTATCAGTTGCTTGTATATAATATCCGATGTAGCTATGCTAAAATCTTTAATTTATGGAAATTAATAAATGAAGTCTTTAAGGAAAAAGGAAAGAAAAAACCTTTCTTTCTTTCAGCTGGTTGATTTGTTACATGCTTTCCACTAACACCCACCGTTTTTGACTTATATCTGGTTATTTGACTTCAAATATGCACTGATTCGTCAATATCTGGAGTTTCACTGTCTTTTCAAGTGTAACCCTCGTGATGGTTTGCAGGTGAATCTTGTTGATTGGCTGAAAATGATGGTTGGAAGCAGGCGCTCGGAGGAAGTAGTGGACCCTAACATTGAAACCCGTCCATCAACAAGAGCACTAAAACGAGCCCTTTTAACTGCTCTGAGGTGTGTTGATCCAGATTCTGACAAAAGACCTAAGATGAGCCAAGTTGTCCGTATGCTTGAATCAGAGGAATATCCCATACCAAGAGAGGTCAGTTTCTGATTTTACTATATATGGCCTAAACAATTTTGTTTTTTTTTTTTTTTTGGATTTATCGAAAAGGAAACTGAACAAATTGCGCCTGGTTTTGTTTGAATTAATCTTCTCCCTAGTTCCACCTCTAGAAAAAGTGAATTTATCTTTTTTTTTCCATTCAAACAATTTATTTACATCAGCTTTGCTCATTTTATGTGTAAAACATTTTAAGCTACAGAGTTAATGCCTCATACAGACTTACAGAATTTTGCCACAAGTTTTGAAATAAATTTGTATTCGTAATTCATCTAGTATAACACAATGAGAAACTTCCTGCATGTTCTGTGACGCCCAAAAATCGAGAGTCCCGTTGATCACCCATCAACCCGCGGAATACCTGTGGAGATCATATAACTCGATACTATACCGTTGTGTCTCATTTATCGGGATCCATAATTTAACAAAATCGGGCGGAGTCTCCTTTGTACGAAGAGCTCCACCCAAGATACAACTTGTATACCATACAATCATATGACCCATTCAAGGTCTAACATACCACGTTGACCATACCGGGTCCATTTATCCATACTCCCACATCATAAGTTATGCATTAACATAGTTAATAAAAGTTCAAGGTTACAATTTTTTACATATATTACATGTCAAACATAGTTTGAACAAAAGTTTACAAAACAGTCATGGTTAAAGGCCAATTGTCGGCCCCTCTTCACCCTTAAGGCCCCATATAAGAGTCCTCTGCCGGTGCGCACCTTGCACCCGAAATGTTTCCTGTATAGGGTGAGCCAACGTCCAGTAAAATATTTTCTACAGAGGCTACTCCCCATTCTAAGTGCATATGAAATGTGCACATGCAACAAATAACCACTTTTTTCATTCCAAACAAGAATAATGCATTCAATGTTGGAACATGATAATATCATGCCATGAAATGAGATGAGACTCACTCATGCATCTAATCCCGAGTCCACACCGACTCCCACCACACAATGCGATGCAAATGTGGTAAAACATTTGTCTTTGAATGGAATACATCCAAAGACCACCTTTTAAAAAATGTAATCCATGTTTTATAAAACTAATTCATTCTTGAATGTTTCCCATAAAATGAATTTATTTTAAAACAAATCCATGTGTTTTTGTTGGGTAGCGAATTTTTGGTGTCGCATCGCCGGCTCCGCATACCGATACACTTTTGGACTTTCACCGTCAGAGTGTATGAATCAGTGACCGGGTTTTTCACCTGAGGGAGTGTCTAGGCCTACTTGCCTTATCCGACACATGTTTTTCTTGTGACTCTGTTGAACCTTAGTCCAACAGTACCGAGTCCAAGTTTTTCATGCAACCGTGCGACTCAATAGGATGTTTCATCCTACTTTTCCGAGCCCACCACCAACCACCAAGGATGATGATTGTCCAACCATGCAACCACACCCATGCTCATGGTTATGGATGTGTTTATCTTGTGCATATTTAATGTAATGCCTCATTGCAAACTACTGCCATGTTCAATATGTAATGAATGTCATATAAACAATTTAAACATATGCCATGATCAATTATATCCAAACATATAAATTTTATGATCATCATAATGCTAACATATCGTTAAGCATACATCAACATAACATTACAATTGTAAATCACATCATAAGCATGTAATTTCACTTTATCACATTTTTCAAGCATGCTATTTTATCAAACACAACTTCAATCATTCAAGGTATTTTATCAAACACCTTCAAGGCACCAATCATGTAATCACATAATTCACTCATATTCATCGTATAACTCAAGAAATCATATTAAGTGGTTTCTACCGTTGACCATCCGTCAACCCGTGGAAAGATCCATGAATGTCACACAAACCGATATCACGTCAATAATATCTCTTTTGTTTGGGATTTTAACTCACGTGTAACCCGTGATCCTTTAATCATTTAATCCAATCGAGGTCTATCACACCTCGATATATATCAAAAACCAAAGAACACATAGTGATGAGTGCAAAATGTTGTATATTTGAAGGCTTCATTACATGCATTTTAACTCAACTTTTGCATGTAAGTACTTAGAGTGAGCCGAAATTATGAATAATGTTGATATTTGGATGTTGCAAGTATTTATAGCATAAATCAAGTATTTTAGAACCTTGCAATTATTTTGGATGTGTGGTGAAGGTATGACCACATTACATGAGGATTTGGAGGCTTAGAAGTTAAGACATCAAAGAGGTATTGGTGTTTAGTAACAAAGGTACCAGCACTAGCTCCCTCTGGTGGAAGTACCTTTGTTTTTCTCCATTTTTACCATATCCACTCAGAATCTGGAAAAGTTTAAAACACAAAAATTGTAGATCTAGATGTCTTCTGTATTGTGTCAAAATTTCAGCTCAATCCAACGGTTGGATCAAAAGTTATAACGATTCTACGACAACTGGTCAGGAGTAGAAAAGTGTACCGACTTTTCTTCACCCAATTTCTATATCCATTGCAAATCCTTTCTTACAAGATTTATTTAGCACATTTAGGCACCTTTTTCCTACACTTAACATACACTAATGGTTCATTCAACAAGATAATTTATCTCAAGTCATGGCCACCCATCCTCAATACCCCTTTTTAACTAAACCATCAATTTCAAACTAGAAATTGATTATATCCTTTCTACACCAACTCTATAACCATAGGCAAGTGAATTACATAGTTCCATATGCCTACTATTTTTCCATCCAACCAACTACGGTAGAAAAATTTTAAAATACACAAAACAATCCATGTAAACCCAATTTTTCAAGAGTTTACACTAATAACTTCCACATATCAAATGTGAGCTAAAACTTGATTTTTCTTCCTTCTCTTTTAATCTCCCTCACTTTAGGTTTCCAACAAGCAAGAACACACACACACTGATGTATGAGTTAAACACACTCACTTTTCTACATATTAAAGCACACATAACTTCCATCCAAGAAATTACACAAGTACTTCCACATAATAAAACAAAGTAGGACTTGAATCAAACTCATTCCACACCTACTTCCTTAAGGCATAAAATAACATTTGTTATTTAATCACAATTCACAACACACATGTTATACATAGCTCATGCTACTAATACATTCAATTTTCAAGGGATTTTACAAGTGATTTCCACATATCACATACAATTAGAAATTGACCTAAGCTATTTCTACACCCTTTTTCATTCCCATTTTATCTATTTCACATGCATAGGTGAGTGATATATATATACTCTTTAATAACCTACACATTGTACATACACTATAGGTAGGAAATGAACCAAGGTAGGAAAACCTCTACCTCTTTGAAGTGTGGAGACTTTAAAAACACCAAAACAAGCCCCAAGTTCTTGATTTTCCAAAAATTTGCCTTTGAATCTTCGGTGAAAATCGTTGTTTTTGGTATAGACGCGTAGCTCTCGACGAGAGGAGCAATTTTAGTTCTTGGCTTGTGTCGATTTGAGCACCGTAGCGCCGTAGATCGTAGAGAGAAGGTGAGTTTCTCTTCTTTTTTCCTCTCTTGCTCTCTCTTTTGTTTTAACGTGAAGACCAGCCGACAATGGTGGGGAAGAAGTCTGATTTCTTGCCCTTTTTATAGTCCCAAAATCCTTGGCTCACAATGCGCCACATAGCCCATTCTTTCCTGGTCCATTTTAACTCCGAAATGATTAAATTTCGTCCCGATTTAAGTTTAAAATATTTTTATTTTAAATTATCTCAAATTATTTCTCAAATTTTAAAATTTTTGCCAAAATTTCGTTTTTTGAGTCACCCAAGACTCAACCGCCTCGAAAAACGTGAAAAATTCGACTATTTCGGAATTCGATAAAATTTGACAGGGTAACTAAATTTCGCGTGACGAATTCAACGGTGAAGTCCGTTTCGTCATCTGAGTTCCAGAAAATTTCAGGTTTTCGACTCGTACTGTAGTGACAAAATTACCGTTTTGTCCTTGTTTTCAAAAGTTTAAGTTTACTTGGTTTTACATGTTCAACCATCTTGCTCTAATTAGTGAGTAACCCTCTTGTTTCTCTATCCTTGTGGATTTTCTCTAATCTAATAGTTAGCATCCTTTTCATTACGTCATCTCTAAGGTCTCGTTCAAGGTAACAGAGAAAAAATCGTCCTGGGTGTCCAGCTACCAATCTTATGAAGACTCTAGTACCCACTTATTATACTTTTTAAATTTCATTATACATTTTTTATTTTTGTCTTCATCGTCTTGAAATCTGAGTTAAAGCATCTTCTACTGTTGTAGCTTAGCTACTTTGGTTCATCAACATAAACATATTATGTAAACATATGTCATATACCTCGTCCTTGATGAAAAGAAATTTATTTGGGAAGTGCCTAGGTAGGTTCCATTTTGATATGCGTACCTTTTCAATAAAGAAACATATAAATATGGTGTTTTGTACATTTTTTTTGTGTTGGTATCTCTGAATTCCTGTGCATTGTTTCTTGATCACATATAGTTGCATGCACTTGCACATCCTTGTGTTGAAAATTTTACTTGTGAATATTTTATTCTGTTTCTACATTTCTGCATCATTATTGGATTTGGCTATTCAAAGCATTAATTCTTGAGGTAATAATAGATTTTGTCTTGAGAAATTGTACTAGAAGTGCATAACTGAGTAACACAAAGTTATTGCCCCAGTTGGTAATATTTGTAAATGGATGGGTGGGTACGGTCAAACAATTGATATTCTAGATTCCTCTTGCTTTATTTCTTGAGGCTGAGAACAGAGATTACCTACCTCTGAATAGTTCTATCATGAATATATGTCAATCTAGATTGCTTTAAGTTGCAGCCCTTAAAAGTCCTAGTGAAGAGGTAATATTCTGCGTTACTTATGGTTTGGCTGTGTAGAGTGTGAGGTAAGATATTTTTGTTTTCCAGAGGTTTCAAACAAAGATACTATTAAAGATTTACTCTTTTAGATATAGTATCGTGACTGTTGTTCAAGGCCCGCCAAATCTTAATCACTGTCAGTATGAAGGTGGGTCAGGAGTTCCGTTTGCTGGATAAATCCAATGACTTTGATACATCATTTGAAAGCATTATTCTTCATCAATGAATAGATCTCTCAACCAAATATTGTAATGATTCAGAACCATATATTCATTTGAACATTGTACTTTGTGGAATTCTTAGGATCAACGTATGAAATTCTTAGTGGGTCTCTCTTAATTGCACTTGATACACATTCTGACCAAGAACTCTCCATGAGCTTTAAATTGGCCTCTGGATTCATAAATGAGCCATAAAAATGAAGACCTATACTAATCTCCATTTGCCTATAGGAACACCACCACCACCACCACCACACAGCCAATCATAAAAGCAGCACCTCCCTCTTTGTGTGTGTGTGTGGTGTTGGCACTTCTTTGGTGGTCTTGGAAAGAGAGGTGATTAGTCTATTAGATATCTCTTTCTCCATTTTTCACCATCTTGACCTCATAACCCACAAGCTGGCTTTCTTTAACTGGATGATTATTATTTTTATTTTTCCCAATGCACCGAGTATAGAATTGATGTTAATAATGATCTATACTTGGGTGTTTATTGTTTTCACTGCTATAGGACCGAAGGCACCGAAGAGCTCAAGCAGGTAGCATGGAGATTGAATCCCAGAAGGAGAATTATGATTCAGATAAGTGTGACAATCCAGATCCAAGCTCAGAGAGCAGGAGGAACTACAGAACATGACTAAACATGTGATTTTTAACAGAAGATCTGGGGATCATATATACTGAAATTGGCAATTCTTGCAATTTTTTCAAGCTCTCTAAAACATGAGATTTGATTGTTGAAGCTGATATCTTCAAGGGTAGCATGGTGGGAGCCATTGGTTGGGAAGGGATAATTTTCTTTTTTGTCTTCTATTTTCAGTCTTTTTTCCCCCCTATTTTGTATGAAAGTAGATGGAGAGTTGATTGTTGTGTATGGAAGTGGTGGTATTGTACCAAAACTTATTAGGAGGATGTGTGTAAGTACAGAAAACATTTGTAAGTGTGTTTTTGAACCAAAACTTTTATATTGAAAAACGTGGGTTTAACACCACGCTTTAATGAAAAATCACGATAGATAGTGGAATTTTTTACAAAATATTGTAAATGGGTAGTAAAGATAGGAAATCATGGTAGATTGGAATTGATTATTCTTAGGTGTCAATTTGTGTTGAAGGAGTGATCCCCGCACCGAATGGGATGTTGTATATGCAAATGCTCTTTTCGTTGCAGGCACAAGCGCTGCAAACATGGCTACTTCAGCTCTTTTCAGAAGGGAAGGTGCTTTTTTAACAACAATTATCTGATCAATAGCCACACCCACGCCACACATAGAGAAGGAAGGAGTTGTGCCATCTCTATCGGTTAGTGTTTTTGCCTTTTTTCCTGTTATTGGGCCATTTGCGTGTTGTCATGTTTGAGTGGTGTCATTATAATTCGTATTGTGTTTGTGTTAATACCCACAAAAAAAATATATTTAAGGTGAGGTTTAGAGCCAGAGGGCAGTAATTCTCGCTCTCTCTTTGCATATAGTAAATATAACGTGATATGAGCAATGCTATTTTGAATGTAATTAGGACCTTTATGGTCAAGAGATCAGCAATCTGTTCTATAATTGAATGGGATCTATTTTTTATTATATGACTATAATGAGTTAGGTCCAAATTATATATAAACAATATTTCAAACGTGAAATAATTCTGTATAGTGTATTTCACTCTAAATGTCACTTAATCGAGACAACCCATTATCTAGTGGTGTGAGATTTAATTGTATATTCTAAGTTTTGCTTAAATTTGTAATGAGTAATCTAACATTGGAGGAAAATGAGTTAGATGAGATCTAAATAGTGAATTCAGTGGCTCAAATATCAACATGTACACATTTCTTTCAATGTACTTTTATTTATTTTTTCTTCAATATTAGATCACGGACTATGAATGAGTGTAAGGGTTCACTTATTCGTAATGTGTCTTACTTGAAATCAAAATGAATGAAATTACCAAGGATAGTTCAAATGATAACATTGATAAGTTGTAAACCCAGACATTTTAAGTTCGAATTTTAGTAATTTTTTAGGGGCCAAAGCTATGAGGGATTTGTTCCTCATGATTTTCTTAGTTCTGATATGAATGACTTACCTTTGACTAGACTGGGGAGGAGATTAGTCGGTGTGCACATAAACTGGTGTGGACTCCCTAATCGTTAAACCAAATAAAAATAAAAAAAGTTGAAGAAAAATATATTAGAGATAATCTCATAGATGAATACCAAGGTCCTAAATTACAGCTACTATTTAGCTATCTCCTAAATATTAGCTATCCCTAAATAAAAACATCCTAGAATCTAGGGGGCCGAAATTCTTCTTGTAATATCCTAGAGTGAAGGAGAATATCTAGTATTCTTTGGTTGTAGCCCATTATTGGTAATTTTCCTCTTATTTAAGCTACTATTTGGTGACGTTTTTTTAATTATTTTTTAAACCAAAAAATAATTTTGTTTAAAAAACATATTCAATTACTATTTAACAATAATGATATATATGAATCTTAGGTCATTTTTGGTTGAGTGTTAGGGGGATGAAATTAGATAAAGTTAGTTCAATAATAACTTAATAATATGTTTGGATCACTTATAGTAACCGAGTCGATCCTATAATTGTAACGATCCAAAATTTCTCTTGGACAACATTACATCTAAAACCATTCACATCATGAGAGCAACTACTAAAATTTATCAATAAAGATAATTTTCATTCATTATGTATAATATCTACTGCATCATCTCAAAGGAATATGTCAAATCATGGTCATAATATTAAAAGAATATATCAAACTATGACAATTACATTCAAAAGAATTAAACGTAACTTTGCAGCAGATAACAAAAGATTAACATGAACATTATCTCAAAAATAATTTCCTAGTTTAGGACATAGACATAACAATCCTAGATATCCCCTTCCAGATCCAGATGCCCATCCACTTGAACTTCCCAAGGTACTTGCTCATCGACTCCAAGTTTTTCCTCTAAGCTATAATCTGAAAAATATGATATTTGTAAAGGGTGAGCACTAAGTTCTATAAGAAAATCCTCCCAAACTCGAACAAGGTTTAGAAACTATGTAAAATCAATTGGTCTCATTTCACAATTATTATATATCAATTTTGAAAGAAAGCAGGGACATTTCAATAGATCTTAAGTTTACACAATAGCAATAAATTAAGTGAAGTAATAACGTCAAATTACAAATAACAAATCATTTCCAACCATAAACTATTTCCTACAAGTTTTTGTAGAATCTCATACTTCCACAAGCTCTTGTAAAAAACAGTTTCTGGTACAATAAACCATAAACCCACAACTTGTATTCGTATCTCAGGTATGATGCATGATTCTCATAAATAAACACATTGAGAATATCTTGGCCCACACACACACTCTCAAATCCTCGCAAGGATATCCAACTTTTATGAAGGGCGTATACCAACTCATGGCAATGACGAATCCAAACCAGAAATAGTATACTAACTCTCAATCTCGATAACATGTGAGCGAATAGTGGTTTAATCCTCGCAAGACACCAATCCCACTACGAGTGATAGGGAACCTTCAAACTTACACGGAGTAAGAAACGCATCTAACCCACTCTACGATATCCGGTCAACATCCACCTATGGTCATTCAAACATCCACAAAGAGATACAATAATCCAATCAATTTCTCTAATCACAAATACATTCAAAAATTATCAAATTTCACAAGTAATATCCTAATAGAACAATTTAAGAAAATATGCAAGAGATCATCATAAATATCATTTTGTGGTTCAATATAAAACACTAAAATTTTGAAATCAAGAACAAAGAAAAAATCAAGAGAAAAATCCATTTCTTTTGAAAACTAAGGTTTTGAGTCAAAAAAAAGAGATTTAATAGTTATTCCACCATAGATTTGTTTAAAACAAGATAGTGTTTGGAAGAATATCAAGAATCAATGATTTACTAACAAATATATAAGATTTAGAGTCAAAAGAATACATATAAGTAAACCCTATCCTCAATGTAAGAGAATATAAAAAACCCCTACCTTCTTCTTCCGTAGTGTTCTTGAAAAACTTGAGATTTGATCTTTTCCAAACTTGAATCAACCCTTTAATCTTTTGTTTCCCTTTCTTTCTTCTTCTCTAAGCTTTTCTAGGGTTAGAAATTTTGAAATGGGGCTTAGGGAGGTGTCATTAAGTATTTATAGTGGAAGAAATGGTGTCTTGTGCGCGATTCTGAGAGTCAGAATTTGTAACTGATGTTCGAACATGCTTAGCTCCCAGTACTTTGGCTTTTTCATCAGACAAAAAGTTCTGGAATGCACTGTCGTTCGAACGGATTTTCACATTTGAACATAGGACGTTCGAACGTAGGTCGTTCGAACATACTTTCACGTTCGAACGTACTTTCTGTTTCTGTTAAAACTTCTAGTTCATTTTTTGCCTATTTAGAGATCGATTTAAAAAATTTTCATGAAATACACTTTTGTAGCTCTAGAAGTCTAGTATCTATTGAAAAAATTTCAGCTCAAACAGACATTAAGATAAAAAATTATGGTCCAAATACTAAGACAGTGTCTAATTTCTTCTTAATTGAATTCTTTCTAGAATGTGTTTTCATTCCGAGATACTTCCTAACTTTATTATACCCCATGTTACCTATTCCAATATTTTTCGACCTTCCGGGTTCAATGAACATCTTATTTTGACCTAAAAGTATTTAGAAACTCATCTATAATCCCTTCTAAGTTTAAACACCTTAGAAACTTAAACTTAACAATCAATTTGTCTCCCAAATATTTATTTCTACTATTATAATGTATGTAGTTCATTCTTACGTCATTACATATATTAGAATTATTAAACAAATTTATCATTATATTTATATAAACATATGAGGTTTACAATAATATCAATAAACATAACATTGAGGGTACAAATCAATCCCTGTGTGATAGGTGGTTTAAAATCATTTCTAACTGGTATTAGGATGAAAAAAAAAATAACGCAAGGACCTTTGATTTAGTTTTGGATGTGAGTGGATTCAAGGTTACTTTCAACTTTTTAACTTAATACGATAATTTAAGATTTAATTCAAATATAGGATTGGTATTAGAACATTGACCTCAAACCTTATCCCAAACTGGAATCAAATAATAAATAATAAGATAGAATAAAACAGTAAAAAGATTCTTATGATCGGTAGGGTTTAAATTGAAATTATTTGTCCGATCCGATCCGATCCCAACCCATCCCATCCCATGTTGTATTTGAACAAGAACCATAGTATGCGAAAAAAAATAAGATTATATATGTGCCCCCATATAATATTACACGGGTGACAAAGGTAGAAGGAATGAAACAAATCCAAAATAAAAAGATATATTAAAACATAGGCAAAAAAATAAAAGTAGTATTGAAGAAAACATTAGCAAACTATACCACTCAATTTAGTTCTTATGGACATCCCTGGCAATCCCATGGAGCATGGAGCATGGAGCATGGAGCATGGAGCATGCTTAAATGGTTAATATTGAACCAGACACTGCATATAATTGACGAAGCGTTGGAGGGTATCGAAAATTTATGTGATTTAGTACGTTTATAGATTACTTTATTGAGTAATGGTTCATATGGCTTGGATGAGTCATATTCGACTCGGCACATGTAGTTTCGATGTCATTTATAACCACTGCACTCACTCGGATGAGTTATTTGAAACTTTTTTATCAATACTATTAGGCTCTTTTGGATTTACGCATCAAAAAATAGTATCTGAAAATATATTTTGGAAAAAAATTTTAAATTTCTTTTTTAATATTTTCTGAGACAAAAATCTTATTTGGTTAGATGATTTCAAAAAATTTTACAGAACAGAAAACAGTAAAACCTGTTTGGACTATAATTCAAAAATTGATAAAAAAAAAATATGTGAAAATTATTTTTAAGTGGACAATTTCATAAAAAAAATTCAATAAACTAAACTGTAAAATAACTCAACAGATTCAACAGTCTTCAATTTATAACAGA
>CAUOFW020005659.1:0-26425 GCA_963454935.2 Ilex paraguariensis | reverse complement strand
AACACTTTAATCTCTTTGTTTTGCCAATTAACTCTGTAACGCCCCAAATACCCCCTCGGACGGCATTACATTCTAAAACCTTTCACAATCATGAGAGCACTAAATAAATCCATAAATAAGAAATTTTTATCCATCAACCATTGATATTTTAACAAAATTCGGGCAGAGTCTCCTTTGTACGGGGAGCTCTACCACAAAATCCAACCTGTGCAATTCTACTATAATGACCACACCGGGTCCAATTAACTACTATATAATCAATCCATCAAATTTACATGTTAACCCAAAAAAATATGCCCACAATGGCATGTACATTCCAAAGAATTAAACTATGATAAGCAGCGGAATTTCAAAAGATAACTAGACTTTACAATCTTTCAAAAAAACATAGCCTAGTCTAGAACAAAATAGAAGGGCCGCTCTAGGCGTCCACCTCGGATCTACGCTCCCGTCGATCGGAGTCTCCCAAAGAACGGGCTCCTCGACTCCTGGCTCCTCCTCAAGGATATAGTCTGAAAAATGTTAACAGTAGGGGATGAGCACTAGGCTCTGTAGCAAAATCTTCCCAACTCCAACAAGGTTTATAAAATACAAAACGGGTCGGTCACATTTCATAAATAACATATATGAATTTGAAGTAAAACGGGACATTTTAAATAGATCTCAAGTTTAAGCCATACAGTAGTTAAGGAGAGAAATAAATTAAGTTTAACCATAGCAAACCATTTCCAACATTAAGTCAATTAGGAGGGGCTCCCTCCGATGCATCGTCCCATACCAATGCACCGGCCAAGCCATTCCAGCCAATCATCACATTTATGTTGGTTCATCCCCGTACCATGTATGTTGATTGTTTCTCATGAATCTACCCAACGATTATACCTAGTCCACCCATTTATAATCACAATCACAAGTACTTAGGGAAGGGGCGTCTACCATCCCAATGGCAGTGACGAGTCCCTCCCCAGGAATGGTATACCAACCCTAGTTCGAACTCCAGGCGTACGATAGTGGTCGCATTACCAAATGACAACTCACTACAAGTGCAAGAAACCATCTCCCCCCCCACTGGGTTCAACTGACATTTACACTCTACGGCATATCTCGTAGGTAATCCAAGTCCCTCCCAACCACCATACAATGAGTAAACCAACATATTCTCAATCAATTCACATTTTACCAATTAATCGCAAAATACCCAAATTTCACAAGTAAAGCGTCATAGCAAGATGGAATTAAAATGAGCAAAAGATCAATATAAAGATCATTTTCGTTGAACAATATCGAACACTAAATTTATAAAGTGAGAACCAAGGCAATATATGGAGAAAACTCAATTTTTCTTAAAACCAAGTTTGGAAGATGAAAAAGAGAAATTTAATGGTTACCAAACCATCCCATTATTCAAACATAGCATTTATTACAAGGAGAATTAAGAATCATACAAATCATATCAAATAAATATGGATGGGAGTGGAAAACATATGTATATACATAAACCCTAGCCTCAATGTAAGAAATTAGGAAGAAATCCCCTACCTCTTGGTTGTAGCTTCAATCTAAGACCCAAGATTCAAAATCTTCCTATTCTCCTTCCTTTTCCTCTTAATTTCGTCCTCCTAGGGTTTCTAGAGATTTGGGTGTGAGTGGTTGAGGAATAGAAGCAAAAGAAATGGGTGGAGAAGAGAAAACTTGAGAAATTCGGTTTTGATCTTTATGAGGTGGGAATCTCTCTTGACCTTGGTGTTTTTCTCTCCCTTTTCTCTTCTCTTAGGGCTCTAAGGTATTTAGAGTGGAAGGGAAATGAAGAATGGGAGAAATAGGGCTTGGAATGGGTGTTTTAAAACCCAAAAATCCCGACTTTTACTGTTCATCGTCTGTTTTGGGGGTTTTCCAGACTTACTGTTTTCCTTATTTTTGATCATGATAAACTTTGAATCTGAAAAAGTGCAAAACATGAAAGTTGTAGATCTAGATGTCTTCTGCATTGTGTCAAAATTTCAGCTCAATCGGACCATTGTAGCAAGAGTTATGACGATTCTACGACAACTGGTCCGGAGTAGGCAATGTACCCGGAGCAGCGCCCCAGCGCCCATTTGGGCGCCCCTTTTCACTTCCAATCCTTCCAACTTTAATCCTAACTTATCCTACATACTTTTCTACATCGACCTAATTAGTTCAAGTTCTTTTATGATTTATTTTGTACATTTTCATACCGAAACTAATCTTTTAACTACTCTTTCCTTGAGTTATACTATTTTATCATTTCAAATGAAATAATTACTGAACACCTATGTCTTTTATTTTTATTATTTTTTTTTTTTTAAACGCATGTGGGGTATTACAATCCACCCCCCTTAAAGAAAGTTTCGTCCTCGAAACTTACCTCCAGTAACGAACAGAAATGGATACTTCTCCCGCATTTCCAGCTCCGGTTCCCAAGTAGCTTCTTCCACTCCATGATGTTGCCACAAGACTTTCACCAATTTGATTACTTTGTTGCGAAGCACTTTCGCCTTGGCGTCAAGAATCTTCACCGGTTGTTCTTCATAGGTTGCTCCGTCTTGAATCTCAATGTCTTCCAAGTCTACGACCGGCGTTGCATCCGATTGACACTTTCTCAACATGGACACGTGAAATACGTCGTGTACTCCAGACAACTGAATTGGTAACCGCAACTGATATGCCGCTTTGCCCACAACTTTGATCACTTCAAAGGGTCCGGTATATCTTGGTGCTAATTTCCCTTTCTTGCCAAATCGAAATACTCCCTTCTTGGGGGACACCTTAAGGAATACATAGTCCCCCTCTTGGAATTCTAATGGTCTTCGTCTTCGATCCGCATAGCTTTTCTGTCTACTCTGTGCCGTGCGTAGTCTTTCCCGGATGAGCTGAATTTTCTCTGTAGTCTCCCGAACAATCTCTGGCCCAAACAAGCTACTCTCGCCCGCTTCTAACCAACACGTCGGGGATCTACACGGTCTTCCATACAATGCTTCATACGGTGCCATCCCAATGCTTGCCTGATAGCTGTTGTTATACGCGAACTCCACCAACGGCAAATGGTCACTCCAACTCCCCTTGAAGTCCAACGCACATGCACGTAGCATATCTTCCACAATCTGTATCACCCTCTCAGATTGGCCATCTGTTTGGGGATGGAACGCGGTACTGAAATGTAACTCTGTCCCCATGGCTTGTTGTAGACTTTGCCAAAATCGCGCCACAAACCGAGAGTCACGATCCGACACAATAGAAAGCGGAACTCCATGTAACCGCACTATCTCACGGATATATAACTGGCTCAAGGTCTCGAATGTATCCGTGGTCTTCATACTCAAAAAGTGAGCAGACTTGGTGAGTCTATCCACAATGACCCACACTGCATTATGCCCGCGCGACGTCCGTGGTAAACCCGACACGAAGTCCATAGTAATGTGATCCCATTTCCACTTGGGAATAGGCAAGGACTGTAGGACTCCTCCTGGCCTTTGATGCTCAATCTTCACCTGCTGACACACCGCACATTTTGCCACATATTTGGCCACATCTCGCTTCATTCCCCTCCACCAGTATTGACGCTTCATGTCCCTATACATCTTTGTGCTACCGGGGTGGATAGCAAACTTGGAGCGATGGCACTCTCCAAGTATCTCCTCCTTTAAGGACGAATCATCGGGAACACATAGCTTCTCCCCATATCTCAACTCTCCATTCTTCCAAGACCATCCTTTAATAGCTTCTCCATTCCCCAATCGGACTCTAATCAAATCGAGTTCCGAATCTAGGCATTGCAACTCTACCACCCGTCGTCGAAGCGTCGGTTGAGCTACAAGGTTGAATAAATATGGTTGGTACTCCGGTCCATCCACCCATAGATCGTACTCCTCCAAAGTATCAATCATTTTCCACCTATTTATCGCGAGAGAATTGATTTCACCCCGAGACTTCCTGCTAAGAGCGTCTGCAACTACATTGGCCTTCCCCGGATGGTAGTTAAGTGTGAAATCATAATCTTCTAAATACTCAATCCACCTTCTTTGCCGTATGTTCAAGTCTTTTTGGGTGAATATGTACTTGAGGCTTTTATGGTCCGAGAACACTTGAAATTTCTCGCCATACAAGTAACACCTCCACAACTTAAGAGCAAAGACCACCGCGGCAAGCTCCAAGTCGTGAGTGGGATAGTTCTGCTCATGAATCTTGAGTTGCCTCGAGCCATAGGCAACTACCTTCCCTCCTTGCATTAGAACACATCCCAAGCCTCGTAGTGAAGCATCAGTGTATACCTCGTAGCCCTCCCCACTGCTCGGAATAATGAGGATAGGTGCTGTCGTCAATTTCTCCTTCAAGGTGCGAAAAGCTAGTTCACACGCTGGAGTCCACAAGAATTTCTCCCCCTTCTTTGTAAGGCGAGTCATCGGCATCGCTAGCTTGGAGAACCCTTCCACAAACCTTCGATAATAACCGGCTAACCCCAAGAAACTCCGTACTTCCATTACATTCTTCGGTGGTTCCCATTTCATCACAGCCTCAATCTTGGCGGGATCAACCGCTACTCCGCGCTCGGACACAACATGGCCAAGGAATTTCACTTCCTTCATCCAAAACTCACACTTGCTCATCTTCGCGTATAGCTTATGTTCTCTCAATGTTTGTAGCACAATAGAGAGATGACGAGCATGTTCCTCCTGAGTCTGTGAGTAGATCAATATGTCATCAATGAACACAATGACAAATTGATCGAGGTAAGGCCGGAAGATTCTGTGCATCAAATCCATGAATGCTGCGGGGGCGTTAGTCAATCCGAACGGCATCACCGTATATTCGAAATGACCATAACGGGTACGGAAAGCAGTCTTAGGAATATCCTCCTCCTTAATTCGCAGCTGATGATATCCCGTGCGAAGATCAATCTTGGAGTAATACTTCGAACCCTTCAACTGATCAAATAAGTCATCAATTCTCGGCAACGGATACTTATTCTTCACGGTAACCCGATTCAACCTCCGATAATCCGTGCACAACCGTAGGGTCTCATCCGTTTTCTTCACAAAGAGGACTGGGGCTCCCCAAGGTGAAGTGCTTAGACGGATAAACCCAATCGCTAACAAGTGATCCAATTGCTTCCTTAGCTCCTTCAACTCCAAAGGTGCCATCCGGTAGGGAGCAATGGACATAGGTTCGGTTCCAGGATAGAGTTCGATCTTGAACTCAATTTCCCTATGTGGCGGTAATCCGGGTAATTCCTCGGGAAAAACATCCGAAAACTCCGATACAATTTGCACTACATCCGTATGAATTTTATCCCGGTTTTCTCCCATTAAGCTAGCTAAGAAACTCAAATGACTTCCCGCTTTCGCTTTTAAGAATCTACTACCCGTCGTAGGGAATGGATGAGAAGAATCTCGGTTATTAATAAAACTGAAAACGACTCCTCCCGGTAACTGAAATGTAATCCGTTTGCGGAAACAATCCATTACCGCCCGGAAAGCGGACAACAAGTCCATTCCGAAAATCACATCATACCCCTTCATTTCTAAAGCAATCAAGTCCACAATTAATTCGTGCTCCCCAATACGAAGCACACAACCCTTGCAAACTCGGCTAGTACCCAACTGTTCTCCCGTAGGCAAGTCAACCGTCAAGGCATGCTCTAACTTCTCGAAACCCAATCCCAAATTCATAGCATATGCAGTACGTATAAAAGAATGAGTAGCACCGGGATCGAATAAGATTCGGGCCCAAGAATTATAGAGGAGAATTATACCATCAACAACTGCGTTGGAGGCATCCTCCTCCGGTTGGGTCAAGGCAAAGACTCTCCCCTGAGTGGCGCCACCTGGGGCTGGAGCTCCTACAGGCCTCTGCTGCTGTAGTGGCTTATTTGCAGCCACTTGTCTTGTCACCTGGTTGTCTCTCGGTGGGAGAGATGGGCAATTGTGTCTGAAGTGCCCCACTCCTCCACATGCGAAGCACTGACGGGGGTCGGTGGCTGTCCTCCCCGATACGCCTCCTGCTCCTCGACCCATCTGGGGTCTCTGTCCCCCTGCCTGATCCGAGCGACGGTAGGGTGCCGCCCTCTGTGCTCCACTGCTACTAGCACCCGTCCGGATCGGACCTCCCCTCATAAGGCCCTGTCGTCGCTGAGTATCCTCCATGTCCTTCTCTACAAGTGCAGCTCTGTCCACCAAATCCCCGTAGTCCCGGATCCTGAGAGCCACCAGCTTCTCCCTAATGGCAGGCCTCAATCCCTGCTCAAAGCGTTTGGCCCTGTTGGCCTCCGTAGATATGAACTCCGTAGCATAGCGGGATAGCTCATCAAACTTCCTCTCGTATTCAGCTAAAGTCAGGCTGCCCTGTCGTAGAATAAGAAAATCGGTCTTCATTCGATCTCGGACCGATTCCGGGAAGTACTTGTCTTGGAAGACTTGATCAAACTCCGCCCAAGTGAGAGCATCCGTGTTCATTTTCCTTTTCACCGAGTCCCACCAATGGTCGGCTTCCCCTCCAACAAATAGATAGCCAAGCCAACCCGCAAGTCCTCGGCCACTCCCATTCCGTCCAACATCTTCTTCACACGGCGGATCCATTTATCCGCATCCAAGGGATTGGAGCTCCCTTGGAAAGTAGGTGGGTGTTGCCTCAGAAACTCTCGGAGAGCTACCATTCTCCTAGTCTCCTCTCCGTTGCCCGGTACTTGGGCTAAAGGATGTGCTCCACCATTATGGTTGTGGTGGTTGTTGTTACCATTTTGGTTTTGTACCAAAGTGGTGAGCTCCCTCAAGCATTGGTATATGCCATCCATGGCATCGGGAGGTGGTGGTGGTGGTGGATATGTTTGACCTCCACGGCCACGGCCACGCCCACGTCCACGTCCACGTACACGTTCACCGTCCATCCTGCACATCAATTCACAATTTAGTTTCATTGATGTACAAGACATACTAAAATGATATGTAGGATGTCTTGATTTAAGCACAAGGCATATACAAAAATTAACTCAACCATTTCCTGCACCCTAAACCTACATCTCTAGTGGTAGTCCATAACCTACAGCTCCCATGTAAGACCTAAAGCCTAGGCTCTGATACCAAACTTTGTAACGCCCCAAATACCCCCTCGGACGGCATTACATTCTAAAACCTTTCACAATCATGAGAGCACTAAATAAATCCATAAATAAGAAATTTTTATCCATCAACCATTGATATTTTAACAAAATTCGGGCAGAGTCTCCTTTGTACGGGGAGCTCTACCACAAAATCCAACCTGTGCAATTCTACTATAATGACCACACCGGGTCCAATTAACTACTATATAATCAATCCATCAAATTTACATGTTAACCCAAAAAAATATGCCCACAATGGCATGTACATTCCCAAAGAATTAAACTATGATAAGCAGCGGAATTTCAAAAGATAACTAGACTTTACAATCTTTCAAAAAAAACATAGCCTAGTCTAGAACAAAATAGAAGGGCCGCTCTAGGCGTCCACCTCGGGATCTACGCTCCCGTCGATCGGAGTCTCCCAAAGAACGGGCTCCTCGACTCCTGGCTCCTCCTCAAGGATATAGTCTGAAAAATGTTAACAGTAGGGGATGAGCACTAGGCTCTGTAGCAAAATCTTCCCAACTCCAACAAGGTTTATAAAATACAAAACGGGTCGGTCACATTTCATAAATAACATATATGAATTTGAAGTAAAACGGGACATTTTAAATAGATCTCAAGTTTAAGCCATACAGTAGTTAAGGAGAGAAATAAATTAAGTTTAACCATAGCAAACCATTTCCAACATTAAGTCAATTAGGAGGGGCTCCCTCCGATGCATCGTCCCATACCAATGCACCGGCCAAGCCATTCCAGCCAATCATCACATTTATGTTGGTTCATCCCCGTACCATGTATGTTGATTGTTTCTCATGAATCTACCCAACGATTATACCTAGTCCACCCATTTATAATCACAATCACAAGTACTTAGGGAAGGGGCGTCTACCATCCCAATGGCAGTGACGAGTCCCTCCCCAGGAATGGTATACCAACCCTAGTTCGAACTCCAGGCGTACGATAGTGGTCGCATTACCAAATGACAACTCACTACAAGTGCAAGAAACCATCTCCCCCCCCACTGGGTTCAACTGACATTTACACTCTACGGCATATCTCGTAGGTAATCCAAGTCCCTCCCAACCACCATACAATGAGTAAACCAACATATTCTCAATCAATTCACATTTTACCAATTAATCGCAAAATACCCAAATTTCACAAGTAAAGCGTCATAGCAAGATGGAATTAAAATGAGCAAAAGATCAATATAAAGATCATTTTCGTTGAACAATATCGAACACTAAATTTATAAAGTGAGAACCAAGGCAATATATGGAGAAAACTCAATTTTTCTTAAAACCAAGTTTGGAAGATGAAAAAGAGAAATTTAATGGTTACCAAACCATCCCATTATTCAAACATAGCATTTATTACAAGGAGAATTAAGAATCATACAAATCATATCAAATAAATATGGATGGGAGTGGAAAACATATGTATATACATAAACCCTAGCCTCAATGTAAGAAATTAGGAAGAAATCCCCTACCTCTTGGTTGTAGCTTCAATCTAAGACCCAAGATTCAAAATCTTCCTATTCTCCTTCCTTTTCCTCTTAATTTCGTCCTCCTAGGGTTTCTAGAGATTTGGGTGTGAGTGGTTGAGGAATAGAAGCAAAAGAAATGGGTGGAGAAGAGAAAACTTGAGAAATTCGGTTTTGATCTTTATGAGGTGGGAATCTCTCTTGACCTTGGTGTTTTTCTCTCCCTTTTCTCTTCTCTTAGGGCTCTAAGGTATTTAGAGTGGAAGGGAAATGAAGAATGGGAGAAATAGGGCTTGGAATGGGTGTTTTAAAACCCAAAAATCCCGACTTTTACTGTTCATCGTCTGTTTTGGGGGTTTTCCAGACTTACTGTTTTCCTTATTTTTGATCATGATAAACTTTGAATCTGAAAAAGTGAAAAACATGAAAGTTGTAGATCTAGATGTCTTCTGCATTGTGTCAAAATTTCAGCTCAATCGGACCATTGTAGCAAGAGTTATGACGATTCTACGACAACTGGTCCGGAGTAGGCAATGTACCCGGAGCAGCGCCCATTTGGGCGCCCCTTTTCACTTCCAATCCTTCCAACTTTAATCCTAACTTATCCTACATACTTTTCTACATCGACCTAATTAGTTCAAGTTCTTTTATGATTTATTTTGTACATTTTCATACCGAAACTAATCTTTTAACTACTCTTTCCTTGAGTTATACTATTTTATCATTTCAAATGAAATAATTACTGAACACCTATGTCTTTTATTTTTTATTTTTTTTATTTTAAACGCATGTGGGGTATTACACTTTCTTCCTCTCTAAGCCTCCCTAGGGTTAGAAATGTTGAAATGAGGCTAATGAGGGCGTCCTTATGTATTTATAGGGTGAGAAGTGGCCTTTTATGCGCGATTCTGAAGGTCAAAATTCATAACTCACGTTCGAACGTCATTGGTGTTCAAACGTCCTTTGCTCCCAGTACTTTTGTTTTTCCATCAAACAAAAAGTACTGGAACGCACTATCGTTCGAATGTACTTTCATGTTCGAACGGACTTCCTATTTCTTTTGAAACTTCCAGTGAAGTTTTGACCTATTTAAAAGTCGACTTGGAAAATCTACATGAAATACACTTTTATAGCCCTGAAAGTCTACTATCTACTGTAAAAATTTAGCACAAATGGACAAAAGGGTAAAAAGTCATGGTCCACATACTAAGAAGTGTCTAAAATCCTTTCTACCCAAATTTTATCTAAAATATTTTTGAACTCCAGACTACTTCCTAACTTCCAATCCATACCTTATTACCTTACCTAACATTTTTATTTCTAATTTTACAATCCACGTAGTTCATGCATACATTATCACATATATTAGCATTTCAAAAATAATTACATTGCTATATTCAGATAAGCATGTGGGGGTTTTCAATTTGTACTCACCACATCTATCTTGAGGATGACTCCAAGCCGTCTCGACAACCACAAAGAAGGTTGAATCCAATCATGAAGGATGTAGTGAGAGACGAGGTCTTAAAGCTACTTAACGTAGGCATCATCTTTCCAATTGTCGATAGTAAGTGGGTTAGCCCCACGCAAGTAGTCCCTAAAAATTTGGGAGTCACCGTGGTGGCAAATGATGATAATGAGCTTATTCCAACGAGGGTGATCACAGGTTAGAGAGTGTGCATTGATTACCGCAAGCTCAATGCATGCACAAGAAAAGACCACTTCCCATTACCATTTCTTGACCAAGTATTGGAACTAGTAGTGGGACATCTATTCTATTGCTTTTTCGATGGATATTCCAACTAAAATCAGATCAAGATTGCATTGGAAGATCAAGAGAAGACCACCTTCACTTGTCCCTATGGTATTTTTGCCTACCGTCGCATGCCTTTTAGGCTATGTAATGCCTTAGGGACTTTTCAATGTTGCATGATGGGGATCTTTTGCAACATAGTGGGGAAAATAGTAGAAGTCTTTATGAATGACTTTTCAGTGTTCATGAATTCATTTGGAGGATGTTTGGGAAATTTAGAGAAATTTCTAGAGAGATACAAGAAAAAGAACTTAGTTCTTAATTGGGAGAAATGTCACTTCATGGTGACGGAGGGAATTGTTGTTGGCCATATAGTTTCGGCAAGGGGTATCAAAGTTGACAAATCAAAGGTGGAGGCCATCTCCAACCTCCCTACGCCAAGAGTCCTCAAGGATATCAGGTCATTTCTAGGCCATGCTGGTTTTTACTGTCGCTAAAATTTTTTAGTACATTGGCTTGACCTTTAACCAATTTATTGTCTAAGGATGTCCCATTCGAGTGGTCAGATAGTTGTGAGGCATCTTTTACAAAACTCAAATGCATACTTACCACACCTTTAATTATGCGACCACCCAAATAGGATTTACCTTTTAAGCTTATATGCAATGCGAGTGATTACGCGGTTGGCGCAGTGCTCGGTCAAAGAAAGGAGAATAGACCTTATGTAATATACTACGCTAGCAAGACACTCAATGAAGCTCAAATGTACTATACTACCACAGAAAAAAAGTTGCTAGCCATAGTGTTTGAATTGGATAAATTCTGGTCCTACATCATAGGTTCACCGATAGTTGTCTATACTTATCACTCTGCCTTAAAGTATTTGTTGTTTAAGCAAGATGTCAAACCAAGACTTATCAGGTGGATCCTCTTACTCCAAGAGTTCAATCTGACAATTAAAGACAAAAAGTGAGTGGAGAACGTGGTGGTGGACCATTTGTCCCGACTAGTGGTGCAAGAGGCCAATAAGAACATTCCTATCCCTTATTACTTACCTTATGAGCATTTACTTTCAATTCATTCTATTTTTCCTTGACATGCTGACATATGTAATTATCTTGCAACAGGACAAATACCACCGCATTGGAGCCCAAAGGATCGAAGAAGATTTATGGCAGATGTGAAGTACTTCTACTTTGACAACTCGTACCTGTTCAAGTACTACCCCGACCAAGTCATGCGGAGATGCGTACTAGAGAATGAATAGTGGGATGCCCTTGCATTCTATCATTCACAAGCATGCAGTGGCCATTTCTTGGCGAAAAAGACCTCAGCAAAAATTCTTCAGTTAGGTTTTTATTAGCCCTCTCTTATAAAGGATTGTATTTCATTTTGTAAAGAGTGTGATAGATGCCAACGTTTGGGTAGCGTGACCCAAAGGAAAATGATGCCCCTTTCCCCTGTGCTTGTTATCAAAATATTTGATTGTTGGGGTATTGACTTCATGTGTAAAATCAGGAAAAATTTAAAATTTTTCCGACAAAGGGCAAAATAGTAATTTGCCACTATTATACATGTTTAAAATGTATATTTATAAAGATCTCAAATGGATCAAAGGACTTTGCCATTGGATTCGTATCATAAAATTGAGTTGCCATGTCAAATTTTGTCGAATTTTAAGATAGTCAAATTTTACACATTTTTCGAGATAATTGGGTGACGAATGAACTTTCAAAGGTCCCCAAAAATAAAAATTATGAAATTTCCTTATAACTGAGTAAAGGTTCAAATAAAATTAATTTGAACTAAAATCAAATTTTAATTAAGTCGTTTCGGCTTAAAAACGAACTCGAAATTGATAAACGAGTGGGACAATGCGGACCGCGCAATTAAAAGTATAAATAGGGGCAAAATATCTGAAAATTCAGATATTTCTCACCATTTGGCTGGCTGAGTTCAGGGGTGTGAATAGGAGAAGAGGGAAAATAGAAATTTCAAGCTTTCTTCTTTGATTTCTGAAGTTCCGTCGATCGGAATCCATTGGACCAAGAGTTAAAGTTGGTCTACGCGACGAGGGCTACACGTACGTACCGAGAACGAGGGATTTCACGAAGATCAAGGGAAAGATTTTGTGAAGTCAAGAGTTTTTGGAGCTAGGGAGGTGTCTTGAAGCTTCTAGTCTTCATCTTATGCTCCAAGAGGTAGGGTTTCTCCTACTTTGGTTCATTTTCTTACCTAGGGTGTATTATGAATGGGGTAAGGGGTTGGAATAACCTAAGTCACTTGACTATGGTTAAGGAATAGAGGAAATGGGTATGAAATTGGCCTAGACCAAATCCTAGCAAAGTTTGGTATTGGGGAAGTACTTGTGCAATCCTTAAAACTTAATATCTTGAGCATGTTATATGTTTTATAGTGCTTGTACATGAAATGTGTTGTTAACATGCTTATAAAATGTGTTGGAAGGAAATGTTAATATGTGCTAATTGATGTATTAACATTGTGACAATTTATGGTAATTATATCCTTTCATTGAAATTGCCGTGACATATGTGAGATATGTGGTTAAATGGCTCATATGACATTCTTTATATATGAGTATGACATTAATTACGCAATGGTTCATTCCATTGCATATTGCATGGGAAAAATGCATCACATTCATGGGCTTAGGCATGAGTGTGGGTGTGTATGCATGATTTAATCAATACCACTCTTGGTGATTGATATGTGGACTCTGAGATGTTGGATCAAAGATCCCATGGAGTCGCATGTTGCATGAGAAAAACTTGTGTCGGGTATAGCAAGAATGACTAGACACTCCTTTGGGTGAAAAACCCGACTACTTGGTTCATACACTTCCTTGTGGTGAATTTCCGAAAAAGTGTAATGGCGTACGGAGCCAGTCGGTGTGATTTCAGAATCCGATACCCAACAAAGACACATGATTTTGTAATACAAAGTTTTCATTTGATGGGAAACATCCATGAATGGAATTGTTTTATAAACATATAGTTGGTATTTCTAAAATGATCATTGGATGTATTTCATCAATGATAAAGGTTTTACACTTGCATTGCATAGTGTAGTGAGAGCCGATGAGGGCTCGGGTTGATGTGCGTGAGTGAATGTCATTTCATTCATGGCATGACATGGTAGATTCCAATATGAATCATGTATATTCTTGATTAGAATGATTATATGATTGTGAATGTTGTATATGAACATTGCATATGCACTTAGGTTGGGGAGTAGCCTCTATAAGAAATATTCTATCGGGTGTTGACTCATCCTATACAGGAAACATTTCAGATGCGTGGTTCGTACCGGAAGAGGACTCGCATTCGGGGCCTCAACGATGAAGAAAAACCGACTTATGCCTTTTGTGGCATATTTTGTGTAATCTTTGTTGGAACAATATTTTTAACATGTAAAAATTATGCAAATGCATGTAATAGAACTTGTATGAATCATATATAATGTAGAAAATGTCACTATCCATGTTTGGAATGAGTTTGGAAAGGTTTTGGATGAATTGAAAATGAAAATATGATGAAGAATGAAATTCTGGGCAAAACCTTCCGGAGGTCACAACAGCCTTCCAAAAGGTTAGTGTAAATTTTTTGTCTAGTAGGTAAAACCTACCAAAAGGTCCACAAAACCTTTCGGAAGGTTCATGCAATTTTTCATCCAGTGGGCAAATCTTCCAGTAGGTAAGTAAAACCTTCCGGTAGAAATTAGTACAGTAGGTAAAACCTACCATAAGATCCATAAAACCTTCCAGTAGAAATTTTGCAATGAGCAAACCTTCCGGAAAGATCCATAACAAAACCTTCCGGAAGGTTTTTGAAAAATCTGAAATTTTAAGAATGCATTGCCATTCTCTTGGGCTATGTGTTCTTTGATTCTAATGACACAAATGGACCTTAAGTGAGATACATTGGGGTATATTGAATCTCGATAGGATTAAATGATAAAAGAAAACACGAATCCTCGTACGAGTTGTAATCCCAGTTACATGGATGTGATAGACATGATGTCGGGTTATGCGACAATCACAGGTATTTCTGCGGGTTAACGGGTGGTCAACGGGACCCTCGGTTTTAGGGGCATCACATCATGGGTCCCTTCCCTATGTCATTTGGCTATCTGTACATGCTACTGGCAGTGGACTACGTGTCCAAATGGGTGGAGGTTATCACAACCAAGACTAATGACCACTAGGTTGTAGTCAAGTTTCTCAAGGAATATATTTTTTCACGGTTTTGGATGCCTCGTGCAATGATAAGTGATGGTGGATCACATTTCTACAACAGGCCATTTGCATCTTTAATGTTTAAATATGACGTCACACATAAGGTGTCCACCGCATACCACCCACAAACCAATGGCCAAGCCAAGTTGGCCAAAAGGGAGATCAAAAACATTTTAGAAAAGACGGTGAATCCAAATAGGAAAGATTGGTCAAATAGATTGATCGATGTCCTATGGGCTTATCGTAACGCCTACTAGACTGTCTTAAGCATGTCTCCTTATCGAATTGTCTATGGAAAGGCTTGCCATTTTCCAGTTGAGATGGAACACAATGCTTATTGGGCCATAAAGACTTTGAACTACAATTTGAGAATGCCCGGAGAATATAGGAAGCTAGAATTGAATGAATTGGAAGAGATGCGTATGAGAGCTCTAAAATTTCAAAAGAGTGGGATAAGATCTTTCATGACCAATCCATTGTACGGAAGTCATTCGAGCTTGGCCAAAAAGTGAACTTGTACAACTGTCATCTCTCGATCTTCCAAGGCAAACTCCGATCCTATTGGGATGACCCCCATCTTGTCAAGGTGGCCTATCCCATTGGAGTTGTGGAAGTCACAAACCCTAAAAATGACCAGACATTCAAGGTCAATGGCCAAAGATTTAAGCCATTTTTCGAGGGTTTTAAAGGACAAAGAGTGGGGGAGGACTTGCCGGATCCTGTGTATCCAGAATTCGTGGAGGAGTACCCATTTTTTTATGCTTTTTAGTGTATATCTTTTTATTTACTCATGTTATTTTTATTTTACTTACTTGGTCGTATAGCATTTTTTTTTAGTTTCAGATACTGGTGCATTGGTCAAAGCTCAAGTGCGAGGTGTTCTCTAACCATACTCATCTTTTTACTGTCCGTCATTGAATATCATATCTTTTTGTTGCATTGAGGACAATGCATGAATCAAGATGGGGGGTGAGGTGCACCATTTGCATCTTACACCAATGTTTGTGGGAATATTTCACGCAGATATTCATGCTTGTTGACACTCAAACAGATCGGGTTTAAAAAAAAAAACCCGACTCACTGGGATGCCTTTATAAAGCCTCCGACCCTTTTTCCTTTTTCCCCATCCATCGGTGTTGGCCCCCCTTCTTTTTATTTTATTCTTCTTTTCTTCTTCTTCTTATTCTTCTTCGTTGTTCTCTGTAAAAACAACTCACCCCCTGCAAATCCATGACTATATGCGCAGAAGACCCAATCCTTTGATTAATAATTTGTCTTATATGTTTGTATTTGTACATGGGTGCTCTTCTTCTGCTCGCACTTAGGGTGAGGGGTTTCAAGCCTAACCCAAATCTCCCTAGAGATGATTAATTGTTGTGTTTTGTTTGTAGGTTTCGGCAGATGAACAGATCTCTACTTTACAATCTAATTTACAAACTCCATACACTAGTAAATTCGAAATATTGGCGACAATGTTCAGTTTAGGTTGGGGGGTGAGATCTACAGTTCTAGTTTGTTTTAGTTTCATATTTACAATTCTAGTTTTGTATCTGAACAGTTCACAGTTTTGCATTTAAAAAAGAAATTTTTTTTTTTTTATTTTTATTCTAGATTGCGTATTTTACAGTATTTTTGCTTATATTTCATGATCATATCGAATGCAGTTTCAATTGTCTTTGTGACTAGCATATGTAAAAGAATCAGATAGAGTGTCTTTAGTTTAGCAAACATAGATAGTAAACTTTTTTGGTTCAGTTTAGGCGTTTTACACACTTTTTCATCTGATGTGCACGTTGTGATAATGAGAAAGGCAAGAGTTGTGAGAAAAATTGAAATCCAAGAAGCACAAACAAAACCATTGTGTGGCAAAAGTACTTTTGCTAAACGTCGTTTTGCTAAACGACTAGGTGCTTGTAAACAATATGATAGAATTTTTCACATGAAAAAATATAATCAGTGTTCTAAACTAATTTCGGGTCGTGCAACCGATCAATTAAAACTGGATAGTGTATGGACAGAGTAAGGATTTTCCTGACATGTCATCTTATACCAGTCCAGGACTTACACGTTATGTATGACAAGAAGTTGGAAGGGTCACTAATAATGACATAGACACAAGCGATGACTCGGATTAAATTTTTTTATTTACAAAGCTGTGGAAAAGCGTGTTTCTTTTCGGATGAAGGTTAATGGTCCGAAATTTTTTTGTAAAAAGTGTAAATAGTTTTTGTTGAAATTAAGATGTGGGCAGAGTAAGAAATGTCCTAAAATACCAACCTGTAGCGTGGGTAAATGACTTATCTTGAGACGCCATAGTTTTCCAAGTTCAATTTGTGTATTTAGTCTTATTTCAATTTCATAGATAAATATGTATGTAAATAATTTTGATTTTTATTTAAGTTTGAATGCCAATTTCAAAAAAAAAAAAAAAGCCTCATTTCCTTGAAAAATGGTATTCTCTCTATGCTTAAATGTCAAATGTACATTGGTATTTGTTATTCTTAAGGTACAGAATGACTAGACTCAAAAATAGAATTGATATGTAATTGACATTCTTTGAAAACCTGCCATAACCAGTGAAGATAACAAATAATACCACGATAAGTTTTGAGCCATGCGATACTTTTTGAGAGACAATCAACATTTACTCAAGTAAGCTCTTTCACTTTCAATTTTTGAATAGTCTATTAAACTTGCTTTGATTAATGCAACTAAAGTGATCTATTGACATATCCCACAGGGATCCTTTGCATGCGACACATACATGGACACATACTTGATAAAAGATTTTAGGTCATCTTTGATTTGATTTTGAGCCTTACTCATTGCTTCTACGAAATTATATCCCTACTTAGCCATGTTTGAGCCTTCAATGAATTATTTCATCTTCAAGAAACCCATATGATAATCAAGCCACAAGATAATATACTTGACATACCTTGCTATCTAATTGTCTATCACCCTCTCATAAATCAGTATGACACAGAAAAGCAAGAGAAATAGAAAAGACGATGGTGGCTACTATTCAATGAAAGAAAAGTCGTTGGGAACAATCAAGAAAGAAAAGAAACAGAAAAACGGGGAATTGGCAAAAAAGTGAAAAATGAGACAAATGAAAGAAATAAATACCATTTCTAGTCAAAAGATTGAAAAGCAAGAAAGAGGTGTGCTTCACTACATTAAAAAGGGGATAACTTTTGAATACCATTAACGTCATTTCATTAGTCACTGACCTCTAGCCACATTACAATCTATACAAAGCCCTAATTGATCCCAAGTCTGATGCATGTGTGTGTTGTTAACCGAAAAAATACGGTATGTTAAATAGTATTTCTTTAATTGCATTGATATTCTTCCATGAGATTATGCCAAGAATATGATTAGTCTACTTTCTTAAGATTTTCACTCTTTTTCTAACCGTGCATGTGATTTTTTGACTGGCCATCCTCTGATCACATGTCCTTTGAGAGACAAGTCACTATAATTAGAGGAAATTTTTGCTGAAGGCATTTCTAAGAGAGGTTTGTGAAATCAAAGCTATCCATGGAGGGTGGTAAAGTGGAATGTTTGTTATGTAACAGTTCTTGTTTCTAGAAAGACCATTCCTACTACACAGGGAATTCTAAATGCCAATATGATTGATGCTATTTTTTGCATAGAATAAATACCTATGAAAGAGGAGCTTGCGAGATGTAAGTCAAAATTGGGGGTTTGGTGTCCTAATGACTATGATGCTAATTTACTTTAACTAGCAATCCCAGATACACATCTATTCGACTGGAGTTTGTAGGTAGCTCACTGGAAACCTTCACAAGACAAAATTCGTCCATGAGAGATCACCTAGGGGTTTAATAGCTTATTGCATATGCTAAATGCAATTGTGTCATCTATGAAAGTGATTTTATTTTGTTCTGTTGTTATTTATTACTAGGGACTAGTAATGTTTAGGTTGGGAGGTTGCTTGACAAAAATTCCTTGTAGTTTCCTAACCTCTAAACATCACCTTTTAGCATGTATAGTATATGGATGAAGGGGAGTGTCACTCTCCTACGGGGTGATGTCAAAAGAAAGGGCAAGGAGATAGGGGGAAATGAAATAATGGTAATGTGATGTGTAAATGCACAACAAATGTGTGTGTGTGTACAAAAGTGCTCCCCAAGCGCAAGGAGACTTTTGCGGATCGTGTTTTACTTGGTGGTATTCCAAGGTCGTTTCCACGGGGAAGAAAGTAAACCGAGGGGAAGGTGATTTTGGGAAAAAGGAAGTGTAAAATCTTTGGTTATTGGAAGTTGTTTGGTGAAGTTTGTTTTGATGCTAATAAAATGAGAAACAAATGTTGGCAAATCCAAGAGGTCACTCCAATAGGAATACCGTCTCAACTCGAAACCCTCCTTTAGTAAAGCATGAATGAACGATTGATTCGTGGGAAGCTAGGGATAAGATTGGTGGGTATCTAAGCATAAAATGTAACTAGGCCTATAGAATATCAAAGACTCACCAACTTATCCACCCTCAACCCAGTCAAACCGAACCATTGAATTCTGAAAGAAGGGAGGAAAATGAGTTAAAATGGTATACCCAAATGGAGGTTCCCCTTTGTTTTGCCAACTAAAAGATTTAGCTACTCATGCTTAAAATAAAATTGACAATGTAATGAGAATGCATTGCAAAGATATGAAGTTCTAGAGTAACTAGATGCAAGAAAACATAAGCTATAAGAGAGTATATTGAATACCGATTTGAAAACTAAGAAAATGAAGAACTTCGATGCATTAATGGTGAAAGCTTTAAAAGAGCATTAAACTTGCATTCAACTTGAAAGAGAACAACATTCATGACATTAAATGAAGTTCTAAAGATTCATACCAGAGATTACAAGACAATGTATAGAAAGAAATGCAAAAAATCTCAATTTTCTCTCACTAGAACACTATTCATCATCTTTACGCAGACCTTCTCTCTCTATCTCTATGTGTAATCTGCTATAATGAACAATGGAGTCATTTTCCCCCAAAAAATGTGCTTGGAGTCCCCTCTCAGTTGAGTGATGTGATTTCCATCCATAGGGGCTGCATGGTGCAAACTAGGACCAACCTCCACTCGTCTCTCTCCCAAGCTTCTTCTCTCTCCCCTCATTAATGCAAAAGCCATCCAAGTCCAAGTAAAGGTGAGGGTAGTCTTCTAGGCATGCAGGGGATGTCAGGGGGTCTATTGGAGAAGTGTAAGTGGGACCTCCAAATGGCAGAGCTTGAGATGCAGGCTGTCTGGGAAATCTGGGCAAAACCTTCCGGAAGGTCGACAGAAAACCTTCCGGAAGGTTTGTGTGTAGGAACGATTAAATGAAGAGGTCAACAGGGAAAACCTTCCAGAAGGTTCATTCCAGTAGGAAAAACCTTCTTGAAGGTTTCACTCCAGTAGGCAAAACCTTCCAGAAGGTTCATTCCAGTGGAAAAAACCTTCTGGAAGGTTTTGGCAGTGAAAAAGAAATCCAAGGCAAAACCTTCCGGAAGGTTTTTTTACCCAAACCTTCCGGAAGGTCTTTAACCAAATTTCATTTTCTTGGTTTCTTCTCCCTCTAAACCTTCCTTTAAGCTAACCCCTCTTCTTTATTGACTTCAACAACTTCAATGGGGATATAACTCATACCACTTACATTGTTTTACCTGCATTCACACAAAGCTCCATCAAAACGAAAGTTAAGCACTTTTCTCCCCAAATTCATGACTATAAACAAGTATAAAAGGCATATTAGCACACAATATATGATGTGTTTTGTGCTAATCACACCCCCTAACTTGAGTTTTTCTAGTCCCTAGCAAACAATATTTCCAAGCATAGCTATAAAATTAAAACAAAACTCATTCATCCATACAAGTAAAACTCACAACAATTCAAGATCCACAAATCACAAAGCAATTAAGGAAATAGCTTGGGCACGGATGTAAATGTAACAACTGTGGTATTTTTCCATTAATTACTTCAAAAAGTTCTTCACAATGTGTTCAAGTCCCAAAACAAAATGGCCAAAATCTAATGACACTTCTAGTGGCCGATACTAGAGACCCTAGTTGTGTACAACCAAAAGCTCAAAATAAAAACAAAAAACTCCCCCTAATCATCATTATCATCCCTATCGAAAACATCCTTGTCCTCAGTTTCGAACTCGAACTCTAACTCTGCCTCGTCATCATCAACATCTCCCACCTCCACAGTCGTAGAAGGCATGGGAACGAAAGCGTAGGGACCAGCTGAAGGTTATGGTGGTGGTCCTCCGGGAATAGGCCTTCCCGAGAAGGTATGCTGGAATAGCTATATCAACATCTCAGACATCCCGCACACAGTTAACTCTATAGCATCCATGCGCTATGACATGGTGCAAGTGGGAGTAGGTGTAGGTTGTGGGGGTGCTCAAGAAAATGCGCCAGCATCTGACAGCTGTGGCCTCGGGGTCCTACCTCTCTCTCTCCCAGTCCTAGCAGCTCTCTTGCTGCCACCGGAGTTCCCAATAGCTTCAGTGTTTGGGGGGAGGAGAACATCTTGGGCATGGTGTTTTACATTAGCCTGAGCACAGAGATGGGTGACTAAGCTACCAAAAGGGAGATTTGCCTTTGGCTTTGCAGCCTGGGCAAACTCTCTCATCTCTAACCAAATGTAATATGCCACGTCAATGACAACTCTCGTCATAAAAGGCATGCAGTAATACGAGCTTCTTAATGTTCGAGTTCTTCTCCGAACCCAGGGCATCATATGATAATATAGGACTTTATTTATGACCCAGTATGCATGCTTGAAGCCCCCGACAAACGTTGTTCCCGTGAACGTGGTCGGGTCCTTATAGGTGAGGGCCACGTAGTCCTTGAGAGTCTCACCCTTTTCCACATTGTGTGGGTCGACCTTAGTGGTCGGGGAAGGTCTCACGTACCCCATCGGCGTGGCTATTGAGTTCGGGGTCATCTCAATTGCTTTCCCCCTCATAACCGTCTTTAACTTACTCCTATTGTCACCAAAAACAACCAACTTCTAGTAAAACTCATGACACATCCCTAAATTGTACCCCTTGACCTCCTCAAACCACAAATTCAACCCCCGTTGTTCAATAATTTTCACGACCTCGTTTCTAGGCCCCAACAAAACTCTATCTAGATAGTGTTCACACGTCATGCCCTTTTCCTCGATACGTTGCTTGCGGGCATCGTGTCTTGCCTTTGTCCTCCACTCTGCCTTATCTTGGGAGCTAGGACCCTCACCGGTCCTCTTCTTGGATGTGGAGCTAGAGGGGGTGGAGAAGCACTAGGGCCAGTGCTCTTGGTACAGGCCATGAGCATCAATAGTGCCCCCAACCCAAGAGCCACCAAAAACAATCTCCACACATTGTCAATGGCATCAACTACGTCCATGGACATCACTCTTTTATGAGCCATCACCAAGAAGTTGAGGAGATTGGGGAAGATTAAAGAGAAATTCAAAATTTTAGGGGAAATGGAATTCTAGGGTTTGATTGAAAAAAACTTGGTTTTTTCGGATAAAAACACCCTAAAAGTAAACCTAAATCAAGAGAAAGTAAGATTTTGAGATTTGGGGTAGCAATTTGAAGGTTGGAAGAGAGTAGAAGGAGAGGTGAGGGTTTGAGAGCAAGAGATGGATTGGAAATGTGAAACGTTTTCCAAACTTTTCAACTTTAAAACCCTTGTTTTTAATTTTCTGGGCAAAACATTCTAGAAGGTTTTGCTTACTGCCTTTGTTTAAAAAATCCAATAGGTAAAACCTTCTAGAAGGTTTTGCCTTTGCTGCAAAACCAATCCTTTATTCAAAAATTCACATCCAATCCATCCTAACTCAATTCCAACACATCTTACACCCTTTCTAAGACGACTATCCTACCAAGGACTTGAAGCACACATATGAACCACAATTGGCAAATCATGCCCAAAGTCATTTCAAAATTGTAACATGATTTAAGATTTTGATGTTTTCAACGTACAAGGCATGATTTTCTACTTTAAACTACCAAACTGAATACTGAAAATGCAAATCACATAATTAAAAACATGGTCATTCCTAATTCATCTTAAATATTAAAAACTTGAGCAATATTCCCATATTTTGCAGGTATGGAACTAATTAACACATTTCTCTGATGATTTAACTAAGCACACATAAGTAAGACCATAGTCTCAAATACTAGTCCAAAGTATGCACCTATTAATTCATTTTCAACTCGTGTGTGTGTGAATTAAACACGTAATTTGAGCATTTCCGCAACAAAATTCACACTCAAATAGCTAGCCAAATTCAGCTTCAATGCAAAACTCACCAAGGTTCACTCTTAAACAAAGAAATACACTCAACTTATCCTAGTATGCACTATGTGTCCATGTGTACATGTGAGATAGAATATTGCGTTCAAAACAAAGTGTGCTCACATATAATCCAAAATGAAGTTCACATATGAAAATGAAGCGATTTTGGCATAATCTCATGAAAAGAATGCTAGGGCATTGGACAGTAAAACTAACTCATCATTTTCTTTAAAGCTATGCACCTCCCATTCTTCCCTAGATCACTTCGGACTTCCAAGGGTTATAGTGGGGCCTTGGGGTATTATCTAGGTAACTGAAATGAAGGATATAGGATAACAAATATGGTTGTTTTGAGTGAATGACCTTTATTTCAAAAAGATCTCCCTTTTTATGGGATTTCTAGGCTAACACCATCACTTCACTCTTTGTTTCTTTTCTTTCTTTTCCTTAACAATTTTCTTTTCTTTTGATCATTCTTTCATCTTTTCACCCCTTTTCTTCCTTTTCTTGGATTTTCATTCTTTTTCCATTGAACTCTTTGAGTTTCACTTCCATTCATCCCTTGCTTGGATTTCCACACCACACTTCCTTCTCTTTTATGATCATTCATACTTAGCACTAGGAACAACCAAGGTGAGATAGATATTTTTTTTTTTCACTGGCTTGGTTTAATGTGTAGCATAGAAATGAATTTTCAACAAGGCTGAAACATGGCACTAGGGATAAATAATTTCTCAAAAAAAGGGCAAAGCTCAAAATATTCAAGAATGGCCTAAGATCACTTCTAGGTCCCCATGGAATAGCATTATACAATCAAGATGAGTCAGCCTACTATTCAAATGCACCTAACCAAAAAAGTGTAATGAGATTATTGAACAAATTTGACATTGAAAAATCGTTCTTTGAGTAAATGTAAGTTCCCTCCCAAAAAGGTTTGGCACTAAAACTCTCATGGGTCCTTACTCAGCTCCACTACTTATGTCAAGCTTAAAACATGAATCCAATCCGCAAATTACTGAAATTACACATTCAACAGTCACATACATTTGAGTTCAAAAATCAATACATATGTGATACTCACGCCTAAGATCAATTTCCATAGTATGCTCATGTGCTCCAAGTTCACAACAACGATCAATATGTCATTCAACTCACACACTCTTCATAAAGGAATACAGGTCAACAATCAAATATTTTCCATCAAAAATTTTCAAAATTTTCACATATTTTTCACTAATGCAAGCAAAAATTTGTATCACAAAAATTTCACACAAATTTCCTAACACCTTGGTGTATGATGCAAATGGTGCACCTCACCCCCCAACTTGAATCATGCATTGTCCTCAATGCAACAAAAAGATATAAATGCAATGAAGGACAGTAAAAAGATGAATAGGGTTAGAGAACACCTCACAATTGAGCTTCAACAAAAGCACCAAGATCTGAATTTAAGAAAACAATGCTATACAACCAACGAAAATAAGTGACATGAAATAGAAATAACATAAGTAAATAAAAGTAACTGTACACTAGAAATCATAAACACTAGCTAGTCCTCCATCAAATCCGGATATGCGGGATCCGTCAAATCTTCCGCCATTTCTTTTCCTTCAAAACCCTCGAAGAATGGCTTAAGTCTTTGGCCATTGACCTTGAAAGTTGGCCATCTTCAAGGTTTGTGATCTCAACAACTCCAGTGGGTAGGCCACCTTGACAATAGGGGTCATCCCAACGGGATCGGAGTTTTTCCTGAAAAATTGAGAAGTGAGAATTGTATAAGAGCACTTTTTGACCGGGCCAAAATGATTGTTGTACAATGGAATTATCATGAAAGATCTTAGCCTGTTCCTTTGAGATTTTGGAGTTCTGATACGCATCTCGTCGAATCTCTTCCAACTCATTCATTTCCAACTTCCTATGTTCACCGACCATTTTCAAGTTGAAATTTAAAATTTTAATGGCCCAATAGGCCTTGTGTTCCATTTCGACTAGCAGGTGGCAAGCCTTTCCATAGATAAGCCGGTAGGGAGACATGTCCAAAATAATTTTAAAGGCAGTGCAGTATGTCCATGGGCATCAATCAATCTGTTAGACCAATCCTTCCTATTTTGGTTGACCATTTTTTCTAGAATGTTCTTGATCTCCCTATTGGCTAGCTCGACTTGGCCATTTGTTTGTGGGTGATAGGCAGTGGATACTTTGTGAGTGAGGCCGTATTTGAACATTAGAGATGCAAATGGCCTATTGCAAAAGTGTGATCCACCATCACTAATCATTGCACGCGGCATCCCAAACCTCAAGAAGATGTTTTCCTTGAGAAACTTAACTACAACCCGGTGGTCATTAGTCTTGGTTGGGATAGCTTCTACCCATTTGGACACATAGTCCACTACTAGGAGGATGTACAGATAACCAAAAGACATAGGAAAAGGACCCATGAAGTCAATACCCCAGCAGTCAAATATTTCTATGACAAGGACAGGGAGAGGGGCATCATGTTTCTGCGGGTCACACTACCCAAGCGTTGGCATCTATCGCATCCCTTACGAAATGAAACACAATCTTTGAAAAGAGAGGGCCAGTAAAAACCTGATTGAAGAATTTTGACTGAAGTATTTTTCACCGAGAAATGTCCACCATAAGCTTGTGAATGGCAGAATGCAAGGATGTCCCGTTATTCATTTTCAAGTATGCATCTCCTCATGATTTGATCGAGGCAGTACTTGAACAAATACGGGTTGTCAAAGTAGAAGTACTTCACATCTGCCATAAATTGTCTTCGATCTTCTGGGCTCCATTGTGGTGGTATCAATCTTGTTGCAAGATAGTTACATATCAACATACCAAGGATATACAGAATGAATTGAAAATAAATGCTCGTCAGGGAAAAAGTCAAGGATAGGAATGTGGTCATCAACCTCTTGCACCACAACTGGGATAAGTGATTTGCCACCACGTTCTCAACTCCTTTCTTGTCCTTGATCGTCAAGTTGAATTCTTGTAGGAGGAGGATCCACCTAATGAGTCTCAATTTTGCATCCTCCTTAGACAACAAATACTTTAAAGTAGAGTGATCCGTAAAGAAAACAATAGGCAAACCAATGAAGTAAGACAACATATTTATCTAAGGTAAACATTACTGCTAGCCACTTTTTTCGGTGGTAGTGTAATTCATCTGAGCCTTACAAATTGTTTTGCTTACATAGTGCATCACATATGGTCTATTTTCCTCCCTCTAATCGAGCACTGCGCCAATCGTGTAATCACTCATGTCGCACATGAGCTCAAAAGGTAGATCTCATTAGGTGGTCGCATGATCGAAGGTGTGACTAGCATGCTTTTAAGTTTTTTTAAGGATGCCTCACAATCATCCAACCACTCAAATGGACCTCCTTAGACAGCAAGTTGGTCAGGGTCGGCTAATGCCACTGAAATTTTTTGTGAATCGAGACAATAAAAACCTGCATGGGCCCAAAAATGCCCGGATGCCTTTGATGGCTCTTGGTGTGGGGAG
>CAUOFW020005658.1:459889-471982 GCA_963454935.2 Ilex paraguariensis | reverse complement strand
AAATAATATTGTTCTGTGTTTGGAGAAATTTATAATGATCTGACCTTAATTTTCTTTTGGTAAAATTTGGGGTAAATCTCATTTTGCCTCTAAAAGTTACAAAAAATTTCCAATTTGTCTCTGGCATGATTAATTTTTTTATATTACATTCTTAAAGAATAAAAAAAAGTTGCAATGTGATTTCGTCTTATTTTTGTTTGGTCATCCGTATATTTTGTGTCAAATTAACCAATTAAGAATCACAAAATAGACGGACGACTAAATAAAAATAAGACTGTGAACTACATTATAACAGTTTTTATTCTCTAATGGAGGTAATATGGGAAAAATAATCATTCGAGGGACACACTAATTTTTTTGTATTTTTCGGGGCAAAATGGAATACTTAAAGTGATAGGCAAAATACACTAGTTATTAGAATCTCACACGATTAAATGTAAATTTAAATATGTGTAAACGAAATCTTAACATTTTTTTTTTCTGACTCATAAATTCATAACAATTGATATGAGGGTACTAATGGAGTCAGAAAAATGTTTTAGGTTTGGCACTCTAATACATTTTATATTAATCGGTAAAAACAAGATGACATATTTATACTATTTATTTCATCAATGACTTAAAAAAATTCTATGCATATACATGTACAATAGAAAATAAATTAATTATAGTTTTTTATTAAAAATGAAGTTAGTTACAATTGATTCAACAAATTTTCATATTTTGATGGCGTTATCTGATGACTTCATTATTAATGACTAATAAAATTAATACAAAAATCTTAGATATGTAAAAGATACACCAAGTATTTTTTTTTTATTTAAAAATTTTGTGAGCAAGATTACAAATCGTTAAGTTTTAAACTCAACGTTAAAGTGCACATCAATAAGAAAGGGTCAAGTTGATCAAAAAAATTTAAAATGAACCCAACATGTCGAACTTAATTTGAATATGTCTCAAATGTGTGCACTATTAATTATTTAGATACGAGTATGTACTAATTAATATGATAAAAAAATAGAGTAATATTGTATAGAGACCTAATTTAATGTAGTCGTTGAATTAATTATGAATTGCAAGGTTAGATGAAATTCACTTTTAATTCAATGATTATATTAGATTAAGTCATTAAATTAAATTTTAATAATATTTTTTAAAAAAATAATAGGGTAAACATAATTAGATATACTTAAAAACAAAAAAATTATGAGTTGACTCCGCCACTGTATGAGTGCTAACCACGACATGGGGTATGAGATCGAAAGTAACATGAGTTGCAGCTTTTTATAGTCGACTGATGGAAGAGACAGCTTATAAATTGAATTAATTTAGATGTACGAAAATCTATTCTACTTGTGTTTGTTTTCCTTGTTAAGCTGAGTCCACGATTACAACGACAGTTGGCATTAGAAATATTGAAACAACACAGTTGGAATTCAGCAGATTTGTGCTAATTATATTAATAGACAACAACAAAGGAACGAATGGTGTTTGGTTTGTGTCTCAAAATTAATTTTTTGTTCTCAAAACATAAAATTTGGTGAGATGTTGATTGATTAGTATTTTTTAAAAACAAATTTTCAAAAAGAGTGAGAAATGAGAACAAAAAAATAGAAAACATATAAATAATTTTTTTTTAATTTTTAAGTCAAAATAGAAAATAAGGGAAACAACCCTCCTCTTTAATGATATCTACCTATTAAACTTCCTTAGCAGTAAAATATATATATTTTTTTCATTGAAGTATAAAAGTCTTTCACTTATGTTTTTTTTTTTTTTCTCTCTCTCTCCCCAACGATCGCTATGTAACGAAGATCGGAACAATGAAGATTGCTGTTCTGTCATCGAAATTTTGCAAATCCAAAAGAAACACACACACACACACGATTTAGGTTCAAGAACTTTGATGATCTTCGACTTCTTCTCCATCCTTTCTAACGTCTTCTCCATCCTCTCCAGTGACTTTTTTCTTTTTTGCATCTGGGTTGTAAACACACACACACACAGATCTTCGACTTCTTCTGCGTCATCTCCAGCGGCTTTTTTTTTTGCATCTAGGTTGTAAACACACACACACACATCTCCCCCCGTCTTCTCCGTTCTCTATTTGTATGCTCAAATCTATGTCTTTTTTATTTTCCTTCTCTCTTTCTCTCTCTCGCAACAATTGAAGCTTTAAATCTATATATATACACAAATCCGTGTGTGTATGCGTCTATGTGTGTGTGTTGTGAAGACCGAGAGAGGGGAAAGAAAGATAGATATGGGAATTGTGTATTATTGTTCAAACAGATTTTATAATATTTTATTCTTTAAAACTATTTTCAAAAATATATAATCAAATAAATTTTACAATCTAAAATTTTAAAAAACACTTTCTTAAAATTTGTCTCAAAAATTATTTTTAGATATTATTTTTTGAAATGCAAACCAAACAAATCCTTAGCTCTTAAGAAATTGAGATCAAGTATGACTTATTGTTTTGTGTACCACGGGTGACTAGGCAAATCGAAACTTAAAGCGACAACATTAAATTAGGTTTTAATTTTTTATTATATTTTTTACTTATTTTTACAGAGAGAGAGAGAGAGAGGGTGGGAATAAATGTAAGTTAACTTTTGAGTTAATAATATACTTAAAATTATGAGATATTCTAAAAATGTGGAACCTAGAGTCAAACCTTTTTTTTTCNGTAAGTTAACTTTTGAGTTAATAATGTACCCAAAATTATGAGATATTCAAAAAATTTGGAACCTAGAGTCAAACCTAGAAATTTTTTTTTTTCCTAATACTGTTCAGCCGCCCCTGTTGTGCTCTAGCTGACATAGAAAGACTCGAGGAGTTTATGAACTAGGAATTCTCTTAAATCTTAACACTTAACATGGACCTAGTCAAGACAACATTGTTTTGTAATCAACTATTGACTCGGAGAACATTCAAATTCATTGGTGTCGCGTCACAAAACAGTATTGAAAGAAACACATGAATGGAATAATATAAAATAGAATAAATTTTAATAACAATCTCAAATAAATTATCATCAACATCTCTTTTAAAATTATTCATATTACACCGTATTTTCATATACAAATTACCCCTAATAATAACATGCATCGCCATGTCGCAAAACAAAATCAGAGATACAGTAGGAGGTAATGACAATGGCCGGCTTATAAGACTTGGCTGAATTAAACGAAATATTTTTGAACTAATTACGAATCAAGTAAGACTGTAACTTACACAAAAACACATAAAATGTTGTGGAGACTGAAAGTTTCTTCTAGAATATATTGAACAAAACCAAAAGGAGCCAATGAGATGGCGAATCCAGTTATACATACACCCCTAACCAAAGGGTGAACATTAAATAAGAATTAAACCGACATCGACTATATACCAAAATTATTACCGATCATCGCGTGTGATGTGCGAAATTTAAAAATTTTAGTTACATATATATTTATTTATCATATTTTCNCGACTATATACCAAAATTATTACCGATCATCTCGTGTGATGTGCGAAATTTAAAAATTTTAGTTACATATATATATATATTTATCATATTTTCAAAGACATCTTTTTTATTTTTTGAATCTTCACTAATACCTCCTATCAGATTAAAGATTTTAATTACAATACATATTTATTAAATTACCCATGATATACTTAAAAAAAAACTCCATCCACACCCCTTTAGATATGCATATCTTCAATGAGACTCTCTTTGTTTTATAAATTTTTTTATGTATTAAAATTTTATTCGATTAAAATTCGATTCAACTAGATTAAAAACAAATTTTAATCAATTCGCATAGAATTTTAATTGGCCTGAATTTTGATAAGTTAAAAAATGTGAAATTTAATAGATTCAAATTTTGGTTAACTTAAATCGAATTTTTATTGACATGAATTTTAATAAGTAAAAAATATAAATTTTAATCGAATCAAATTTCGACCGGCGCTAACAGCTCAAGCTTGAGCTCAAATAGGCTCGTCACCCCTACGTCCAAAGCTTCAATTGATTCGATTCTTTGTCGCTGCTTTGATTTATTGCCCTCTCTATATTGACCATCTTAATTAACAGCTCATTTCCTGATTTGACGACGTAAACTCCAAGATGTAGCGATTGTGTTGGATTAAATTTTAAAAATTAAATTATAATTTAATACACCTTTATCAATCATAAAATGTCATAATCAATTAAGAAATTTTGACCATAAAACATTATAATTAATTACAAAACGTCAATTTAATTATAATTTCACTCTTAAAAATGATAAATTGACATTCAAATATTATATTTTTTGAAACAATATTAAAGAATAACTTATTGGGTATCATAAACTTATTCAAAAGAAGGAGAAAGAACTATTATCTGGTGATTTAAATTTGCTTCCTAATCATGTTCAAGGATGAACAAATCCTTAATCATTTGGCAAAGTCATTTCCCTATTTAAGAAAATTATTTGAACTTAATTTGTCGATCACATTGAATTGGTAGTGAGGATTGAAAAAAAATTAGGATCGACTCTCACCCGCATGAAAGTTATATCCACCTTTACTATGATTCTCATTTGTTGCGAGAATGATCTTCGGTTGAATAGTTGCCTAAGTCAATCTCTCACCAGTTGTTTATTCAATGACACCAAATAATTAAGTCGATAAATTAGATGTATGTAATTTGTTGTTTACTATTATACTTGTCACTTTCTAGACGATGATTTTAGGCGGTTGGGTGGGTCTTATCAAATTTACATAGAGATAAGTCACCACATGCCAATGACTTTTTAATATGTAATGTTTGAGATTATTTAATGAGTATGACATCAAAGTGAGAAAACTCTGCCTAAACCGGGACTTCTTCAAGCCATGGGCTCATGTACACATAAATCGCTGCCTTCTGGGTGAAATTCATGACACATGTTTATGAAATTCAGACCAATCACTTAAATGCCAGGTTTACCGGTCAATCCGATTAATCAAATTGTGCAAAATTTCTATTTGCCTGTCTCATTTATTTTTTGGGTAAGAAATCACCAATTTCTAATTGTAAGAGGAAAAAACCTCTTATCTTCCGTGGTTAGAGTCTGACTGAGTAGATAAAAATCTGGGTCCCTTTCTTTTTCTGCAAAACTAACAAATTGTTAGAGATTAGGGTTGAATTAGAGATACTCCGATACTTAAGTCAACAAAAGTTTTAGAAGTAGGTGTATTCAGTTGTAAGGAAGAAGTGCGTACCTTCAACTTATATCTTGGCCCCCTTGGCCCGATATATATATATCCTAAAATTTAGAAAAATTAAAACTCAAAATAAATTCTCTTCATTTTTTTAAGGATATATTTCAAAGTTTTGAAATTTGACAATTAAACTTAAGAAATTTAAATTATCTTATCTTAGAAAATACTAAAATCAAAGAATTTTGATTTTAGATTTAATTTGGTCATATATGTACTAGTTATAACCCGTATTTAAATGCATGATGAAACATAAGATTCTAACATTCAAAAAATTGATTCCACTATATCAAATTTAAATTTAATTTCTTTTGCTTACATCATTTAAAATTAATTTTTATCTATTATTTTCTTAAAAATAACGTCAAAATTTTCTTAGTGAATACTTTTTACCTAGACCGCTAGATCATATGATCTAATGATCACTAAACTAAGATGTTCAAAACTAATTGTCAAAACTTACCTAATTTAGTTATTAACTAAATCAGAAATGTCTATGACTTATTAATTGTGATCTAGTCTTATAAGGAAAGCTCTCAAGATTAATAAAAAAAATTATTTTTTATTAACTAGTATTGAATGGATCGAATTTAACGACCCAGATGGTTTTTATCTCTGGCCGGCCACAACTCTTAATTCTCAAACTTGATTTCAACTTGATATTATGGAATTGAGAATGTTTCAGGTTGTATCATGGAAAATTTTAACTTGATTATTGTTTATTGTATAAGAAGATAGCACCAGATTAATTTTTTAGATTTTTTTTTTTTGAATTTAATTTTCATCTGGAACAAACAATCTTAATTTGAATCTTAATAATCACTCCTAACTAGGTTGATTTTAAAGTTAAAGAGAGAAAATAAAGATTACTTTGACCAAAAAATTAGAAAGACCAACCCAACAATGGGGTACCCCAATTGAAGCCACTTAGTGGATCAACCTATACGTAAAAGGGTCAAAGATATTTACTTATATTGGATTTCAAAAAATTAAATAAACTTTCCTTATAGGATTAGATTACAATTAACAAGTTATAGACATTTTCTATTTAGTTAAGAACTAAATTTTATAAGTCTTGACAATTAATTTTGAGCATCCCTATTTGGTGACTATTAGATCGTAATTCAACGGTGTATGTAAAAAGTACCTACTAGAAACTACTGTACAAATTTTTCATGATCGATCGATATATATATATATATTTTTTTTTTCAGGACAAATATATTAAAAGACAATCACAAAAAATTAAATTGTGTATTTGAACACAATTAAGTTCTAAAAATAAAGAATTAATAAAAAAAAATAAGGAGTTAATGACTTAACATTAAGAGCTGTGTATTTTATGACAATTAAGTTTAATTTTGTGTACTCATTTATAATTATTGTTATTACCTCTAAAATGGGTAACAAACTTGGTCAGAGTCAGGATGATATTTTCTTTCGTGTGGAACGATTGTAATCTAACTTAGTCCCATGGAAAATTGATGAAAAATGCTAAGTGGTATGTGGAGAATTTTAAGTCTTTAATATGGCAAGAATTATGCCTCATTTTGATTGAAAAACGCTTGATCTCATGATCTCTTGTGAGAAGGTTTAAATATATTGATATTTGAAACTAATTCGAAGTGAAATTGAATTTCGGGCACATCTATATCTGGTATCAGGGGCAGACATTTCAATAATGATGATGCATAAAATTGAATTTATACACCTCCTGTCGAGTAATTAATATATGTAATAAATATATTAAATATAAAGTTGAGATCAATATAGACAACATGCAAATATAGAGTGGTTCAGTCAGTATGACCTACTCTGCTTTGAAGGTAGTAACGGTGGCCGAAAGACTATATTGATAAAATAGCAGGTGATAGAAAGGAAGCAAAAATAAGCTCTAGGTGTGAAGACGTAGCTCTAAGAGATGTAGCTGTGTAAAAGGTGTGCAGAGAGATGCCCCTCATGTGAAAAAGACTTATAATTTATAAATACAGAGTCTTAGTTAAAGTGGTTACGTGAAAGATAGGTTACTAATTGTACGGAGAGGATAACTACAACTAGGATAGACACAATTAGACATAGTCTTGATCTAGGAGAGTGACTATTCTGGTAATTACTCTCCACGTACACTAATCTTCCTGAATCTCTTAAATTTTAGATCGGATTATATCCATGAACTAAGATTGACCTGTCTTTTAAGTGATTTGAGTTTATCTCATTAATTGTATCTGACTCAATTAAATGTGGGCTCGTCAAATAGAATCAGGACAAAGAACGGGTGGAAGTGGTGTTTTATCCACAGTTATGTGTTGAATAGGTTGAACCACAAGTTACAATGTAATTCTAGTCGGTTTTTTAATAGAATTAAAAACGTATTTTGTGTGGACTTTGGAGCTCTTCTCGAGGTTGGGAGTGGTAATTGTGTGGCGCAACATTTCCAAATATGGTGGTTGGTTGGTCAGTGTGGAACTACATTTCCAACAACGGTGGTTGGGTTGGGTGGTGGTTGGTTTATAGGCAAAGGGCTTATTGTTCTTATGTCCTTATTTTCATTTTTCCTTTTGGTTGATGGGTGGCAATTGATGGCAGTTAGGCGGTGGTTTGGAGGTGGCTACACGATGACATATGACCTATGACCTATTTGTCTAATTGGGATTTGAGGATGACGTTGGTGTTCGCCACCAATGGCCATATTGGTGTAATATTTTTACGACATAATAATAAAGATGAACTATAAATTCAGATGTCTTGAATTTAAGTTTTGACAATTCATTAAAATCAGATAATAAAAAATTTATCCCTCATAAATATTTTATCCATCAATCTACAAGAAGCATCTTTGATATTTACCGTTAGGCATAATCTTTTGAGGATTAATTACACATTGAGGCCTCTGATTATGGTCATGTTGCAATTAACTTCCTTAAGTTTTAATTTAAAAAAATTACCCTTTAATTTTAAATTAACCACTGTAATTGACAGAAAGTAAAAAATTACTCAAATATGCATCCAAACAAAGTATCTCCTTCTTGTTATTTTTGCTTTCCTTTCTCCCTCTTTGATGGTATTGCTTCCCACTCCCCTTATGCCAACACCCAAGAGCTAACACTATTGATGGGCCAGGCCCAACCCATGTTATAAGCCAAATCCGAATTAAAGGCCTAATTCCAAGAGATTCAGCTAGTTAAACTTAAAGGAATCTACACTCGGATAACCTTATCAAGATCAAGGAGCTACATCAGCAAGAGAGTATGCACGGTCATCTAAGAGTCTCCTCTACCACCTTGGAGTAAGGTTCATCTAAGAGCTTCCTCTACCACCTTGGAGTAAGGATCATTCAAGGGTCTCCTCCATCACCTTGGAGTAAGGGTTATCCAAGAGCCTCCTCTACGCCACCAAGAGAGCATCCAAGAGCCTCACCCTCACCACCAAGGGAGCATCCAGGAGCCTCGCCCTCGCATCCTGGAGAGAATCAACCTCCCTCATCCTTGAACAAGTCCTTTGGAGAACACACCAACCGTCACACCTTGCCCGTTGAGAAGATGATAGGTCGCCTCCGCCAGATCAACTACCTAATTACTATCAAACAGTCTTAAGCCACTATGACCGTCAGACTAGTCATACAATTACTATACCAAACCACTATAAATTGTAGCTCCCCCAACACTTGGGGGGAATCAGACTCATTTGAGCATAATTCTCTCCTCCCCTCTCAAAGGTTAAAATCATGTGCTCTCCCTCCATACCGGAGATAATAAAATTTCGGCGAACCTAGCCATTCAAAATGGACATAGGTCGTATCGACCGAACCACTATAAATCATGTCTTCTCTCTCCTTCTACTTACTGCATTTTATACTACAACTTGACTAGTGGTGTGCAAACTAATTTGTGCATCATCAGTTTGGCGCCGTCTGTGGGAACGACAGTTCTCACCTAGCCACTTTCCTTTGCTGAGTCAAAGTCGATCACCAACAGATCCATGAATCAGCTTGAAGATAACCCACCACCAAGAGAGGAGGAGGTTGCTCCTCAAACAACCAATCCTGCCCTAAATGAGCAGCAGATGCTCGAAACCATGTAGCAACTTGCGGCCCATAACCAATAGATCCTACAACTAATGCTCCTTGGGCGTCAAGGAGCTCCCCACATGGGTGCTCCTCATCTGAGCGCCCCCTTTGGAGCCCCCTCAGGTGCCCCGCACAGGGGAGATCTCCACAAGGGACCTCCACCTCCTCTTCTAGCTCCCTCTTTTCATGGTGGAAACCCTATTTTCCAAGAGGACGAGGGTGAAAACCAAAGCTTGGAGCACGGGAGCCATATCCATGGTAATTCCAAGGGACCTCCTCCTAATCATTGGGACAAAAAAGTTAAGGAGATGCAAAATCAATTGGGTGATGTCTTCAACGCCATGAAGGCACGAGGACCCAAGATAGTGGATTACCTTGTAAGTCGAACCGACACACCTTTCAAACCTGACGTGGCGAACTACCCACTCGCTCAAAAATTCAAGATGTCATCCGTCGAAACCTTTGATGGTACGAAGGATCCATTGGACCACCTTGAAACTTTTAAGACCTTGATGCAACTGTACAACGTCCCTGACGGAATCATGTGCAGAGCGTTCCGATCCATTGGACCACCTTGAAACTTTTAAGACCTTGATGCAACTGCACAACGTCCCTGACGAAATCATATGCAGAGCGTTCCCAACCATCTTGAAGGGATCCGCTCGACAGTGGTTCGCCAAGATCACCCCCGCTTCCATTGGTTCATTTGCTGAGCTGAGCAGGTCCTTCGTGTTGCACTTTATTGGAGGACGCCGTCACCAGAAGCCTGCCACCCACCTGCTCAGCATGAAGCAGGACCAAGATGAGGGCCTGCGAAGCTACCTCACTTAAGGTCGAAAAACCCGATGAAAAAGTCAGCATGACCGCCTTCTTGGGAGGCCTTCGGTCATCAAGCTTCCTTTTCTCCGTGATGAAATGCCCCACCAAAGAGCATGCCAGAACTATTGGCAAATGTTCAAAAATTTATGAATGCTGAGAAAATCAACAGGTCTAAGCGAGGTGAATCATCTCACGGATCGTCAAAAGCTTGGCCTGTCTCTACACTGTTCTTAAACATATAGTCTATCTCCAGCTTAGCGGCTCTCTCGAGGGTCGCCAAAAAGCTTGGCCTATCTCTACACTGTTCTTAAACATGTAGTTTATCTCCAGTTTAACGGCTCTCTCGAGGGTCGCCAAAAAGCTTGTCTACCTCTGCACTGTTCTCAAACAGGCTGCCTATCTCCAGCTTAGCGGCTCTCTCACGAGTCGTCAAAAAAGCTTGACCTCTGCATTGTTCTCAAACAAGCAGTCTATCTCCCGGCTCTCTCACGGGTCGCCAAAAAAATTTGACCTCTGCAATGTTCTCAAACAAGCAGTCTATCTACCAGTTCTCTCACGAGTCGCCAAAAAAGCTTGGCATCTGCTTTGCTCTCAAGCAAGTAGCCTATATCTCAAGCTTAAAAACTCTCTCATGGATTGCCAAAAACTCGGTCTCAAAAGATGTAGCTCTTTCACGAGCAATCCTCAAATTCTGTCTTGCTCTTGCGCAAGCAACCTGCCTCTCTCTTCAGGTAATCATGTTAAATATTTTAATGTTTGAAATAACATTATTTTTGTCATCATAAGCAGGTTCACCCATCTCAGCTCGACGACATAGAACCGTTGGAGGATGTGATAAGCAAAAACAATTCTCAGAATATCATGGAAGAATTTAATTTTGAGAAGGTGCATTGAGAAGAGCTAGACCATCACCGTTGAAAGTGTCTGGCGTACTCTGCCCTTGGGCTCCAGAACCAGGCTCGCCAAGAAATTCCTGGGCAACCCCGCCTGCATGGGCGAGTACTAAACTTCCTACAGGGGCATTCAAAGCTCCTTGGCTACCTGAACTCCTCGAATCATCACCAAAAGTGGNGGGCAACCCTGCCTGCATGGGCGAGAACTGAACTCCCTACAGGGGCATTCAAAGCTCCTTGGCTACCTGAACTCCTCGAATCATCACCAAAAGTGGCACCCAAAATTTTCTTGTAGCTTGCACTACTCAACCTAATGTCTAGAGAGGCGTCTGACCCATTCTGCTTGCCCAAATGGGCAACCCAGTGCCTAGAGGTGCTTGGCCCCCTCTGCTCGTACAAACGAAGTAGTCCTGCAGGGGCCTAACCATTTGTGCTTGCCCAAAATGGCGCCTCTTGGTGCCTTCACTCCAAGACCAGCCTTCTCTCCACCTCCTTACTCACCAGGATCAGCGCCCCTAGGCGCTTAATGGACCAGATCAGCATGCCCAGCGTGCAGGCCAACATGAATGAAGACTTGAGCAGCCCCCTCACCTACTGCGAGAACTGTAGCAACGCACAGCGATGTCGTTTGCTCGCCTAGACCTTTCTCGACGCCTGCCTTCCCATCTCCACGCCAGACCACCCTTCCTACGCGAGCAGGTTGTTCCTCAAGACGACTTGGAGTGGCGCTTAGGCAATTCCCCAGCTCACCCAAGGTCTCTTACTCGCCCAAGTTTCTCAAGTCAGTACCCTAAAAGGCGCCCAAGGCCTTTTGCTCTCCCAAAACAACGTGCCCAGTTGCATGGTCGCCCAGAGCAGTGTTTGCTTGCCCAAAACCGCGGGCCAGTAACTCTACTCACTATTTTGACCGTAACTTTTGGTATGTAACTCAAAATGAGTCTTATTATATACCAAATCGAAGCTCTCGATGAGCTAAGCAAACTTTTGGTCATTACTAAAAAGTAATGAGCTTTTCAAAAAAAGTCCAAAAAATATTCAGAAAGAGGTGTTTTGGCCTCCTGAAGTTAAAAAAAAAAA
>CAUOFW020005658.1:403109-459569 GCA_963454935.2 Ilex paraguariensis | reverse complement strand
ACCTTTCTCGACGCCTGCCTTCCCATCTCCACACCAGACCACCCTTCCTACGCGAGCAGGTTGTTCCTCAAGACGACTTGGAGTGGCGCTTAGGCAATTCCCCAGCTCACCCAAGGTCTCTTACTCGCCCAAGTTTCTCAAGTCAGTACCCTAAAAGGCGCCCAATGCCTTTTGCTCTCCCAAAACAGCGTGCCCAGTTGCATGGTCGTCCAGAGCAGTGTTTGCTCGCCCAAAACCGCGCGCCAGTAAGTCTACTCGCTATTTTGACCGTAACTTTTGGTATGTAACTCAAAATGGGTCTTATTATATACCAAATCGAAGCTCTCGATGAGCTAAGCAAACTTTTGGTCATTACTAAAAAGTAATGAGCTTTTCAAAAAAAGTCCAAAAAATATTCAGAAAGAGGTGTTTTGGCCTCCTGAAGTTAAAAAAAAAAATAAAAAGTCTGCTCGCCCAGAACAGTGCTCTACTCGCCTGGACAGCTACTTGCTTGTCCAAATTGCTCGCCTAGCTCTCTGCTTGAAATTTTGACCGTAATTTTTGTTGTGTTATTTAAAATAAGGCTTATAATATATCAAATCGAAGCTTTCGACGAGCCCTACAATATTCACAGCCTATGGCTTTGAATGATGCTGTTAAAAGTCCAAAAAAGGCCTATAAACGGATGTTTTGACCTCCCAAAATTTTTTCAGTTATGCCGATCAGTCAAAAATTCAAATTTAACTTAAATGTCCTCATTTTCAAGTTCTGTTGGACATAGGGCATTGAGGGGCAAATGATGGGCCAAGCCCGAAGGCTCAACCCATGTTATAAGCCTGGTCTGAGCTAAAAGCCCAATTCCAAGAGATCCAGCTAGTTAAGCCCAAAAGAGTCTACATCCGGAAAACCTTATCAAGATCAAGGAGCTACATCAGTAGGGGAACATGCATGGTCATCCAAGAGCCTCTTCTAACACCTTGGAGTAAGGGTCATCCAAGAGTTTCCTCTACCACCTTGGAGTATGGGTTATCTAAGGGTTTCCTTTACCACCGTGGAGTAAGGGTCATCCAAGAGCCTCCTCTATGCCACCAAGAGAGCATCCAGGAGCCGCATTCTCACCACTAAGGGAGCATCTAAGAGCCTCACCCTCGCAGCCTAGAGAGAGTTAACCTCCCTCATCCTTGAACAAGTCCTTTGGAGAGCACACCAACCGTCAGACCTCGCCCGTTGAGAAGATGATAGGTCACCTTCGCCAGATTAGCTACGTAATTACTATCAAACGTTCCTAAGTCATTATGACCGTCAAACTAGTCAGACAATTACTATACCAAGCCACTATAAATTGTAGCTCCCCTAACACTTCGGAGGCATCAAACTCATTTGAGTATAATTCTCTCCTCCCCTCTCAAAGCTTGTAATCATGTGCTCTCCCTCCACATCGGAGATAATAAAATTCCAACAAACTTAGCCATTCAAAGTGGACGTAGATCGTATCGACCAAACCACTATAAATCCTGTCTTCTCTCTCCTTCTACTTACTGCATTTTATACTACAACTTGACTAGTGGTATACAAACTAATTTGTGCATCATCAACTATCTCCCTCCTTAACTGTCAATGCCATCACCTTGCTAATCAACTCCGCCACTAATCGAAAATTCCAATTTTCTTCAAAAACTATAATTTATGATTCCGCCAAAAAGTTGCATTTTAGGGTTCAAGTTTGGGGTGACAATTTCTAACATAATAAGAAAATATGATTTAAAATCGACATAAAATTAGTATGTTAAGGTTGACTATTTCTCGACACGAACCCGTATATGACACGACCAGTTAATATGAATAATAAATAAGTTGAGTTAATGTTTGAAATTGACACGATTAATATGTTTAAATAGTATTATAAGAATAAAATGTCAAATTTTTATTATATTTTATCAAGTAGTAACCTAATTCTTGTACAAAAATGAAGATATTTTTACTCATTTTTATAATTACATTTATTAAGTTAATTTTTAGTTTATAAAAAAATATGAGCATAAGTTCGATTAAGTAATAATAAAATTTTAAATAAAAAATTAAATGTTAAATTTTTTATTCACGGATTATATGAGTCAACATGAACACGACTTAAAAATAAATATGCCAACATGACATAATTAGTTTAACGGATTTGGTTAGAGTTGACTAGTATTTGACACAAACCTGAAATAACACGACACGAATACCATTCGATACAACACGATTGTCACTTATACTTCCAGCAATGTCATAGGTGTATTAGTTTTATTTTTTTTATTCAACAGTCAGGATTGTCTAGGCTAGATGCACTTCAACTAATATTCTCTTCGATCCGATTAAAGGTATTTATGAAGCATATAAATATATCGACTTCTTGTCTTCATCATGTGATTCTATCTTTAACATCCTCAATATTCACCAACTAGCAATAATTTCGTGTTTAAATACATTTTATAATAGTATTAAAAATTGAATATTAATTATTATATTTATTTTTTATCTTATCTTTAATTATGTAATTTAAAAATAGAGTAGACATAAAAAAAAATAAGAGAGATATAAGGAAAAGAAAAGAGAGAGATAGGTGTCATTTAGTGGAGTTATTTGTTATTGAAAAATGTAATAGTAAGTTGGTTTGCTATCTGTTAGAGTATTAAATAGAAGTGAGAGAGAGAGAGAGAGAGAGCCGTAAAAGATCCCTGGAAGAGAACTTTAAATAATGTGGAGCGGACCCCTACCATGATTGTCTTGTTCATTGTTGTAACTTCCAACACACTAGCATTATCTTTTTGTTTTTTTTTATTAATAATTAGAAATATTTAAATTAATTTACACATATTTTAATTATTATTTTTGTCCGATCCGATAAAAACAAATTATTCATGCCGACACTAATGTCATCTTTTTGGACTTCACAACCCAATCCTCCTACGTCATGTGCCATTCATTTTCTAATACGTTTCCTATTAATAACCGGCTTATTAGCAGGGGCGGAGTCAGTATCGGGCAAACTAAATTTTCTACTCATTCATCGTTTTACTGAAAATATCATTAAATTTTTAACTTAAACAAAATATAAATAAAAAATTATAAAATAACATATATTTAGTACATTTCAACTCAATCACATACTAAAATAGAAGATAATGTTATTTCAAATTTTAAAATTTGTTCATAATGAATTGATGATAATCTAAATTTTTAGTAATTTTCTTCAATATAAAAAATCACATTATCTGTGATAAAATTATTATTTATTTTATGTTGATAAATCTAATTGAAATCATCATTTATTTTGTTGGTGTACTCGATCCATAAACTAAAATATTAATATATTTTTTAGAAGGGGTAAATGAGTCACTAACTTATCAAAAATTAAAAAAATAAATAGGACTATTGTAAACATTTCCAAAAATTAAGGGGAACAAATGTATTAAAATAACCAAAACTATCACCCTTAACAATAGAATTCAAAAGGGGGAGGGGAGAAGTGCCCACCACCCTCCTTCCTATGTAGCTTCACACTTGCTTATTAGGTGAACATTCACTATCCCCTATTAAAGTATTAGTCACTAATAATCATTGAATTGATAGTAAGTTTTAGTATTTTTTGAGACTTTAATCTAATATTTATGATTGATTAGATTAATAAATTATATCTAAATAACATTAATGCTCAGCCTCTCTGTCTCCTCTCCATAGTATTTTTCACGTCCATGGTCAAACCAGGACTATTAGGCTGCATCAAGNCCCACCTGCTCAGCATGAAGCAGGACCAAGATGAGGGCCTGCGAAGCTACCTCACTCATTTTAATAAGGAGGCCCTTAAGGTCGAAAAACCCGATGAAAAAGTCAGCATGACCGCCTTCTTGGGAGGCCTTCGGTCATCGAGCTTCCTTTTCTCCGTGATGAAATGCCCCACCAAAGAGCATGCCAGAACTATTGACAAATGTTCAAAAATTTATGAATGCTGAGGAAATCAACAGGTCCAAGCGAGGTGAATCATCTCATGGATCGTCAAAAGCTTGGCCTGTCTCTACATTGTTCTTAAACATATAGTCTATCTCCAGCTTAGCGGCTCTCTCGAGGGTCGCCAAAAGGCTTGGCCTATCTCTACACTGTTCTTAAACATGTAGTTTATCTCCAGTTTAGCGGCTCTCTCGAGGGTCGCCAAAAAGCTTGTCTACCTCTGCACTGTTCTCAAACAGGCAGCCTATCTCCAACTTAGCGGTTCTCTCACGAGTCGTCAAAAAAGCTTGACCTCTGCACTGTTCTCAAACAAGCAGTCTATCTCCCGGCTCTCTCACGGGTCGCCAAAAAAACTTGACCTCTGCATTGTTCTCAAACAAGCAGTCTATCTACCAGTTCTCTCACCAGTCGCCAAAAAAGCTTGGCATCTGCTCTGCTCTTAAGCAAGTAGCCTATACCTCAAGCTTAAAAACTCTCTCATGGGTTGCCAAAAACTCGGTCTCAAAAGATGTAGCTCTCTCACGAGCAATCCTCAAATTCTGTCTTGCTCTTGCGCAAGCAACCTGCCTTTCTTTTCAGGTAATCATGTTAAATATTTTAATGTTTGAAATAACATTATTTTTGTCATCATAAGCAGGTTCACCCATCTCAGCTCGACGACATAGAACCGTTGGAGGATGTGATAAGCAGAAACAATTCTCAGAATATCATGGAAGAATTTAATTTTGAGAAGGTGCATTGAGAAGAGCTGGAGCATCACCGTTGAAAGTGTCTGGCGTACTCTGCCCTCGGGCTCCAGAACCAGGCTCACCAAGAAATTCTTGGGCAACCCCGCCTGCATGGACGAGTACTAAACTTCCTACAGGGGCATTCAAAGCTCCTTGGCTACCTGAACTCCTCGAATCATCACCACAAAGTGGTACCCAAAATTTTCTTGTAGCTTGCACTACTCAACCCAGTGCCTAGAGAGGCGTCTGACCCATTCTGCTTGCCCAATTGGGCAACCCAGTGCCTAGAGAGGTGCTTGGCCCCCTCTGCTCGTACAAACGAAGTAGTCCTGCAGGGGCCTAACCATTTGTGCTCGCCCAAAATGGCGCCTCTTGGTGCCTTCACTCCAAGACCAGCCTTCTTTCCACCTCCTTACTCACCAGGATCAGCGCCCCTAGGCGCTTAATGGACCAGATCAGCATGCCCAGCGTGCAGGCCAACATGAATGAAGACTTGAGCAGCCCCCTCACCTACTGCGAGAACTGTAGCAACGCACAGCGATGTCGTTTGCTCGCCTAGACCTTTCTCGACGCCTGCCTTCCCATCTCCACGCCAGACCACCCTTCCTACGCGAGCAGGTTGTTCCTCAAGACGACTTGGAGTGGCGCTTAGGCAATTCCCCAGCTCACCCAAGGTCTCTTACTCGCCCAAGTTTCTCAAGTCAGTACCCTAAAAGGCGCCCAAGGCCTTTTGCTCTCCCAAAACAACGTGCCCAGTTGCATGGTCGCCCAGAGCAGTGTTTGCTTGCCCAAAACCGCGGGCCAGTAACTCTACTCACTATTTTGACCGTAACTTTTGGTATGTAACTCAAAATGAGTCTTATTATATACCAAATCGAAGCTCTCGATGAGCTAAGCAAACTTTTGGTCATTACTAAAAAGTAATGAGCTTTTCAAAAAAAGTCCAAAAAATATTCAGAAAGAGGTGTTTTGGCCTCCTGAAGTTAAAAAAAAAAATAAAAAGTCTGCTCGCCCAGAACAGTGCTCTACTCGCCTGGACAGCTACTTGCTTGCCCAAATTGTTCGCCTAGCTCTCTGCTTGAAATTTTGACCGTAATTTTTGTTCTGTTGTTTAAAATAAGGCTTATAATATATCAAATCGAAACTTTCGACGAGCCCTACAATATTCACAGCCTATGGCTTTGAATGATGCTGTTAAAAGTCCCAAAAAGGCCTATAAACGGATGTTTTGGCCTCCCAAAATTTTTTCAGTTATGCCGGTCAGTCAAAAATTCAAATTTAACTTAAATGTCCTCCTTTTTAAGTTCTATTGGACATAGGGCATTGAGGGGCAAATGATGGGCCAAGCCCAAAGGCTCAACCCATGTTATAAGTCTGGTCTGAGCTAAAAGCCCAATTCCAAGAGATCCAGCTAGTTAAGCCCAAAAGAGTCTACATCCGGATAACCTTATCAAGATCAAGGAGCTACATTAGTAGGGGAGCATGCATGGTCATCCAAGAGCCTCTTCTACCACCTTGGAGTAAAAGGGTCATCCAAGAGTTTCCTCTACCACCTTGGAGTATGGGTTATCCAAGGGTTTCCTTTACCACCTTGGAGTAAGGGTCATCCAAGAGCCTCCTCTATGCCACCAAGAGAGCATCCAGGAGCCTCATTCTCACCACTAAGGGAGCATCCAAGAGCCTCACCCTCGCAGCCTAGAGAGAGTCAACCTCCCTCATCCTTGAACAAGTCCTTTGGAGAGCACACCAACCGTCAGACCTCGCCCGTTGAGAAGATGATAGGTCACCTTCGCCAGATTAGCTACGTAATTACTATCAAACGTTCCTAAGTCATTATGACCGTCAAACTAGTCAGACAATTACTATACCAAGCCACTATAAATTGTAGCTCCCCTAACACTTCGGAGGCATCAAACTCATTTGAGTATAATTCTCTCCTCCCCTCTCAAAGCTTGTAATCATGTGCTCTCCCTCNATGCTGTTAAAAGTCCAAAAAAGGCCTATAAACGGATGTTTTGACCTCCCAAAATTTTTTCAGTTATGCCGATCAGTCAAAAATTCAAATTTAACTTAAATGTCCTCATTTTCAAGTTCTGTTGGACATAGGGCATTGAGGGGCAAATGATGGGCCAAGCCCGAAGGCTCAACCCATGTTATAAGCCTGGTCTGAGCTAAAAGCCCAATTCCAAGAGATCCAGCTAGTTAAGCCCAAAAGAGTCTACATCCGGAAAACCTTATCAAGATCAAGGAGCTACATCAGTAGGGGAACATGCATGGTCATCCAAGAGCCTCTTCTAACACCTTGGAGTAAGGGTCATCCAAGAGTTTCCTCTACCACCTTGGAGTATGGGTTATCTAAGGGTTTCCTTTACCACCGTGGAGTAAGGGTCATCCAAGAGCCTCCTCTATGCCACCAAGAGAGCATCCAGGAGCCGCATTCTCACCACTAAGGGAGCATCTAAGAGCCTCACCCTCGCAGCCTAGAGAGAGTTAACCTCCCTCATCCTTGAACAAGTCCTTTGGAGAGCACACCAACCGTCAGACCTCGCCCGTTGAGAAGATGATAGGTCACCTTCGCCAGATTAGCTACGTAATTACTATCAAACGTTCCTAAGTCATTATGACCGTCAAACTAGTCAGACAATTACTATACCAAGCCACTATAAATTGTAGCTCCCCTAACACTTCGGAGGCATCAAACTCATTTGAGTATAATTCTCTCCTCCCCTCTCAAAGCTTGTAATCATGTGCTCTCCCTCTACATCGGAGATAATAAAATTCCAGCGAACTTAGCCATTCAAAGTGGACGTAGATCGTATCGACCAAACCACTATAAATCCTGTCTTCTCTCTCCTTCTACTTACTGCATTTTATACTACAACTTGACTAGTGGTATACAAACTAATTTGTGCATCATCAACCATCTCCCTCCTTAACTGTCAATGCCATCACCTTGCTAATCAACTCTGCCACTAATCGAAAATTCCAATTTTCTTCAAAAACTATAATTTATGATTCCGCCAAAAAGTTGCATTTTAGGGTTCAAGTTTGGGGTGACAATTTCTAACATAATAAGAAAATATGATTTAAAATCGACATAAAATTAGTATGTTAAGGTTGACTATTTCTCGACACGAACCCGTATATGACACGACCAGTTAATATGAATAATAAATGAGTTGAGTTAATGTTTGAAATTGACACAATTAATATGTTTAAATAGTATTATAAGAATAAAATGTCAAATTTTTATTATATTTTATCAAGTAGTAACCTAATTCTTATACAAAAAAGAAGATATTTTTACTCATTTTTATAATTATATTTATTAAGTTAATTTTTAGTTTATAAAAAAATATGAGCATAAGTTCGATTAAGTAATAATAAAATTTTAAATAAAAAATTAAATGTTAAATTTTTTATTCACGAATTATATGAGTTAACACGAACACGACTTAAAAATAAATATGCCAACACGAAATAATTAGTTTAACGGATTTGGTTAGAGTTGACTAGTATTTGACACAAACCTGAANACTATTTCTCGACACGAACCCGTATATGACACGACCAGTTAATATGAATAATAAATAAGTTGAGTTAATGTTTGAAATTGACACGATTAATATGTTTAAATAGTATTATAAGAATAAAATGTCAAATTTTTATTATATTTTATCAAGTAGTAACCTAATTCTTGTACAAAAATGAAGATATTTTTACTCATTTTTATAATTACNATAAAATGTCAAATTTTTATTATATTTTATCAAGTAGTAACCTAATTCTTGTACAAAAATGAAGATATTTTTACTCATTTTTATAATTACATTTATTAAGTTAATTTTTAGTTTATAAAAAAATATGAGCATAAGTTCGATTAAGTAATAATAAAATTTTAAATAAAAAATTAAATGTTAAATTTTTTATTCACGGATTATATGAGTCAACATGAACACGACTTAAAAATAAATATGCCAACACGAAATAATTAGTTTAACGGATTTGGTTAGAGTTGACTAGTATTTGACACAAACCTGAAATAACACGACACGAATACCATTCGATACAACACGATTGTCACTTATACTTCCAGCAATGTCATAGGTGTATTAGTTTTATTTTTTTTATTCAACAGTCAGGATTGTCTAGGCTAGTTTATATGCACTTCAACTAATATTCTCTTCGATCCGATTAAAGGTATTTATGAAGCATATAAATATATCGACTTCTTGTCTTCATCATGTGATTCTATCTTTACACATCCTCAATATTCACCAACTAGCAATAATTTCGTGTTTAAATACATTTTATAATAGTATTAAAAATTGAATATTAATTATGATATTTATTTTTTATCTTATCTTTAATTATGTAATTTAAAAATAGAGTATACATAAAAAAAAAAATAAGACAGATATAAGGAAAAGAAAAGAGAGAGATAGGTGTTATTTAGTGGAGTTATTTGTTATTGAAAAATGTAATAGTAAGTTGGTTTGCTATCTGTTAGAGTATTAAATAGAAGTGAGAGAGAGAGAGAGAGAGAGCCGTAAAAGATCCCTGGAAGAGAACTTTAAATAATGTGGAGCGGACCCCTACCATGATTGTCTTGTTCATTGTTGTAACTTCCAACACACTAGCATTATCTTTTTGTTTTTTTTTATTAATAATTAGAAATATTTAAATTAATTTACACATATTTTAATTATTATTTTTTGTCCGATCCGATAAAAACAAATTATTCATGCGGACACTAATGTCATCTTTTTGGACTTCACAACCCAATCCTCCTAGGTCATGTGCCATTCATTTTCTAATACGTTTCCTATTAATAACCGGCTTATTAGCAGGGGCGGAGTCAGTATCGGGCAAACTAAATTTTCTACTCATTCATCGTTTTACTGAAAATATCATTAAATTTTTAACTTAAACAAAATATAAATAAAAAATTATAAAATAACATATATTTAGTACATTTCAACTCAATCACATACTAAAATAGAAGATAATGTTATTTCAAATTTTAAAATTTGTTCATAATGAATTGATGATAATCTAAATTTTTAGTAATTTTCTTCAATATAAAAAATCACATTATCTGTGATAAAATTATTATTTATTTTATGTTGATAAATCTAATTGAAATCATCATTTATTTTGTTGGTGTACTCGATCCATAAACTAAAATATTAATATATTTTTTAGAAGGGGTAAATGAGTCACTAACTTATCAAAAATTAAAAAAATAAATAGGACTATTGTAAACATTTCCAAAAATTAAGGGGAACAAATGTATTAAAATAACCAAAACTATCACCCTTAACAATAGAATTCAAAAGGGGGAGGGGAGAAGTGCCCACCACCCTCCTTCCTATGTAGCTTCACACTTGCTTATTAGGTGAACATTCACTATCCCCTATTAAAGTATTAGTCACTAATAATCATTGAATTGATAGTAAGTCTTAGTATTTTTTGAGACTTTAATCTAATATTTATGATTGATTAGATTAATAAATTATATCTAAATAACATTAATGCTCAGCCTCTCTGTCTCCTCTCCATAGTATTTTTCACGTCCATGGTCAAACCAGGACTATTAGGCTGCATCAAGCCCACCCCTTGGTGCACCTCCAAGAACCAAAGGACCCAGTTACATTTGCTTTTGATATGAATAAATTTAACTTGGGCCTGCTTGAACAACTGTACACAGTATCATATAATTACATCTTGATATCTTCGTCAACATGTGAAATGAATTCATGTCATTTCTGTCTTTAATTTCTCCATTGGCCCAAAAAATAATAAAAGTAATTTCTCCGGTGTGAAACCATATGAGTATATTGACAATAGACCATTCAATCCTTGAAAATAACGTTAAATAATGTAGATATATATGATTGCTTTTTTTTTTTATTGTTCCAACACTCTATGACATCATCTTTTTAAAATTTATAACTAAATTGCCAAAAGATTAAGTTATGTTTATCAAAATTTTCATCGTGCGGTATAAGTTCTATCATTAATATTAACGAAACTCACTTATTTTGCATGTCGACATAATTTATTATTAAATATTAAAGAAACTCAACTATGTGATTGTGAATGTTAAGTGTAACATTACATTGCTCTTCTACAACTTTTTTTTAATGGGGTAACTCATCCCCCGAACTACAAGTGCATAGCTCCACTGAATGGTTATATATTAGTCATTTTCTAGACCTTTTTTCTTATTAAATGCCCCACCGACTGAACTATCAGTGGCCTCTCTAGAGAGAGAGAGAGAGAGAGGCCATGGAAACCATTTCATGTTTTCGTCTGTCTGTCATCCTCTCCATAGCACTTTTCATTTTTGCACGTCCATGGTATACTCCAAGCAAACCGGGACTACTCGGCTGCACCAAGTCCACCCCTTGGTGCACCTCCAAGAACCGAAGGACCCAGTTAGGCTCAGTCCTAGAGACCCAAGTTTCACAGCCCAAGAACCTCCCAACAGACACCCCTTTACACCCTCTAGATCCACTAACCATACCAGAAATCAAGAAAGTTCGAGCCATCCTCTCCGCCTATGCACCCTTCTCATGGACCTTCCCAACAATCCATTCTCTCTCTCTGGATGAACCCGATAAATCCCGGGTCTTGGAATGGATAAAAGGTGATCCTCTTCCCCCTAGAAGAGCGTCTGTGATCGCACTATTGAATGGCCAAACTCATGTTCTCACCGTGGACTTGGATTTGGGCCTGGTCATTAGCCATGACAACAATCCCGGATCGGGCTATCCGACCTTATCCATGGATGACATTTCGGTTGCTTTACAGGTGACATTGTCCAATGAAGAGGTCAATAAATCAATCATGGCACGAGGAGTTGCGTATTCGGATTTATCTTGCATCACACCTTCGGCTGGGTGGTATGGGCCTAATGAGGAAGGAAAAAGGATCATAAAGGTCCAATGTTACTCTAGCCAAGGCACACCAAATTTCTACATGAGGCCCATTGAGGGGCTCACCGTGACCGTGGACATCGATAAGCGAGAGGTGGTGAAAATATCCAATACGGACCGAGGAATACCAGTTCCAAAAGCTACCAACACGGATTATCAGTACATGGCACAAGACAAGCCTATGGAAATGGAGCCACTCAATCCAATTTCAATAGAGCAGCCCAACGGTCAGAGCTTTCGAGTAGAAGATGGGCATATGGTGAAATGGGCCAACTGGGTGTTCCACATCAAGCCCGATCAACGAGCCGGAATGATAATTTCCCGGGCCATGGTACGGGACTCGGTGACAGGAGAGCTAAGGAGTGTGATGTACAAAGGTTTTGCTTCCGAATTATTTGTGCCATATATGGACATAGATGAATCTTGGTACTTCAAAACATACATGGATGCAGGTGAGTTTGGGCTAGGTGTGACAGCCATGCCACTTGTGCACCTCAATGATTGTCCTAGGTACTCATATTATATGGATGGGCTTTTTGTTGCTGCTGATGGGAAGCCTTTTGTTCAGTCCAACATGATTTGCATTTTCGAGCGCTATGCTGGGGATATTGGCTGGAGGCACTCCGAACTCCCTGTAAATAGTTTCGAGGTATGCTTGAATTTGTTCAGTCTTTCTACATTTATTTGTTCCTTTTCGTACTTTAAAATGAAGAGAGACTCATGTAATGTGTCACTCGTGTACCCATAGACGGAGGGAAGTAGCGGCCAGGGCAGGCACGTGCTCCCTCTCAATTTTTTTTTTTTATTAGTTAGATATATATATATATATATATTATGTGTGCTCCCTTATTTATATTAAACCTACATTATTTACTCAAAATAATTAAACAATTAAGTCCATTTAAAACAAAAAAAATTGAACTAACTATTATCTATCTAAACTTATTAAAAAAATCAAATATTTGACTTATCACAATTCACACATATTAAAAAACAAAATTTTTAGCCAAACATTAAAAACAAAATTTTTTGCCCAACATTAAAAACAAAATTATTGACCCACCATCATTAAAAAATAAAATTTTTGGCCCACTTGACTCAAACTTATTTTATTTTATTTTATTTTTTCTCTATATCACTCACTCCCAACTGCCCACTACCCACTACCCAGCCACAAGAAAAAGAGAAAAAACAGAGAAAAACTCAACACACAAGAAACTCACTTCCTTGAGTTTTTTGTCCTTCCTTGTAGCATCCTATAAAATTATTTTATATATTATATTTACCCCCTAAATTTTTAGAAATTTTAATAATGGTTCTAGTCTTTATTTTTTTTTAAAATAAATTAGTGTACTACTAACCCTCTAAAATAAATATGTTAGTTTTAAATTGAGTCAATGTTTTATTTGTATATTGGTGAAAATACAATATTTCTCTTTATCTAACACAACGTTTGTTATTTTTTAAGAATAATTTTAATTTTTATTTATCATTTTTTTAGTAATAGTAGTTTATAACTTAATAAAATACGAAAATTAATTTACATTTCATTCATATACAAAATTTTAGAGATTTTAAAATTTTTTACTTTTTATTGAAATATATAATTACGTTAAAATGTATTAAAAAAATTATTTTGTGTCCTTTTGTTAAGATTTTGTTTCGGCTAAATAAAAATTGAATTTACTATTTCACATAATTTAGTGTTGATTCTTACTTTTTTTTTATTCTTGAATTGAATTTTTTTGTATTAATTTTGATTTAAATTTTTTTATACCAATTATATTTTGCCACTATCATAGATATTCATAACTCCGCTCCTAACAATATATTTTTTTTTTTGGAATTTTTTATGTTAGATGAACTTCATATATCAAATATAATATAATAAATATAAATATGTTATATAGTGTGATTGATTAAAAGAAAAAAAATTAGAGTACATAATTAAAATATCCACCCCGAATAAAATTCGTGGCTCTGCCCTGCATGTACCACCTAGTGACACAATCCTTGATCCCCGGTAAACTAGTGTTTTTTGAGCTTGATCATGACCCAACTCAAATTGCCGGTATTAACATCTCTAAATTGGCCCATTTACACAACCCTAGCTTTACAATGGACTCATATATCCTGATTTGAATTTGGAGTTTCTTCCTCCAATTCAGAAGGGAATCATGCTAATTAATACATTAACATTAGCAAACAAATTATAAATCCAAACTATGATTTTGATCTTAAATTTGGCGTAGATAAGAGAATCGAGGCCGAAGGTTACGCTCGTGGCTCGAATGGCAGCATCAGTTGGAAACTATGACTACATATTCGACTGGGAATTTCAAACTGATGGTTTGATCTCTGTCAAGGTAGTTTTTATTAATGCATGGTGATATTATGTGTCGATGATAACACTGCTGTGATGAATATTTACTAGACTTGGACAGCTAAAATGTATTACCTCCTAACAGGTAGGGCTGTCTGGAATGCTAATGGTGAAAGGAACACCATACGAAAATGTGTATCAAGTTCCTATCAGCAAGGAGATATCAGGTTCTCTTGTATCGGAAAATGTCATCGGTGTAGTTCACGATCACTTCATTACCTTCCACATCGACATGGACATCGATGGCCCCAACAATTCGTTTGTCGAGGTGAATCTTGTGAAGGAAGAGACTTTGCCGGGCGAGTCACCTAGGAAAAGCTACTTGAAGGCAAAGAGGCATGTGGCTATGATGGAGGAGGATGCGCGAATTAAGCTCAAGCTCTATGATCCATCGGAATTTCATTTGGTTAACCCTTCGCGGAGGTCTAGGTTGGGTAATCCGGCAGGGTACAAAGTTGTTCCTAGTGGCACTGCTGCTAGTCTGCTTGATCTAAATGACCCTCCACAAATCAGAAGTGCTTTCACAAACAATCAGGTACCATTCTTTGAATTCTCTTGCTCGTTGATTTGTGATCTTATTGCACATTTCACATCATTCTACTGATGGTCTGTTTATAAATTGGGATGACCCTAGTAGGTAGGGCAATCCATTGGCTGGGTTAGCCAGTGGCGGGCTGGAAAACAACCCTAAAAAAAGGCCGTGCATAGCCCGGCCTAGAAATGTAACCCACCCTATCTAGGCTACGATAGTGTTCGAGTTCACGGACCAACCTGTAATCTTGCTTACTACATGGCCCACTCGGTTTGAAACCCATCCAAAATTCAAATTTTATGGTGAAATTACAATTTATGAGTTAGAGTAACAAGTCATGTTAAGTTAGAGTACAATATTAAGGTATAGTTTGATTATTTAATAAGACACAATACATGGGCTGGCTTCGCCCGTGCCATTGCCCATATCCTAGATTATGGGACGGGCCATGGTTTGGGTCCTTGACTAGTGGCCCAATGAGCCCATTTTGCAAGCATGACCATGTTCGATCCTCACAGACATTCTAGTAGGAAGGTCGATCACTACATAATTTATCATCAGTCCAAGAGAGAAGCAAACTACCTTTCATTTATCCACCTTCCTGGACAGGGTAGAGGACGAAAATGGATGGCAAATGATGGTCATGGTAGGTTCGAAGATCTTATGTGGAAGAGCGAACAAATGTCACAAGTTCATTACTAATCAATATTTTCGATGAAAAGGCTCCAATTTTGCTTTCACACACTAATTGTGTTAGGAATTTAGTTGCAAAATTCTCACTAAATTTGCCTTTTTGTGTGATAGATATGGGTGACTCCATATAACCGGACCGAACAGTGGGCTGGAGGCCTTTTGGTATATCAAAGCAAGGGAGAAGATACATTAGCTGTATGGTCTGAAAGGTAAAAAAGGCACCATAGTCACATTAGCACCTCTCCACATATACGTAGAGGTAAAACTGTTTATATTTGACTTTTTATACTTTCTTTTCTTTTTGTTTGATGAAACAGGAATCGTCCAATTGAGAACACAGATATAGTATTGTGGTACACACTGGGATTTCATCACATACCTAGCCAAGAGGACTTTCCCGTGATGCCAACTGTTTCGTCAAGCTTTGCTCTGAAGCCCGTTAATTTTTTCGAAAGCAATCCAATCCTTCGTTCCAAGCCCAACTTCAAAAAGGACCTACCCGTTTGTAGGCCTGCTAGTTCATCTTGATTCATCTCTCATAACTATTTTCTCCGCTCATTTGAATTCAGATTTAAATTCGAGGTCGAGTTATCGATAAAAAATATTAAATAATATCGATCATTGGTAGTTAATTACTGATTCAAGTTTTACTCTGGGTGAGGCCAATACAACTCTCCCTGTAGTCCCTTAAACAAGTTCTCTATCACCCCAAAAAAATATATACAACATACCAAAAAATGATTTTTTTTTAAACCACCAAAAAAAAAAAACAAAAAATAATTTCGAATCACCCTTTAATCTCTCTTTTTTTCTAGAGAAAAATGTACAAATTAAATGTGGTGACATCATTTTTAACATATTTTATCTTTTATTTTCTTTTAGAGGGATCACCTATCATATATTTAAGTGGGACCTTCACTCATTAATTGTGAAGAATAACCTGTGACGAAAAAATTTAAAGAGAAAAATATAAAAAATTCTATTTAAATTTAATATGGAGACCTAATCAACTACAATTGCTAAGTTGAAAGTGGACAGTATTTAATATTAAAATTTTTAAATTAAATTAAAGTTCATACAAAGTGGTAAATTATAAAATTGCCCAAAAAGTATTTAGATTGAATTTGGATTCATAAATTATTACGACCACATTGGGTCCCAGCTGGAATCTGGATACCAGCCCAATCAAGATTCCAAAAGGAGAGGTCAATGGTTTGGTCACTGTTCTCCAAAAAAAAGCATAAAATAGTGGATTCTTAGACCAATAATAGGGAGATGTTAATGCTTTTGCCATTTGGATTCTAGTGTAACTTTATCTATGTAGCATGTGGTTTTAGGGTTTGATTCATAAAGAAAAGTTGCGATGCGACACACATCTATAAGTGGATGTTATGCAGTCTGCAGCAGCCCCCACTCATGAGATTTTCCATGTCACAACCCACCTTACAAAATTTTGGCTTTTGTTCTCACAATAGGTATCCATGGCTACTTTGCTCTCTATTTTTTTTCTTCAATTTTGTTCTTAAACTTTTTTATATAATAATAATAATAGAATAAACTTCATATGTAATTCTTAAACTAAAACCATTATATCAATTAAGACCTTAATTTTTTTTTTGTGTCAATTAAGTTTCTGAATTTTTTAATTGTGTTAATTTAGTCATTTTGTCTTTTTGTGCCATATAATTACATGAGTGACACATTCTAACGGAAGTAGACATAAAGGTTCAATTGACACAATTAGAGAATTTAGGACTTAATTGACCAAAAATAAATAAAAAATAAAAACTTGTGGATATAAATATCATAGTTTGAAGGTTATATATGTAATTTATTCCATATAATATTACTTTTCCACCTAAAAAAAAATCTTGTTTGCTAGAGTCCATGGAATGTCTTATCATTCTATACTCTCAAAGAAAATTATTTACAAGAAAACTTTGTATTCATCCATAATGCCTTGTTGTTGTCAATGTTTTTAAAGAAAGCAATTAAAAAATGAGAGTCTGGATTNAAGAAAACTTTGTATTCATCCATAATGCCTTGTTGTTGTCAATGTTTTTAAAGAAAGCAATTAAAAAATGAGAGTCTGGATTTTAAGATATGAAGTGAGTTAGATGCACATAATTTTACCGGTGTATATCAAGAGTTTATGTGTCTTGAATTTGGAAAATCTAAATTACAATAGAATAATTTATTGATTTGTTAAAAGTCACACTCCACATGCATAAGGATTTAAAGAAAAAAAATATATTATGAATTTTTTTTGTTAGATTGGGAAGTAAAATTCAATTTGGGTGAGAATACAACTCAATCATTAGATTATAATAAAATAAATTTATTTAAAATCAATCTTAAAATGTTAAAATTGATAATTTAGTGTAGACCCAAACATTTCAATATCAATCTTAGTTTTTTTAGTAGCAATTCAATGCTGTAATTTGACCAAATTTACAGTTGTAACTTATAACTATGCCCTACTTAACAATTTTTGGTACCCTAATCGTTTGATTTCTACATAAACTACTTGCTATAAATGCACATCTCACACATACATATGCAAGACTGATTCCTCACGTAACTTGGGATTTGTGGCCTCTATAACTAGCTCAACTATGAACAATCATCTCACACACACACACACATATATATATATATATATATATATATAAATAAAATATATCTCAATACAAATAATTAATTTTTTATCTATATTTTTTTTAATTTTAAAAAGTCAGAAAAAAAATTAATTTATCAATTCCTCTATTATTTATATATATTTATATTTTTTATCATGACATCCTTAGGACTCCTTCCATTTTTCAATCGCACTAAACGCAGCATTATAAACCTTTAGTAGTCAATACCCGAAACACAGTCACTGAGAGAGAGAGAGAGAGAGATGGAAGGAAGAAGACTCCTTCGCTTGCTCTTCCTCCTCTTCGCCACCGTTCTTCTGTTACTGTTTACATTGTTAAACTTCCCTTATCCGCCGTCCAACACGGCGGAGCCACTGGACTGCACCACATATTCCCCATGGTGCACCTCCAAGAACCGCTTCCAGTCCAAAAAACCAGACCTTGTCAAAAACCCATCATACCCCACGCGCCACCACCACGCCGCCGACGTCCCTCACCACCCTCTTGATCCACTCACTATACAAGAGTTCAACAAAGTCCGCTCGATTCTCAAATCTTACGCGCTCTTGGAAAATAAACCATACGCGCTTCACTCTGTAGTCTTGGAAGAGCCAGAGAAGTCGGTGGTTCTCAAGTGGCAAAAGGGTGACCCTCTTCCGCCGAGAAAAGCCTCCGTCGTCGCACGTGCCGAAGGTGTCTCGCACGTGCTTACGGTGGACATTGACACGAGCGAAGTAACAGGCGGCCACGAGATGCATCTTTCCGGCTATCCTCCGATGTCCATGGAGGATATGACTTCCGCCACGGTGGCCCCACTAGCTAATGCTGATTTTAACCGTACGATCATCGAGCGCGGGATTGATTTGGTGGACCTTGCTTGTTTGCCCATCTCCTCCGGATGGTTTGGTAAGAATATACATAATTTTTAGACTTTAATTTTAGTTAGAAACATTGATATCATGTTGAAAAGTAATTTTTAATTTGATTGTAAAAAAAATAAAATAAAATAAAGAATTTTTACATATGTTAAAATTAAAATTAAAAGGCTACAAAATAGAGTTGGCAACTAAAAGGAAATGTATCATAGGAAAATTATAATATAATTACCATCTTTAACAATATAATTATAATTTATATGATACTAAATTTTTTTTTTGTGTACATAGAAAAATTTGATAGGTTTTTACATTTAATGTTTAGCTTTTTTGATTATTAAATGTTAGATTGTGATCTAACGGTTTACAAAAAAAAGTATTTATCATAAATTATAGTGTATAGCTTTTACTATCGGTCTATGAACTGTAACATATCGTGCATATTCATCAACAAAATCATAGTTTTGATCTATTGAGATATTTAACATGTTTTATGGTAGTGTGGGCCAATATGAGTTATTTGTGCTGATTGTTGTTTCTACTACTTTGTCATAGTGCCTAGTCACATTCAAAGTGCTAATGACAAATCCAAGTAACTCTATTTAAAGATAACATATTCGAGTTATGATAATAGTCTAAATCTTTTACGGACGATGGTATTGTAATTATGTCCTTTGTTTGATTGAATTTAGGTAAGACAGATGAGAAAAGGAGGTTGATTAAGGTGCAGTGCTACTCCACGAAGGACACTGCCAATTTCTACATGAGACCCATTGAAGGGCTCACTGTTCTTCTTGATTTGGACACTAAAGAAGTGGTGGAGATCACTGATGAAGGGAGGAACATACCCATACCAAAGGCTGCCAACACAGACTATCGTTACTCATCCCAAAGTACCCATCAAAAACTGAAGCTACTGAACCCTATATCCATAGAACAACCCAAGGGTCCTAGTTTTACCATAGAGGATGAGCATATAGTGAAATGGGCAAACTGGGAATTTCACTTAAAGCCCGACCCAAGAGCTGGTGTGATTATTTCTCGGGCCATGGTTCGGGACCCGGAAACTAAAGAGTTGAGGAATGTGATGTACAAAGGATTGACATCTGAGTTGTTTGTGCCATATATGGATCCGACTGATGCATGGTACTTTAAGACTTATATGGATGCTGGCGAATACGGGTTCGGACTTCAGGCCATGCCCCTTGAACCGCTCAATGATTGTCCACGGAATGCCTACTATATGGATGGTGTATTCCCATCTGCCGATGGAACACCGTACGTCCGATCCAACATGATTTGTGTGTATGAGAGCTATGCAGGTGATATTGGGTGGCGACATTCGGAGTGTCCAATCACGGGCATGGAGGTAAAATTAGTCAGCTAATACTCTCCAAATTTTATTTATCGATCTAATTTTGCTAAATTAATACATTAGTGCCATTGGTTGATAATATATCACATATTAATCTAATCATACCAATAAACCAGATCAACTATATTATGGTTTATCGCACATCAATGCCAAGTATTACAAAATAAAGATAAAAATGGNACATATTAATCTAATCATACCAATAAACCAGATCAACTATATTATGGTTTATCGCACGTCAATGCCACGTATTACAAAATAAAGATAAAAATGGTAAATATCGTACATGATATTTGAACTTGCGATTATTTTAAAATGATGCTTAATTGTCAGTTATATCAATTTAGTTCTAGATTATATAAATCACAGTAATTAGTTTCATTTTTCCGATTTCTGCATTGAAAGAACTGAAAAAATTTGTGCCACCTGTTTCAATTTGTCCCATAAAGTTTCAATTTATAGTTGTTCCATAATCTTTTATTTTTCCCCATAAATATTTACATTTTTTTTTTGTTTGATTTAACGGATGTATTAGACGAAATGGGTTGATTGTTAGTACTTATATAATTCAAAAATTAAGCCGAGACAAATTTGAAGTTAAAGAACCAAATTGAAACATATATTATATCTTGGAGGTTTTTTTGGGGTAGGGCTTGGGATCATTTACCGTTAGAAAATTAACAATAGAGGTATTGTTGATCAAAATGGTGTTGTTTTTATTAAAAAAATTAATAGCAGGAAGAGTCAGATCCGGTATCTTTGATATTTACCCCAAAATGGGAGGTATGAGAGTAAACAGACCGACTGGGTCATTCATAATCTGATGTCTTTTGTCCAGAGGTTTCTTCCACACACATCAGCATTGGACTTGTTGGCATCTAGTTTGTTGATTGTCTTCTTTCTTTTCATTTTGGCAGATTAGAGAGGTACGCCCGAAAGTGACGTTGGTGGTAAGGATGGCAGCATCAGTCGCAAACTATGACTATATTATGGATTGGGTGTTTCAAACAGATGGAGTAATCAGAATCAAGGTTTGTGATTTATAATTTGCAAGAGTTTGATATGNGGTGGTAAGGATGGCAGCATCAGTCGCAAACTATGACTATATTATGGATTGGGTGTTCCAAACAGATGGAGTAATCAGAATCAAGGTTTGTGATTTATAATTTGCAAGAGTTTTATATGACTATCTTTTGTGATATTGGGCATGTCATGTCATGTCAGTGTCCCAATTTTTTTTTTTTTTTTAAAACAGTAAGTGATGTTCAGGTTTGTTTACATGCATCTCCATGATGTTCACGCCGAAATTAGAGTATTCATGAGGAATTAAATTCTTTATGACGTGATCCTAAGATTCAAACTCAGGACATTTAGATTTACAGTTCATTCTTGATTACCTATTGAGATTATGTCAGTGTCCAATCACCATCTCATAATTCAACATTTTCTCTTCAACAATCGCTCTCAAAAGCATAGAAATATCTTTCGTTTTGATGTATGGTTGATTGCTACATTGTCTTGGTCTCAACTTGGAATTTTCTCCTCAACGAAACGGTTAGATTCTCCTCTACCAGTCCACTTCAATCTATCTGTTGGACACCTATTTTTGCCTCCCAAGATTTTCCTGAAACAAAAACACGTCTTATAAACGTTACAAACTAAAATATGCCATGAAAAGAAAATTGATACAAATGTATTGTAGATACGACAGTTAATACAGAAAACAGAAAACCCAAAAAGCATATTCGTTTGGGTCGTATGCACATCTTGTTTGTTCTTAATTAGCAGTTTCGTTTTGGTCGTGCATTCTAGGATTGGATATTGCCTTGCCTACTAATCATGTCTGATTAAGTGGTATTGTGATAGGTGAAATTTCTCCACTAATTATGTACTTGTAGTGCTGATTTTAGTATATCTGGAACAACAATCACAGGTTGGGCTTAGTGGTATTTTGATGGTGAAAGGCACCCCTTACATGAACATGGACGAAGTGAACCAACAAGAAAACCTCTACGGAACACTTTTGTCCGAGAATGTTATCGGTGTCATCCACGACCACTACATCACATTCTATCTCGACCTGGACGTCGATGGCTCAAATAATTCTTTTGTAAAGGTCAATCTCGAGAGGCAAAGAACCAAACCTGGAGAGTCGCCAAGGAGGAGCTACTTGAAAGCAGAAAGAAATGTGGCTAAGACAGAGAAGGATGCACAGGTTAAGTTGGGTTTGTACGACCCATCAGAGTTCCATGTGATCAACCCATCTAAAAAGACAAGGGTGGGTAACCCAGTTGGGTATAAGGTGGTTCCTGGTGGCACTGCGGCTAGCTTGCTTAGTCATGATGATCCTCCCCAAAAGAGAGGTGCTTTTACAAACAACCAAATTTGGGTCACTCCATATAATGAGACAGAGCAATGGGCCGGTGGCTTGTTTGTTTATCAAAATCAAGGAGAAGACAATCTTGCAGTATGGTCTGAAAGGTGAGAGCCTCTGAACTGAAATTGATTTTCCAATTTTCCTGTCAATCCCTTTTATTTCGTCATTTCATTGGTAATGCGACGAAAACTTGAACATCGTGACACTTCCATTGCAAAAATTTAGAGAGATAGGGTGCACCACATATAGAGATAAACATTGATAGGTCAAAGATACAAACATATTACCAATTAAATTCTGCACCTTTGAAAAAAATTGAGGTTTTTTCCACATAATAGTGTCAACCAAAGACCATAGCATACACTGGAGAATAATCCCTAGTCACTTCGTTGCTCCAAAATCTTTTGACAAACTCCAAACACATGTCCTGTAGTGAAAAATATTTGAAACGAGAGATTTTTCTCCATGGCTATCTAGTGTTGATTGTGGACAACATGACATGACACCATTACTTTCTCAATTCAATGTCCAAAAAGCATGCTTTGAATTTGGGTAACTTGGAAAACATTATGCAAGATTCTAGTTTTTATCAAATTACCTCTGATTGTCACACTGGCTAATAGTCATATGAACACGATGGATGTGCAGGGACCGGCCGATCGAGAACAAGGACATTGTGTTGTGGTACACATTAGGCTTCCATCACATACCATGTCAAGAGGACTTCCCGATCATGCCCACTGTGTCTTCAAGCTTCGATCTAAAACCCGTCAATTTCTTCGAGAGCAATCCAATTCTGGGAATCCCACCTAATGTTGAGAACGATCTGCCAAATTGCAATGCTGCTGCTTCAGTTTGATAGCTAATCAACTGTAGTTTTTTGTTGTAGAATGTATATATGTAAGCATGGAAGAAACTGGAACTTTGGACTGTTTCTAATTCGACGTTTTAATAAATAAATGGTGATTATTGGCTTTCTGCTGTAAAATTGAGATTCTTGATGATGGGAGAGGTAAGTTTGCAGACTGCCATTGTAGTTTCAAACTTATCCGTCAAACTAACGTTCTTTAATGAAAGCGTATTTAAACTAACGTTCTTCCAAAACACACTTCTACAACAAAAGGCAATGATTTGTTAAAGCAGTTGAAACACAGAATTTTCTTCTGTCGTTTAGTAAAGTGTCTGAAATCCTCAAAAGCACCATGTGTATCATGCTCTTGTTGGCTTTATTCTTAGCACGTAATCTGCCCTAGCTGAAAAAGCTAGGATAGAACTGGTTTTGGCATGCAGAAGGGAAGTGCATACACATTCTTAAGCCCATTTAAAAAGCCCTGGATTGGATAACACTGGTGTTGGTATTGCGATAAGAGGTGTCTTCTTCTTCAACACAATGCCAAACTTCTCTGAAACTTCTAACTTCTCTTCCTCCGGCAGTTTCCAGTCGAAAGAATGTAGTAGCGAAGCAAGCGAAAACATCACCATCCTCTCGGCCATTGCTATTCCTGCACAAATTCTCCGGCCAGACCCAAATGGGAAATAATTAAAATCCTTCCCACTGTAATCCCCTTTTCCATCCAAAAACCTTTCTGGACAAAACTCCAATGGGTTCTCCCAAATCGAAGGATCCCTATGTATTGCCCAAACATTCACGAAAACTTGAGACCCTTTTGGAATTGTGTAGCCTCCTACCACACATGGCTCGCTCGGGCAGTGAGGAACCATGAGGGGGAGGACTGGGTGTAGGCGTAGAACCTCTTTCATTACAGCATCTAAGTATGGTAGTTGATGAATGTGAGACTCTTCCACGATATTGTTTTTGCCCACTACTCCAATTCTTCTTGGGCTTTCTTCATGACTTCTGGTTTTTTCATCATCTCAGCCATTGCAAACTCCACTGTGTTTGATGTCGTGTCAGTCCCGCCCACGACCGTATCCTATGCACAGATAAAATTGCACTATGTAAACAAAATCTAACGGAATTGATAAAATTGAAGTTAAGGGTAGTCTTATAATGGATTGAATTTCCGTTCAGATATGATACTATTTTGAATCCCAATTAGTTGAATATGAATTAGTATTTTTGATCGACAATTTGAATCTGAAATCAATTCGGACTATTGAACCGAAAACTACCTATTGGATTTGACTCCAACTTGGGCGCACGGCTTAGCAAAACTTTAAGGGTTCTACTGGTACACATGGACCGTAGAAATAGGAAAACATACCATTAGCAAAGCTTTGAGGTGGATCATGGTCAATGGAGTTTTCGAATCTCCTGCATCCTTCAGCTGCAACAAAACCTGCAGAAAGTCCTTGCTTTCTTTGCTGATAATACCCTGTTTATCCATTTTTATCCTTTGATTAATTACCTTATCGAAAATCCGATCAAACCTCTGGGCCAGTCCCTTCATCTGCTTCCTTATGCCTTGCATATCAAGCCAGGCCAATCCGGGAAAGAAATCCGACACATTAGGCTTCCCCAACAGCCCAGTAACCTCCCCAACCACCTGCCAGAACTCTGCTCCGATTCTAGAACTCTCTTTCTCCTGAACTGTACCACCCCATAACATGCTTGTTATCACATTGAGCACAGTCAAGAACATCTGCTCACCAATATTAACCGGCTGCCCCGCCTGCCAGTACAAGAATCCAATAGTTTTTCTGATTTCTTGTCGTCGGAGGGTGTAAACAGCATCTAGAGTCGAGCTTCCGAGCATGTCACGAACACAGACCTTCCTCAGCATTCTCCACTCGGATCCATATGGTGTGAATACTATGTCACGGCCACCATATTCTATTGCTGTGATGACATGGGGTACATCCCGGTTGGCGAAGATGGTGTCGTGGTCCTTGAGCACCTCGCGCGCTATTGCAGGCGAGGTGACCACAATGCTTACTTTAGAACCTAGCCGGAGTGTATGGATCAGACCATAGGTCCGAGCCATGCTGGCGAAGTAGGAGTGGAGCTCCGGGTCAAGGGACAGGAGGTTTCCGACCATTGGAAGGCCTTGCGGACCCGGCGGCAAAGGTAGACACTTACCNGACATGGGGTACATCCCGGTTGGCGAAGATGGTGTCGTGGTCCTTGAGCACCTCGCGTGCTATTGCAGGCGAGGTGACCACAATGCTTACTTTAGAACCTAGCCGGAGTGTAAGGATCGGACCATAGGTCCGAGCCATGCTGGCGAAGTAGGAGTGGAGCTCCAGGTCAAGGGACAGGAGGTTTCCGACCATTGGAAGGCCTTGCGGACCCGGCGGCAAAGGTAGACACTTACCCTTTTTTAAATTATTGATGAACATCCATACATACCACAACACGGTGATGACAAGAAGGTGACGGTGAGAAGATTCCGGGGCAGTTCGTTCTTGATGTCGTGGCCCTGCCATGGCCGCCACGGCAACCAAGCGCCACAGACGGTGTTGCTTATTTTCTGAAGCAGATGGAAGATGAGTGTCATGGTATGTGACAAAGGGTAAAAGATGGATTGGATGGTTATATGTAATAGAATACAGACGTTAAGATTGAGAATCTTTGCTTATTAAATTGTCGTGATGATTTATTGTTCTGTTTTGTCAAGGTGCCCCATCCAGGTTTCTTGTCGGCTCTGTTTGAAATTGATTCTGCGTGGTGCCTCCGACTTCGAGTTGGTGGTAGGCGCAATCAATTCTTCAAAATTTTAAATTAGTCATATTACTCGATCTATTCCTCCTAAATTTTCATTTATGAGTAAACTAAATGTATGGCATTCTCAGAGTACTAGGTAAGATAATCTTGGCCACGCATTGATTAATCCTCTCTCCAGTCTAGTTAAAAACATACCATTCATATTGAGATAAAAATATTTATGAAAAATAAATCTCTCATGACACAGAGCCAAGAAATTATTAAGAGACATTTGAATGTATAGTTCATTCTTGTCACTACTTGAACTACCCGAGGTTGAGGGTATTCTTTTCTTCAACACTATCCCATACTTCTCCGATGGGTCTAATTTCTCTCCTTTGGGAAGTTCCCCGAGTCAAAATAATGATCAATGAAGATGTACCCAACCCTGCACCAATTCAATGCTACCCAAACTTCTATGAGAGGTCTAAGTACTCTTTGAGATTACCCAACCCTGCACTAATTCAACAATGTAGAGTTTGGTCCAATAAGAAAAGCAAAGCTACTTGACCGTCGTACTTCCTTCATTTACCGCGAGAAATGAATGAAAGTAACAATATACTACAATGTAATACTGAATTGAAGACTCAAACATTCATTCCGTCCGATCCTCATATATGGACTTCCGAGATGGATAATTGGGATTCAGTCAAAAGGACATGCAGTGAAACCATGTTTAGGCACTCAATTGTAACATGAAGGTCCAACTTCAGAAAAAATCAATGGGTCAAACCCATGTAAGCTTATAGCCATGAATGAGAACACAATTCACGGATATGCAACTCAACAAAAAAGGATCAAATGACAGTGTGCAAAAGTAAAAGACATAGCATGCAACCCATTTTGAAAACAGTGAGAGTCAGCTTATTCGCACTGCAAAACTTTCCTAGTGTCACTTCAACTGGCAATGAGTATGCACAGAATGTCTTTAAGAAACCTCCTTATAGGTAGCCTAATTATCTGCTAACCTCAGTTGGTGCCTCATTCGGCGAGCACAGTCTGAAAAATTTTTAACCAGATGGGCACATTTTAGAGGGTCCTTGACATGCTCCTTGTAGCACTCCAAGCAAGCATCTTTCTCAGCCAAGCAGAGCATTGGTTTCTGGTATGGAAGTTTGAACTCTTTATCATGGAGATCTTTGGCTCTCTGTGTTACTTCTTGCAGCATCTCATCTTCTCGCTTCTGCAGCCTTGCCACAACCTTCTCACTCTCTTGAAGGACAGACTGGATGGCATCTAGCTCAGCATTAGCAGATTGTTGTGGAGTAGGAACTGGAAGGAATAATGGAGGCTGAAGTGGCCATCCTGCAGAAGCAGGCCTTTTAAGCGTCTCAGAATCATTGGGAATCAGTTTCTGTTGTGGTTTAGTTTTGGACTGTTGGGTTTCCCTTGGTATCTTCGTTTTTTGTTTTCTTATTTTCTTCTTTGACTTCTCACCGTCATCCGCGAGCTGCTTCACTAAGTTGCTGCTAATCTGAATTGTAAATGATTCACCCATGATACAACAGCTCCAGACAAATTACCTGAAAACATCCATTATGGTAATCCAACAATGTCAAATTAGCAGAAATCTAAGGTCAAATGCAAGTTGTGCATTTCAATAGCATCATGCAACAAGAGTATGGATCCAGAAGGGGGAAAACGCAGTGGGAAGAGGGAGTTGAGGTGGTGTTTGAGGCCTCCTGATGAGCCAATACTAGCATATCAAGCTCAAAGTCATGCAAAGGGATATTTTGTGCAAGTCGGCAAAATAGGTGGCTATCCTAAATCTTAAGTTGCTAGAAGCAGCACGCACTTCTTGGGGGAGGAATCTCCCCAGGTTGTGTGTGAATTCACATTTGACCATTGCAATCCAATAAGCAACAAGATCATTTCAGGGAACTACAGATTGACATATGATGGACTTGCACGATGAGAATCCTATCCAGAAGGAGAGGTAACAAAACGCACAGCCTAGAATTTGCTTCCTGAGTTGGATTAACCAAGACCAGTGCATTTAGATAGGCAGGAAGAGTAATTGAGTAGGCAAACCGTGATTATCATGACATAGATAAGATTTTCAACAGAGAAGAGATCCACATAGCTGACTGTGATTTAATCCCAAAAATTCTGGTGGAAGAATTAATAAGCATTTATAAACTGTATCACTTGTTGGGATGTCAATGGATCGAAGCGGGGGCGAGGGGTATAGTCTTCATTCCCGTACCCGTTTAAAAAATCTTCGTCCATCCCCGGTTCACCCCCGCTAACGGGTATAATTTTCATCCCTATCTCCGTCCGTAAGTAAATTTATAATCCCCGTCCCCGTCCCCATCCCCGCTTCTCCCGTACCCGCCCAAGCCCAAGCATAAGCTCAAGCCCAAGCCCAAGTTCAAGTCAACATAATCCAAAATTCTAAAAATTAAAAATAGCTTAATTTTTTATTTTTTTTGCTATGATCAAGAATAGAAGAGGTAACAATATAAAAAAGTGTGGTAAATGATAACTCTAACTGAAGATCTCTAAATCCAATAAACATCCTAATGTTTTAATAAATCCAATACTCCAACAGCACTAAAGAAACACATCAGGAGCAACATTGACAACAAAACAATAGCACCTCTAACATAATCACAACAACAAAACAGCCCTAGAAAAATAACACCAGAAGCAGCCCCAAAACAGCACCAGAAATAGCCTAGAAACACCACCAAAATGCACATTAAACCAACCCAGGGCTGCTGCTCTATTTCTTTTGTTTCTCTGTTTCCCTTCTACAATACACGACAAAACCAAGGCTGCCAGATAGTCACACCCCTTTTAAATTAACTATCCTGTGTTCCCTCCAACCTTGTTACTACAAATCATTGCATTGTCACATCTTATTCTATCCTTTGACCTGTCTCTAAAATCTAAATCTAGAATTGGGTAAGGAGAATCAAAACTATTCTTCAATCTAAATTCTAAAAGCAACAATGCAATTGTCATATGAGACTGAAGCAACAGGAGCACAAAGGAGGTCCCAGTTGAAAAAATGTGGCAGTGACTCGATGTATCAAAAGATAAATACTTCACTATGAACAAGAAATGGATCACAAGATGATATCAAGGAAGCACAAATATTGTAATTTTGAGTCACAAAACTAACCAACAGAGAATCAAAACAAAGGGTTTTAATTGAGAGTTTATATATATATATATAACGGGTAACGGGGATGGGGATGGGGATGGGGCTGGGGTAAGGGTAAGTCCATCCACGCCTTCATTCCCGCACGGATTTATATGGGTATCTCCGTATACGTCCACCGTCCAATATGTACAGTCCATCTCTGGTCCAAACGGGACGGATTTGGACGAATACCCGTTTTTCTCCGGTCTACTGTCATCCCTAATCACTTGCCTCTCAAAGACCCTAACTGAATTTGGACGTGAAAGTAAATGAAGACCAAGTTGACACAGCAATTTTAGCTTGCTAACTACAATCAAAAGTCACCAGATGGCTACAATTTTTTATGCCAACATGATGTATGAATCCTATAACTTGCCTCTGAAGGAAAGATAGGCAGGGTCAGACACATTCACCATGACCAAATAGTTTTCTGGCCTAAAATTAAAGTATCTAATGGCCATCCGGCATAGCTAAAGAAGGTGCATCAAATTAAGTAAGAGTGAAGACACCAATTTCTAATAGAATGCAGTGATTGAGTCTAAGAAATAGAGTATCCTACAGCTACATCAATTTATATTGAAGGTGCATCAATATTAGTAGCTATACATATCTTATCCAAAAAAAAAAATTAGTAGCTGTATCGGCTGTAACACTGTTGTGGATGGGGTATTCATCGTGCAAATTGCAAAACAGATCCAGAGGTGGCTTATTGGGCTATTTTTACGCGTTATACAAGGCACTACATGTCAAGGCTTCAAGTATGAAAGCAAAGAACAGGATAATCGAAGCAAGGCAAAAGAAAAGAGGTCTGCAATGAATTCTAAATTGCTAATCACGATTTTTGGGTTGATCCATGAAAAGGTGAACAAGACACAGTAATATTGATTCTGTGAATGGAGAAAAACTTCTTAAAAAGCTTCATACTCAACTCAGTGCACTAGAATCAGACAAGAACTGGCTTTAACATCTCATCATAATTGGAAGACGCTAGAGCACACAATTTCTAGTTTCTACAGAGCTACCCAATTTTCAAAAATTTAAAAACAAAACAAAACCTGATCTCTAGCTATACCTTCTGGACTCAAGTATCTATGACACAAAACTGAGGATACCACTACTGGAGCTGCTGGTCATAGTATCAAATTCAAATGTGCATAACCCAGAGGAAGCATGAAAAAGAAAGGCATGTGCATGAAAAAGAAGGCAAGTGAAATCAAGAAACTAAACAGATGAATGGTAGCAATACTTCTGCAATTCTAAAGTCCTGATGCATTCTGCAACAAATTTAGTCCAATTGGGCCAAGATAATCCGTTCAGTAAATTTTTTGCTCGACTCCTTGATAATTCCCAAATTAAAACCAACCTAAACATCAATGGCTAGATCAAAACAACATGGAGATCTGGAAACAATATTTCTGCAATGCTAAAGTTCTGATGCATTCTGCAACAAATCTAATCCAATTGGAACAAGATACGTAGTTCAGTATATTTTTCGCTCTACTCCTTCACAATTCCCAAATTAAATCCAACCTAAACATCAATGGCTAGATTAAAATAACATGGAGAGTTAGAAATTCTAGGTGTAACACGAAACTAACAAGCTAACAATCAATCGATAAGCAATTTGTTAGCAAAACAAGCCGGAATAAACCCAAATTTTTCTTTCCCCATATATTCAAACAAGCAGCAGATTTAGCACATAGATTCAAGATATTCGTTTATAAAACATCATTCTCGACAAAAGAATAGGGAATTAGGAAATATGAGACATGATTGAATGATTAACCTGAAGGAGAAGTGTTACTTGGTCAGAAGGCAGGGCTTGCGCTCCTCTAGCGGTGGCAGCCCGAAGAAGGAGAGGGGTTGCTATGTTAATTTATTGGTTTTTTCGGGGTTGCTGCGTGATTACGGAGAAAATTTTCCAAGAAGAAATAACTTGACTCAGGCACAATTATGGCTGGCCATGGGCTTAATCCGGGCCAGACATAAAAGGACGGATTCCTGGCCTGGTTCCCCCCAGCCCAGGCCATGCCTCGGGCCAGTTTGTAAATTTCTTGTTAATTTTAGATAATTTTTTTTTAATCATAAGGGAGATGCACCAAAAAAAAAAAAAATGAAAATTGTTTCAATTCGAGGATTTTTGGGCCAACATTTATGGTCCATGCTAGTTAGGGCCAATTTTATTTGGCCATGGTAACAAAGATTGACCAATTCATCGGCCCACGGGCATCCTTACGGGCTACAGATGTGAACACAATAAGAAGAATTTCTAGAGCAAAGCTAGAACAAACAAAATTTAGGATTAGATATATGGCCCAAATGATGTGATAAAGCCATACAACAAAATTATTGGGCCTGGCCCCCTTATTTGTTGGGCAGGAGGATGTCACATTGGGCCTCAAAATTCAATTTAAAATTTTGTTCCCAGTACCATTGTTGGTATCTTTAAGTAATTTCTTAAATAATTTTGTAAAAAAATTATCGACATTATAGCAAGAAGATGACACAACAAAATGATTTTCTTTTTCTTTTTTTCAATTTATAAATCCATTGGCTCTTTTTTTTCCTCCCTTCAACATGTGTAAAGAGAGACAATTCAAAAGAGATGAGATGGTTGAGATAAAAAGCTTTTTTTCGAGAAGGCCCATTAAACAATTACCAACACCCCAAGTTCTCTCTTTTTCCTGTTTCTGATCGAGTTTGGTAGAAGTCGGTATGTTCCTTTTCCCCATGCAACTTGTTGCAATTAACCTATTTTCATACTGGTTCAGGTTATATGAGTTTTGGTGGTCTTCAAGAACGACATAGAGTAACAACAAAGGGGATAGTTTAGTGGTAACTTAATCACATGACAAACATTTTTACTAGGTGTAAATTAAGGTTCTGACTATCCCACAAGTGAGTCTATATTTTGGGGCGATTGCCCTCCGATTTACCCGTGTCTAATTAAGCTACTTTACATAAGATCCGTTATTAATCTGGTGAATTCACTGAATAATTGAGACGATAAATAACCAAACAATTTTAATGTTATCTTTTATCAAACATATACATTGTCCATTTAAATTAAAAAAAAAAAAAGAAACCCCAGCATCAAATGATTGAAACTTCCACTTAGAAGTATCCAATCTTTAATTTGTAGGGCTAGGCTGGCCACTAATCACAATGGGATTGTGAGGATCTTAGAGTTGTGGATGTGGTCTCCTCATCATGCCTTCTTTTGCTCACTTCCTACTAATTATTGATCTAGATGGCTCATCTCCTTCTGCAGCTTTTCCCAATGGAAATGGAGGTCAGGCTAGCGATAACCTATTTTGAATATGATGGAAATTGAATTCCCGACTCTAAATCTTACACACTTTTATTTTTCTTGAGTCCACTTTTCGTCATCAACCAAAATATATAGCAACATCGATAATAAACTATATAGACTTGATTATAAGGGGCCGTATTAAGAATGTTTCTAATGGGAACATGAATGATGTCTCGACATCTATCACATTCATACTAATCTTTAATTAATACAACCCGAGCACAACTATAACCACTTCATACCCGAGGGACAGCCAAGCAGCAATCCATTAGTGGATTAAAAGCTGGAGTCAAGTTTTTAATCGGATCGGGTGGGAGGAGTGCTCTCTTTAATCAGAATCTTATCATTAGCACCACTAAGCACTAATGCTTCTGGCATACAAATATAGTTGAGAGATCATATGATTGAGATTTATGACTTAAAGTGGAAGGAGTTTAGTGCCAAAAGTCCAGCTGAGAACAAGGAACTAGATAACAGTTGGCCAATCTCGTTTCCCCCACAATGGCACCGGGTTCAAGTGATGGTACGAATATGTGATTAAAATATTTATTAATAATCTCCCTCATGTTTGGTCTTTCTTGAACTATCCGTCCATATGTGATTATATTGTATAGTAGGGGAGGTGATGTTGTGGTTTGAATTCAATACCTATTTGGACATAAAATATTAAATCTTATGAATATTCGATGTATTGACATCTAATAATCTAGATGTATTAAAAAAATACAAAATGATATAATCTGAAGAAAGATGAGAGATGATCAACCGTAGCCATGTTTGACAAGAGAAAAAAGTAACTGGAGGTTATTACCTAGTAATCGTCGATAGAACCAACACCATCGAAGACAATGTCTATAAAAGAGCATGTATTAGGGAAGATGAGATACACTCAAACCTCCACAATTCCCGTTGGAATCAAAGTTGTTTATTCAAATTTTATGTAATAAAAGTCACTTCGATTGAATTAATAAAAGCATCATTTTTTATAAGTTCTCTAGACTATGTGTTTATCCATTAATTTCATCTAAGAAAGTCATGGAACAAAGCATTTGAACCCCTCATAAACATTGTTTGGAAATTATCTATCGATTAAAATTTTTCCATTGATTTCAATAGATTTTGGTACAACAATAACTCAACTTCCATAAGAAGTTTAGATGCTCTGAAAACTAACAAATTAATTTACAAAAACACGAAAGAGAACTTTTTGTTTATTGACTACCACATAAATACATAGATACAAAAGTTTCATATATATTCACAAGACCACTGTAACTTTTTTTGCTGCCCCTATCTTACAAAGGAGTACAACTGCTCTTTAGGAAACCTATCACCTTCTAAAGATTGCAGTTTGGTATCATTCTCCGGTTGGTGAGAAACCTGGGAAGAAACAAGGTTTCTTTTCCACCCTCCAAGAGTATTCTTTAACATAAAAAAGATATAAACATCACTGAGAACCTAATTTGACCCAGACATGATACTTTTGTAACATGGGCACTGGAGAAGCTAAACACTTTTCTCTCTCATTCCACCATTGGAAATATCACTGCTTGTTGCCCATCTCTATAGGGTTTAACATGTCCATTTCCATATCATTGAAACAATCAAACCCAAAATCATGAATCCCAAAATCCTGACAATCCAATAGCCAATTCTCGGTCCACGACGCCATGCCATCACCATCGAAGTTCTGTCCAGAAGGTGGAAACTCCCATGGTGCATCAACTAGCAGAGCTTGATCATCCTCCAATAAACAACTCACCAATGGAAAATCGTCGTAAATGCTATCGAGTAAATGGGATTCATCGCTTGAACAATTTTCAGTTGGTGAGCTTGAGTTCTCCTCGGAGCTGGCAGTGCCATTAGTTTCTGGTAATTGCACATGATGGTTTTCGGATTCTGGAGAATTATCGGCATGAGATGTCTCGGTTGCCTTATTTTCCTTGGGGAGGGGTTCATGTGTAATAGGATCAATACCCATCTTAAGAAGCTTTTTCTTTATATGAGTGTTCCAGTGGTTTTTGATCTCATTATCAGTCCTTCCAGGCAATCTTGCTGCGATCTTGGACCATCTGTTAAAGAACAAACAAAACAATTATTACACCATAAGATAACAAAAAATTCTTTCAAAACCCACTAGTCAGAGTGTCTGATGATCAAAGTATTCAGACAAATTTATGCATATCTCGATTAATTTTCTTCTTAATCTGAAAAAATACAAGTCATTCACACTAAAACTAAAATATTCATGAGAGATGGTCTGACCAGGGTTAAATACTTTCAAAAACTACTCAAGAAACTAATTGGACTAATTAATATGGTTACTAATCTAATGATGGTTGGCAGAGTGAATGAACACTTGAATCTCAGGCCAAATAATTGCTCTAATAAACNATGGTTACTAATCTAATGATGGTTGGCAGAGTGAATGAACACTTGAATCTCAGGCCAAATAATTGCTCTAATAAACAATCAATTGTTTGACAAAAATCCAAACAAGCATGTCGTCCATTAGTGGAATAGAAAATTATATTACCACATGCAATTAAAGAATGAAGAAAAGAAACGTAAAACCAAAGGAGTGAACAATATCCCATTGAACTTAAAACGAAACAAATAAGCAGAAATACATATTTTTTTGAAATTGAAGAGGTATTATCTTAGGTAAAACTTAGTTTCATTAATCTAAAAGTTATATACACAACATAATTAGGATATGTTAAAAGGCTCCTCGTATTTTTTGGGCCAATTTCACCTCAAATAAGCTCCTCTCCTATCAGTTCAAAGACAAATTATTCATGTTAGAACTAAAGTATTCATAAAGAATAAATTTTTTATGGTCTAACCTCAAAGACTCCTCATGTTATACTCTCAAAAAAGTAACTAGGATACAAAACAATTCGACCTGGAGGAGAATACTTGAAATCCAAGCAAGAGGTATAACGAAAGCCGCTATATTTGAAGATATGCACCTTATTTCTATTAGCTTGATTACATGCCACCATCTAGCCTTATGCACACCCATGAAAAAAAAAAAAAAGTCCACATGCCACATCCATAACATTTCTTTTTTTAGGGTTGAATTGTAACTTCGGACGTTAATTAAAAAGCATACAGTAGCATGCACTCGTTTTTCAATGTTTTTAATGGAAAAAAATTGAAGAGCATTTTTCGTGTTTTGTTAGCATTGGCATGAAGCATACCTGTCCATGTAAAACTTTCACCAAACACCAATAATTTTTGTTTACCATTAATGAATTGGTATTTTAAAATGCACAAAAAGCTACCTGATGTATCCAATAATTACAATACAAATGGATGAGAGAGAATAACCTGTTGCCAAGCCGGGCATGGAGGTCAATCACCAGTTGTTCTTCAACCTCCGTGAGAAGGCCTCTCTTCAAGTCAGGGCGGAGGTAATTAGTCCAGCGAAGCCGGCAGCTCTTCCCACACCGCCGTAGACCCGCCAGCTTTGGGACGGCGCGCCAGCAACATTGGCCATTTGTGAGGATAAAGTTAATAAGCTTCTTGTCCTCCTCCGCTGTCCACGGCCCTTTCTTCACCCCGAGTTTGTCACAGCAAGGTTGTCTTCCCATCACTACCACTACCACTACCACCAACACACAAGTCTCCAATAAAACTTGCCAACAACTCCAAACTCACTCACCCACCTTTATATATCACCAAACTTTATGTAAAGGTCTCACCTTCCTCCTCCTCCAATATTTTTTTNGTCTTCCCATCACTACCACTACCACTACCACCAACACACAAGTCTCCAATAAAACTTGCCAACAACTCCAAACTCACTCACCCACCTTTATATATCACCAAACTTTATGTAAAGGTCTCACCTTCCTCCTCCTCCAATATTTTTTTCATATATATATATATGGAGTGAGAGAGAGTGGTTTTAGGACCCACCATTTGTTTTTGAAAGGTACCCATGAACTAAAATCCTGTTGTGGTGTTATTTGAATTCACAGGGTGGTGAAAGTGAATGATGGGGTGACCTAAAGACAAAGCTATAACTCTTACATATATACCAAAAATTTTCTTCCCATTTTCCTACACAATCCACTCTGTGATTGCACTCTTACTCAACCATTCCGTCATCCATTTCGTCATCACCACGTTTACGCGTACGTGTCCATACAATAAAATGTAATCCTGTGCTCTGATAATTGTGCAGACTTTGATTGCATAAGCCACCCCTACCGTTTGATCTAAGGACAGATAAACTTCTGGGATATGCTTAATCTCGTGTCCATTAATCTCGTAGATAGAATTCACCCTTAAAAATCGACTTATACACAGAGGAAGAGTGCTCAAAAGCTCGTTCTTATATATACATACACACCACGTCCTTCCTTTAGCTTAGCTGCCCCTAAAAATACTAGGAAGATTGTACTTATAGTTGCCAATGTGTAGCGGGTGAAAGTCTCCGTAAGGACAATTCAATTAGGCATGGGTTCAACTCATAAGGGGAGAGTGGAATGCATAAAATTTGATGTGATCTGTATGCAATTTCTGTGAGATCGATCATTTCTATTGAAATTGCGTCTTTTGAAAGTACCAAAAAAAGAATATCCTAAGAAAATATACGTCGATTGAGCTCATAATAATTTATGAATTTGTTTATTGGGTTACTTACCAACTTCGGGTGAGGGATCTTCCTGAAAAAGTCACATATAGTAGGGTATTAATATTAGCTCAATACTTCAACATTGCCCACCCTCATACGTTTGTGTCCATACCACACAGAAACAAACTAGAAATAATGGTTTAATATATCTTTGACACGGACCACACATACTTTCATAGGTAATCCTCAGAAGTACCATCAAATTTCTCACAACTTTATCTTAATTCCAGATTGTTCTACTGTAATTATTTTCCAGGTTAGCTAATCTGGTTAGAGAACAAACTTACTTATAATCATTGATTATAGGTTTCTGTGAATCCTCATCGGATTGTTCCGAGAATGGTACAAGTTTCTTGAGTCAAACTTCATTACCCCCTCCCCCCAATAGTTTATAAATTGTCATTTGGATACCAATCTTATTACATTATATTATCTATCAGAGCCCATTGCGGGCAGGTATAAATCCAAATGTTTGGTCTTTGACTTGGAGCTCTGAGCTTAGGTGGGTATTGTTCAATGTGGACCCCTTTTCTACAACTGTGCATCATGTTATGACTAATTAGGTGGTCACAAGTACAAACCTTAGATTTTTCGATATCATTTAGACTACCCTTTAGTTCATTACTTAAGAGAAATTAATTGTCATCATAGTCGAATAGTCAAAACAAATTCATTCAAGTTATTGAACATCCTACCATTAAACAAGACGAAAGAGGTCCATCTATGAAACATTAGGGTTCAATGAGGTTGTAAACTGGCCACCTGGCTAAATTCCCCAGCATCGGTTTTCCTATATTAATGATGACAGATGTTGAAAAACAAGTGAGAGTTATCAAATGACTTTTAAGGCACTGCATTTATAATCTTACTTGTGTTTTCATTGTAATTTTTTCCTCTATCACTTTCATATATACATAAAATAGGAAAATAGTTTACGAGACTTTCGTCACTGCGGAGTTTAAGATAGGTTAGATATGTACATAGTATTACCTTTTGCATGCGAAAGGGTTGTTTCTACAATTTGAAACTTTAACATTTAGGTTACAATAAAACAATTTTATTTTTGTGCCAACACTCACATTCACTTTCTTATATACACGTTAGTCCATTTTGTTAAGTATATACTTTCCCCATAGGGAAAGGCAAGGGGTGGGATGTTTCATTTGTGTAGTATATACACAAATCAATAGTTGTAATTATCAAGTCTAATTTTTAAATCTATTTTTTAAGTCATCTAGCATTACTCCAGTATAATACTTGACCAGTCACATTGAAGTCCTTGCATGTAAGAATACCACCAGGGTGACCCATATAATAAGTAGAGTTGTAATGGGTCATGTCGTGTTGAATTTAAATCGCATTATTTCAAAATTTTCTCAACTCTAATTGGGTATTGTCGAGTTGGTACCTTGAATAAGCTTTGTTTAAACTAGTTTATATAGTGTTTTCGAACTGTTTTCAACTGCATACCAACCCATTGTTTGACGAGACATGCGGATCAACACATTTGCCAACCAAACTTGTTAAAATTAAACCTCAATCAATAAATTCTTTGGCAATTTTATATAAGGTTTGTGAATCATGTAAGCACGACAAGTTGTTTGACAAATAACTCATTCAAAACTTATGAGAATTCATCCAAATATAAATGGACCTAACACTTGAATTGTATGGTGACGAAGCTAAAGGAGGCATTGCTTGCAAGGTTGGACCTGTCGGGTTTAAGTTCAGCCATTATTGTAGCAGTTGTGAGTTCATGGTCCAAACTAATTCACATTTCACTATACCTTACATATTGGTTTTCCTCTTATTCTGGTTTACATTTCTCTCTCTTCACCTTTGTATTATTGTCGAAGTATTTCTTGATATATATGGTTGGAGGATTTCCAAGTAACATGTAATTGTTGACAGATATGTTGATACATGTTTTAGATTGTTGATAATTGTTGGCAGTTAAGCTCATCTGTTATGTTTTAGATTCAAGTTTAAGAATCAACTTCTTCAAAATAAGATAAGATTTCTCTATCAAACCCTACTATAGACGGGAATCTTTTACACTAGGTACCATTCCTTGTCTTTCAGTGGAGAGGTGTTGACATGAGTTATGACTTATGATTCTGCCGTTATCTTATCACTAAATCTGATGGATTCAACTATGCTTCAATGGAAATTTCCTATTAATAGGTTTCAATATTCAAAAATTAGGTAATAGCTTGGCCATGAAATTTCTATGGTAGATATAATGTCCATCACTATTGCATTACATGCAGTGGTTTCTGCCGCCGCAGGTTTTAGGAAAAATCAAATGTGTGCAGTTTTACTATCGTATGAGAAACCGATTTTTGTGATTTAAACACAAATCCTTTTTGTTTAGATCCGGGGGGGGAGTTCTCGCTCTTTCACCTTGTAAACTCGGTATAACAGAGGTTAAAAGGTGCGAACGGTTTCGCACCTACTTGTTAAGGCTCTCGTCATAAGACAGCTGGCCAATACGAAGGATTTACTTAGGCGCAATAGTTTGTTTGAAAATTTATTTTCATGATTTAAATCTATGACGTTCAAATCATGGCCTCATAGAAAAGGGAAGTGAAAACACAATTTAGATATATTGCTTCTCTCAGTCAAAAACCTTATAATCCTTTTCGTTAATTTAACGCCCTGTAAACATCACTCTCCTCCCACACATTCTCCCACTCATGGTGATGATGAATATCTTAAAACGACATTGCATAAAACACCATTAAGCACACCTTAAAAGCGACTCCTGAGCTAACAACTCATGATTGATGATGTTGGGGGTACATATTTTCCACAAAACATTAACATCATTTTTTGTGTGTGACAAGGTCATCAATTGTTAATATTTTAACAATGACGTATGTACGAAGATATGATGTAATATAGAATCTGAGTGCCTAAAAAATCAATTATACTATATAAAATGTTATTTTGACCTAAAATTTGACTGGATAATGTGTCTTCATTAGAAGTATTGGATGAATAGCAAATTCCAATATTAGACGGGGCTCANCATAAAACACCATTAAGCACACCTTAAAAGCGACTCCTGAGCTAACAACTCATGATTTATGATGTTGGGTGTATATATTTTCCACAAAACATTAACATCATTTTTTGTGTGTGACAAGGTCATCAATTGTTAATATTTTAACAATGACGTATGTATGAAGATATGATGTAATATAGAATCTGAGCGCCTAAAAAATCAATTATACTATATAAAATGTTATTTTGACCTAAAATTTGACTAGATGATGTGTCTTCATTAGAAGTATTGGATGAATAGCAAATTCCAATATTAGACGGGGCTCAATCAATCTAAAGGTTAAAATGAATCAGGTCAACAAATGAAATCATATTTTTATGTCCAAAATAGCATTACTTTATAAAATAACTATGTCCTTTTCTTTCTTTAATTGTATTTAAAATTAATTTATATCCATTACTTTTTTAAAACAAAAATTGATAAAATTTTCTCAAAATAAATAACTTCTAAAAAATATAAGTATGTGTATAATATCATATATGAATATTATTTGAAATAAAAATATTAAGTCAAAAATTAATCAAAAACTAAATAATTCAACTTACGATAAAAATACGGAATGTGATAGGAATGAAGGGAAAAATATGTGAAGACAAAATTTAAATGTATATCTTCCTTGTTATATAGATAATAGAGCCATAATGACGTAATTTGTGAGTAAAGAAATCGTCATTAAAGTAAACTTTATAACAAGTTAAGCAAATTCAATAGAAGCTTGTGGGGAGACTGAATAGCCATGGAATCCAATTGTCTTCTCTCAACCAATTCCCTTTTGCAATGTGAACACTTCGGCAGGGCTTTGTCGGCCCACTGAAGATCTAAAAAACAAATGGGTGTTCAATTGGAGGTCAGACTTTTGCTAAGAATTTAAACGTGGTCCAATGATCAACTGCGTAATTAGTGGTTCAATGACGAGACCATCAATCTTAAGTTTTAGATCCTCTCCGATATAATTATTTTCACAGTTTTTATGATGATTAATTAACCATAAAAGTACTATTTTATTATATCTAATGATTGGTTAATTACATATTATTTTATGATTAAATGTGTTAAATTCCTTAATTTTTTAGTTTGATACTTTTTTTCTAGTTATTTGATTTATTTTACAAGTAAATTGATTGATTTAAAGTTATAATAGATAAGACAAGTGAAACAATCACTAAAGGAAAAATTACAATTGATAAGAATTGAAGAGTCAAGATTAAAATAAAAAGATTTGAAGGTATATCAGCAATTTTAATCCTTATAAGAGTCCAAATTAAAAAAAAACTCATTTAAAATTAGATTAAGAAAATTTTATAAAAGATAGGGATTTGACACGTATTTAATATTTTGGTCATAACTTTTGACTCTGATATCTAATTGACCTAATTTTTGCAGGGTTGGAAAGAAGATTCCAAGAGCTACAAAAGTGTATTTCACAAAAATTTCGTAAATCAGCCTCTAAATATGCGAAATCCAAGCTCGAAGTCTAGATAGATTTTGTATCCACACCCAAAGATTTTATGCACATGATTTAACCTTAAAAAACTTTTTTTTGGAAAAAAATTCCTTCCAAGCCAACCTTATATCTTCTATCTATATTTAGGATTTATTTTAGTATAAATAAGGGTTCTCATCTATGATTTAAATGATGAGGATTTGGAGGATTAAGATTATTCTTTTTCCATCTTTTCTTTTTAGATTTTGTTCTATTTCTATAGCTTGCTAAAAGCCCAACTAGGGTTAAGAGAGGATCTCTCAATGAAGTACAACAATATTATTGCCTTATGAACTTAATGATATGTGATATTTTGTTAATTTAACTTTTGATCTCTTAGTAAAATTTTTACTCTGTAAAAATTCTTGGGTCTTGATGTCTTATATGTTGAACACTTGAATTTTTCTGCTAGTCAAATAACTGGTTATTCCACGCTTAAGTTGATTACAATTGATTCACATAATAATATAATTAGAGAATTACTCAGATTTTTGAATAAACTTTTGATTACTCAGATGTTTTCTTGGTTTTATTGCTAAATTCGGTGATTTTCAATCGACATTTTGATTCTTGTCTAGGTTTAAGAACAAAGTTTTTTTATCAATTATTGTATAGATTTGAGCGGGAGTACCTGACTTTCTAGTATTTTTAATTATTATTTTAAAATTAAATTTATTGTTTTATAATTTCAAAAATCTCTAAAACAATTTTTTTTAAATAATTTTTTTTTATTTTTTTTTGTGTTCTAAGTTTTTTTCAATTTCCTGCGGTTCGATCTCGGACTCTCGAAAAATTTATTATTTTGCACAACTTACACTTGGATGATCAATTCTAAAGTTGTGNAAATTTATTGTTTTATAATTTCAAAAATCTCTAAAACAATTTTTTTTAAATAATTTTCTTTTATTTTTTTTTGTGTTCTAAGTTTTTTTCAATTTCCTGCGGTTCGATCTCGGACTCCCGAAAAATTTATTATTTTGCACAACTTACACTTGGATGATCAATTCTAAAGTTGTAGCAATGATAATATTAAAGATACAATAGGATCTAAATAGATCATTGATATCTGAGTTATTCGGAACAAATAGATCATTAATTATACGTTAATGAATCAACTCGGTATAGTGTTATGGCGCACCCTTAGTTTTTTTTTTTTAAATGTTTTTTCAATCAAGGGATTAATCATTGTCAAAACCAAGATTTCTTGTATTTCTTCTATTTAGAGACTCTATTACGCCCTCTTTCTCATACTTCTCTTCACCGATGCGACTGCTCTGNACCCTTAGTTTTTTTTTTTTAAATGTTTTTTCAATCAAGGGATTAATCATTGTCAAAACCAAGATTTCTTGTATTTCTTCTCTTTAGAGACTCTATTACGCCCTCTTTCTCATACTTCTCTTCACCGATGCGACTGCTCTGTACTCTATCATAGATATATTATCCAATACTTGTAAAAATTTATTCTCGATTATTATTATGATCTACAGATATATATAAAAAATTATATATGGATGGTAAGTCCAATGGTACTAATTTAGTATTGATGAAAATTGAGAGTATATTTAAAACGATGTAAATCCAAAAATATGAAATTCTTTAAGACATTGTCACGTTTGTAGGAAGAGACACATGAAGGTGGAGGTTGGTGAGGAAATAGGAGAGGTGGATGTGGACTTGGAGCTGTATTCCTCCATAGTTCAAGATAAGCTGGTAAAGTACATTGAAAATTGTCGGATTCTTATTATAATTTCTTTGGTGAACTAAACCAACACCTTTGTTGAACTTTCGCTAAGCTTTGCACCAATAATCTTCTCTCTAATTGTGCGCAGCCTCAGCTATTCTATGAAAATATGATAGGAAACTGTACCCGTAATGATGAAAGCAGTTACATATTCCTAATCCAATGGGAACAAGGACCATACATGAAAGTCAGCAGAAGCTATTCGGGATTATGACTTACTAACCTTTCAAGCCAAGGGTCCACCTTTGTTGCTCCCTTGGTCGAGTTAGGTCATTTTGTGTCAGATTTGTTTTGTATTTATGTCAAAAATTTTTAAATACTAACTTGACATGTTTAATAATCGTGTCGAGATGTGTAAACACTAACCTGATCTGACCATTAAATGTGTTACCCGAACCTGACATGTTTGACACGTTTAATAAACAGATCATTTTCGAGTTAACACATTACACGACATATTAACTTATTACCCACATATTAAATATTAAATTCTATCAGTTTAACACCTTTAAAAAAAAATCAAAATAATTTATTGAATAAAATTCAAAGAATTATAAGAAGCAAAAGGAAATCAATTCCTAACATCAATTTCCAATTAAATGACTTTAATCCTTCAAAACATGAAAAAAAATAATTCAGAAATTTCTTCTATGGGCACTAAAAATAGCCACTTTGAATGCCTGCACAATCATTCCAGCTCCAAATCTGCTCCAGCAAGANACATCAATTTCCAATTAAATGACTTTAATCCTTCAAAACATGAAAAAAAATAATTCAAAAATTTCTTCTATGGGCACTAAAAATAGCCACTTTGAATGCCTGCACAATCATTCCAGCTCCAAATCTGCTCCAGCAAGACCAGTAGACAGCTACAAGCAGGCTACAAGCTTTCAATGTCTGCACAATTAACTAACATATCAGAGTTCTCCTCTCACTCTTTCTTCAGACGGAACTTCAAGCAGGCTTGTGGTGACATGCTCATTGTCAAACAACAAACTCAAGTGTTATTGCTTGAGGTAGAAGTTCCCTAGGACACTTGATTGACTAAGTTTCCTTCACAAAAGAGAAGAAAAGAAATTAGTAATGTTGAATAATTCAAAAGAAATTGAGCCTTATGCATTAAGACTAGTGTGTCGATAGCTAGGACAACTAAACAAGATGAACTCTGCTTATTATTTGATGCCATTGTTTTCTAATTACCAACGGGCCTTTGGTCCAATGTTATTCTTTATCTTGTGAAAATTTTGTCTTCTTGAAGTCAAGGGTTCAAGTCTCCCCTCCCCCTCTCTCCCCTCCCAAAAAAAAAAAAGGACAACTAAACAAGACCATTCTAAACACAAGAGTCTATCCACATTCCCCCATCCCTCTCATCTCCTTTCTTTTCCCACACACATCATTCAGGGGCAACAAACATGATAGACCCCATTGGTTTAAAGAGAAACCTTGTATGCATGTAGTGATGTTGTCCTCTCAAAGCGCTGAACGAAATGACAATTTAGGTGCACTACCTGTTTTTTGAGCTGCTCTGCTTTAACTGGACTCTATTCAACTGCTTCAGCTAGACTGCTAGATTCTCAAATAGTTGGAAAACCATGCTTTCTTGTTTCTACTTTCAGAATACCATACTTTCTTGTTTCTGCTTTTAGAAATTTACATGTAAAATCATGCATTAGAATTTTAATAGCTGGAAAACCTTCAGTTGGATTGCATCTTTGATCCTACTACATCTCAAATTCCTCAAATCTGATCTTGCACCTATTTAACCTATTCAACTAAAATGCATTCAAGTTTCAACCAAAAATTAAAACCAAAACTATAATAATATACTTCTATTATGTTAAGACCACAAGGTCCATATCAGTCATTCATACAATATACAAAATATACTGGCATAATAAAACAAAAGAAGTAGCAAATAAGCAAAAGCAATAACAAGTTATTTTTGAGATCATATTCTAAAAAATGACTTGCTATTGACATGCTACATGAAACTAAAACAAAATAAGCAGTTGTTGCTCCTCTAGCGAGGCACGGTGCACACAAAACTTTGACACTTCACGGATCCTAATCAAAAGAAGAAATCAGAAAAGCAAAATAAGACAAACACAAACTAATATATTGAACACTGAAAATAACATTGTACCTTCAATCAATGATCATCATCAATCATAGTAGAAGCATCTTGTGTAGGATCTAAACGAAACAAATATATACATGCATAAGAATTAAGATTTCATTATTTAAAACATGAATTCTAAAGCAATCACATAACTTATATTTACCTCTTTCTCCAAACAACCAATCTTTTTGTGCATATCAAAGCCTCAACAACTTCCAGCTTCATAGAACTACGAAGAACCCTACCACTGGTGCTAAATGCAAACTCTGAAGCAATCGTAAGTATAGCTTTGATCCAATTCATGATATGATGTTGTTGATTACACACACTCTCTCGCTTCAAACAAGGTGCAGTGTGTCGCTTGAAATTTCCAGTGCTGTGCTTACTATTCATATTATAAACTTGCTTACATTCTTACATTCATATCAAAGCAATCCTTCTGGACTTGGTTCTTCAAGAAAAGTATAGTTGCTCCATACATTTGAGGTTAACCTTCGTTGACGTTTATTTGTTAGTTTGCCAACACCATCCAGTTTCAGCCCATCTTAAATATCAGAAGCACGATTTGATTCAGCCATGGCAACATCATCAGCTACAGAGGCAGGTCCATCAATGTGTTCGTCATTCAATGGAAGTGAATTCATCTGTTCCCAACACAGATGCCAAAACAAAAAATATGTAAGCAAAATATATAACACACATACAAAGCAATACATTTTTGGTCAAAATACAAAAAAAATAAAAAATACACAAACTTCCGATACAATTTGTAAAGTTAAATAGAGAAAAATGAATTAAGGGGAAATACTACACAACTTGTGGCCAAGGGAATGTATGAGTGTTGTGTGGTGTAATCCGAATCTGACTGTTCTACACTTGGATTGAGTCGCAGTGCACAAAAAGAGAGAGAGAGAGAGAGAGAGAGAGAGAGAGAGAGAGAACACAACGACACAGAGAAAGAAGGCCAAACATTTTCGATTAAGCAACGATGAAGGCATGAAAGATAAGGGTTTCAACAGTGAGCCCTTCTCTACTCCTCCAATCAAAATGACCAGCGNACACAGAGAAAGAAGGCCAAACATTTTCGATTAAGCAACGATGAAGGCATGAAAGATGAGGGTTTCAACAGTGAGCCCTTCTCTACTCCTCCAATCAAAATGACCAGCAGCGGCTGAGAGTGAAAAAGGAAAAAAATTGGAAGTGGATTAGGGTTTTTTTTTATTATTTTGCTTTTATATATTTGGATAAATGTGTTAACCATATAAGAAATGAGTATTAACCTGTTTAAAATATATGAATTAATCAGGTCAAAATCGAATTGACCTAATTTCGTATTTATATGTGTTAACCTATTTTTATTCAATAACCTATTTAATTTCGTGTTCAATTCGTGTCGTGTCAAAAATTGACAANAAATGTGTTAACCATATAAGAAATGAGTATTAACCTGTTTAAAATATATGAATTAATTAGGTCAAAATCGAATTGACCTAATTTCGTATTTATATGTGTTGACCTATTTTTATTCAATAACCTATTTAATTTCGTGTTCAATTCGTGTCGTGTCAAAAATTGACAAAACTAACTCAAAGGTTAGCCTGGGGCCAAACAAGTTCTTGAAGTACACATGAAAGTTGCACTTTTAGAGCTCAAGTACATCCACTCTATAGCAAGCTGGAAATCAAGCATTTCGAGTGGTCAATGGTTTACTTTCTTTAACCAACTCTTTTTGAATTCGGTAGCTCTTTCTATCGACTTTGAAAACTTGGACATTCCTACCGGTACCAATCCACACCCAGCTCCAGCTCCAGGCCCATGAAAAATGAGAGTTATACGATAATCTGTAAAACCTCTTCTGTTGCTCCCAGTGGTGGCATTTCCACAACAGCGGTTATGACAACTAGCATGCATATTACGGGGATAGTAGCCGATGGAAAATGTTAACCATCAATACAGAGCCTTATCACAAAATATATAAGTCAGATCAATCAATTCTTTCAATCTATTAGGCAGATAACTTTTGCCTGAAAATAAAAGTACTTAGTACAACTAAAAAACAACACAAGGAACTCAACCACGATGATTACTGTTACAAAAAGGTTGAAGGACCAACACATGATTTGGGGGAATGGCACATAGAAGGTGAACATTGTATCTCGGATAAAAACCATGTCAAACTCTGTCCACAATACTCAGTTCATTTAGAGCCAGCAAATTTGCCCATCATCTTTGCAATTATGGGAGCCACCTTGGGATTTGCTTGATGCTTTGCAAGATTGGCAGGGTTTTTCATCACTGCAAAAAATTATACCAAATCAGAAAAGATATAATAAAAATATATAACATCTAAAAACCTGTAAACGCAAACAGGCTAATACACACCACAGTTGTCGAAAGCTATTCCCATTTCCATCCTTAACTAAAAATAATGTCATCAGAGATAAAACTCTGAATGTCCTTGATGCCAAATAAATGACCACCATCACGGTAACTAGAATTAGTACAAGGTGTGTGCTACCAGGGACTTTCAATTTGAATAGCCAAAACCTATCCAGCCATAAGTCAAAGCTATTTTAGGTGTTTTGGGGGCATAAAGTCCCCCCCAGCTCTTAAATAGCTAGAACTAAGTCACAGAAGCATTGATTCAAGGTCAAGATATCATAGATAATGATTTTATTAAAGTGAAAACCAGAAAAAACATTAACAAATGAAAAGGTAATATTAAATCTTGGCCTGATGGAATTAGAATCTGAGGATAATTAAATTTTCTGCACAAAAACTAACCTAACAAATAACAAGAAAGGACATGATACGTGCAATAAGTGCACAGCTAAAGATGTTAGTTTATTTCAGAGAAGTTAAATTAATTTCTTTGGTTGCAGCGCCTGTTACATTCCTTTTTTTGTTTTGATTTCTATTTCCCAGTTGCAGGAGGAGAAACAACAATGTTGAAGTCTAACTACCAAAAAGGACCTGATTTGAGTTTCAACACCACTAAAGGGAAGACTCAATTACTCACTTTACGACGAAGATTCTTTCCCAAAGAATTAATTGAAACAAAAGATTAAAGAGATACTTGTTTCATTTTTGCATAGTATTCATCCAAATCGTAGCTTGGGTGAAATTGAAACTATGAAGAAGAGAAATATGGATAAGTCAAGGTTATATGCTCAAAAGCCATAAATGAATATATAACCACCCGCCAAGAACAAAGGGGGCAGAAGCAGAGGCCTTGACATCGAAACATCAAAACCACGGGCTGAAAATCCTACATCGACATCTTCCCATCTTCAAAAAATTTTGCCTGAACAGAAGGTACAATTACTCCACCAATATCAGCTTCTGTGGACACATCAGCAGGACAAAATTACTAATTGGCACACAAGTAAACAGTAAACCGACCACAGCCTGTAAACTACTGCTTCTCCTGTATCTACAAGTAATCACCAATGGAACATTTCTGGACTGGTATGTGTATCCCTATGCCTTCTATGGATTAAGCATAATTAGATATTTGATGTTCATGCATCAAGACTAGACATAGGATTACCTCAATGGCCTGTTTTACAATTATGGAGAGGATATTATGCATAGAAACCATTCAGTCGACAGATGAAGTCATCTTCACATACTTCGAAAAAATATATGGACTTAGATGAAAAGGTGATAACAGCAAAAATAAATATAGGGGAGGAACATCACCACAGCAAGAAAGATTGCAATTGGGGTTATAATCTAAATAATAGGGCAGCCTACGATAAAGTAGCAACCAAATATGGGACTAAAGTTAGTGACAAGCTGCTGAAGGGCATCAAAATGAAGCAAGCTTCACCAAGGACCCATTGGAAGACATCTCCACTGAAAGACCCGTTGTTGTACTACCTAGTCCACATATGGTGCCCGTTTAAGCCTCGATTATTGTAATGGCAGATTTACAAAATACAAGCAATCACGTTCATCAACTGTGGCAATACAAACACATACAAATGCACGTAGGCTTCCACATAAACTACATCCCATCCTATTTTATATGCAACTAGAAAGAATATAAAATCTAGGTTTTTCAGCAAAAGCTACAAAATGAGAATCGCTACAACGCAAAACGAAAGCAATACCATGAACACAGATCAGTTGATGACAATAAATTTAGCAAGCACTAACTGCATACGTATCCATGACCTCTGCTTTTATTCTATGTTAACATGCCACCAGGCGCCGTATCAAATTACTATCTGAAGCTTTTTTACCATCCCAGATTCCCCACATGTAAGATCAGGCTGTCTTTCCTGCATAGGTTTTTGTGAAAATTCACTATTTACCACCCCCTCACCCCTCTCACCCTTTTTTCTCTTCCTTCTCTCTCTCCCACTTTGAAGCAAGAGACTTATCCAAGAGAAACGCCTAATACAACTAAAAAAGAGCTTAACTCAACTGCTAAAATGGCAGAATAAACTAGGAATAACCATGTTACAGCCAAAGCAAGCAGAAAATATCAGAACAGAAAATGATACCATCTTGAAGGGCAGTCATGACCTCTGGATCTTGAAACGCTGCCATCAACTCAGGGTCCTGCTCCAATCAACAAAAAAAAGATGATGTCAAACCACCCATAGAAAAGTGAATCCCCGAACAAGAAACGTGGCTATAAAGTAGTGTTCAAGAACCACACAGCAATAATACATGAAAATAATAATAACAATATTATTATATATCACAATCTTAAAACAGATAATAGAAGCAAATTGGCGTCAGACTTACATTCAATATTTTGCTGTAGTCNACAGCAAGAAAGATTGCAATTGGGGTTATAATCTAAATAATAGGGCAGCCTACGATAAAGTAGCAACCAAATATGGGACTAAAGTTAGTGACAAGCTGCTGAAGGGCATCAAAATGAAGCAAGCTTCACCAAGGACCCATTGGAAGACATCTCCACTGAAAGACCCGTTGTTGTACTACCTAGTCCACATATGGTGCCCGTTTAAGCCTCGATTATTGTAATGGCAGATTTACAAAATACAAGCAATCACGTTCATCAACTGTGGCAATACAAACACATACAAATGCACGTAGGCTTCCACATAAACTACATCCCATCCTATTTTATATGCAACTAGAAAGAATATAAAATCTAGGTTTTTCAGCAAAAGCTACAAAATGAGAATCGCTACAACGCAAAACGAAAGCAATACCATGAACACAGATCAGTTGATGACAATAAATTTAGCAAGCACTAACTGCATACGTATCCATGACCTCTGCTTTTATTCTATGTTAACATGCCACCAGGCGCCGTATCAAATTACTATCTGAAGCTTTTTTACCATCCCAGATTCCCCACATGTAAGATCAGGCTGTCTTTCCTGCATAGGTTTTTGTGAAAATTCACTATTTACCACCCCCTCACCCCTCTCACCCTTTTTTCTCTTCCTTCTCTCTCTCCCACTTTGAAGCAAGAGACTTATCCAAGAGAAACGCCTAATACAACTAAAAAAGAGCTTAACTCAACTGCTAAAATGGCAGAATAAACTAGGAATAACCATGTTACAGCCAAAGCAAGCAGAAAATATCAGAACAGAAAATGATACCATCTTGAAGGGCAGTCATGACCTCTGGATCTTGAAACGCTGCCATCAACTCAGGGTCCTGCTCCAATCAACAAAAAAAAGATGATGTCAAACCACCCATAGAAAAGTGAATCCCCGAACAAGAAACGTGGCTATAAAGTAGTGTTCAAGAACCACACAGCAATAATACATGAAAATAATAATAACAATATTATTATATATCACAATCTTAAAACAGATAATAGAAGCAAATTGGCGTCAGACTTACATTCAATATTTTGCTGTAGTCCATACCTCCGGGCATCCCACCAGGCATACCACCAGGCATACCACCAGGCATCCCTCCAGGCATACCTCCGGGCATCCCACCAGGCATACCACCAGGCATACCACCAGGCATCCCTCCAGGCATACCTCCGGGCATGCCCCCAGGAAAGCCTCCGGGCATGCCTCCAGGCATCCCTCCAGGCATGCCCCCAGGAAAGGCACCCGGCATTCCACCAGGGAACCCACCTGGCATGCCACCAGGTCTTCTAGATGATGATGACTGCTCTTGCTTTTTAGCCTTTTCATAAGCAGCCTAGTACAGTAAGCACACCTAAAGATCAGTCACACCAGAAGATCACTCACACAGTAACAACCACAACAAATAAAGTTTACCTGAGCTTCGGCACGACGACGTTGTCTCCCACGTTCAATCTTTCTATCCTCTCGCTCTTTGGACAACCTTTCATATTTCCTACGGTGATCCTCAATTTTGTGTGCATTAGGTTCGACCTGTGTAAACCAAGGGTAGATGTGAGTTGTAAGAATGTTTGTGACAAATGCAAGAATTTTGATCCCAGTACAGTATTTTTTTTATCTCACCAAACTAAAGCATATTCAAGTCTAACACAGTTTCAGCAACTCTAACTTATGTTTTATTTTATTTTTATTGAGACATTTTCACCTTGTTGCATTGAGACATCAAAGAAGAAAGGCCTACAGGCCACAACATAACGTCATTAACCAATTTGATCGCCGATAATCGAAGCCCACAACATAATGACAGTTTTGTATACGTATTGTCTTATTCAAATTATAATCAAGACCTACCTTCTTAAGCGCAGCACTTATTTCCTCGTCATAGTCCAGCTTTGAAGCTACGTGAAGATCCTTTGCAGCCTCTTCCCACCGGCCAAGCATTGCATGTGCCATGCCACGAGATTTGTAACCTTTAGCAGAGTCTGGATTAATCTGCAGTAAGCATTACAAATCGTATAAGATCCCAATCTGAAAAGTATCATATTGCAACTACGTTAAAGACACTAAACAAATATTAAAAAAACAGATTTGTGGATGTCTTGGAAGTTGGAAGTCTTGTCTTGGTAATTTAAGCATAAATGGGTCAACACTTTATCCAGAAGGATATATGCAGGCAACGCTCTACCATATGAAAAAATGGCAATCTAAATACCTCATATCTGGATGCTGAATCAAAGACACGAAGAATGCTTGAAATCCTTGTATAACATTTTATGCATGCCCATATTTGTCGATGCATATGTATCATGCTAATAATTATGCTACTTTTGATGGAACATGGTCGAATGCATGCAGTTTAATTCAATCGATTCAATAGATTCCACGACCAAACCTAATTAGGCATATAAGTAAGAATATACGATTACAACAAGCAAAAGAAACAGTTAATTTTCAAAGCCAGCACATGTAGTATAACGCAAACAACCTCAAGAGCTGCATTGGCATCTCGGATAGCAGCATTGGGTTTCTTCATCTTGATGTAGACACTAGCTGCATTGCATTGAAGAATCACAAGTGAATACTAAAGACAAGAATATTAGCAAACAAATATAGCCAGATTAATCACATATGGTATCACTGCAGAAATTCAAAGAACAAGCTTTACCTCTGGTCGCATACATGATTGCTGATGTAGAGTTGAGCAAAATGGCCTTTGTGAGATGCTCAATCGCTTCCTCCAGGTTACCTGATCAACACAAATCAAATTCCATGAGCAAATATGCATATGCATATGCACACTCACACACACACAGAGAAACAAGTTTATTAAACCCGTCCACATACAAGCAGCATTACCTTCAGAAATTGCTTCCATGGCCTGTGCTTTTGCCTCTTGTGAAGCATCCCGGTCTTCTTCAGTGACCTCAACAGATGAGTCTCCCATCTGCAAATTTCAATGTCAAGATTTTACCAGCTGCAATAAAAAATATCAGCATCAAAGTAAACAAAAAGGGCAATATGGATCAATGAGACCTTTTGTGGAGGATCATGATCAGGCTCCACAACTCCACTCTCATCAAGCTCAATGTCAGATTCGACTATCTCGGGCTCATCTTCTTCAGCAGCAGTCCCTTGTGGTTGCGCATCATCCTCAGTGTCCTGCATGTCGTCATCACTCTCATCTACCACATGAGACTTCTGTTCACCAAAAACGCAAATTCGGGAAACAAAAATTTGCTCAAAATTAGGACACAATTAATCCAATTTCGCTTGGTACATTCTAAACCCTAACCCTTAATCCCGAACTTTATTCCTTCATTGGGAGATTGAGAAAAGAAATGGCAGCATCCATTGCTTTAAAATCACACGCACACACATACCCGTAGACAAACAACCATTGAGTTGTGTTTGAATTCATTGGAGTTCCGTAATGTCACAATCAACAAGAGATTTTCAACTGAAAGTTTTTCTACTTTCTTTTCTCAGCAGCCAAACGTATCAACGAAATTATTAAAAAATATATTGAGAAAAGTACCGATTTGTAATCTCCAGACTCGTAAGCAGATGGAGGAAGTTCCGCTCCGAGACTGAAACAAATCAAAAGATTAATAACTTAATAAATAATCCAACTATCAATAGCATTGCTATATGTGTGTGAAAGTGTATACCTCTCGAGGTAATCTCGGAAGAAGGAAAGAGAAGGATCGCTGAGAATGGAGGGATTGGATTTGCACTGTTCGACGAAGTGCTTCAATTGATTCAGTTTCGCCGCGTCCATGGCGTCTTGGGCTGAATAGCGATAGCAATTTCGAGGGTTTGAGTGAAAAGAAAACCCTTGGTTCTTCGCTCGGTGCTTTTTACTGTCCTGATTCGAATACTAAAAATGGCGAGTAATAGTATAGGACTTGGGCTGACTAGGCTCTTCTAGCATCTTCTAAATGGATAAACACTTTCAACGTTTCTTTTATTCTTTTCTTGTCGTTTCTTTTTTGCCAAACAAGGGCTAAAAGATAGGCTCTCAGTCCAGGGGGACCAACCGATTTGATAATTCCTAATACGGTCATTTATTTGTTTGATTGATTCTAATAGATTAAATTATAGTCAAATTATCAAATCTAATTCATTTATTAATAAGTAGATGGATGTAATACTAATTTTATAAAACTATCAATATGGTTCGATCTAGATTTTGTTTTTTATAATTTTACATAATTTTATTTAATGATAAATTATTCATCTTATACAGGACTTAATTATAAATAGTAGGTCCCACTAAAAATTATTACATGTAATTTAGTATTGAATTAAATTGAGAGAAAGTAAATATATGGTTTATGCTATTATTAAGTTTAAAATTTGTGGCCATAAAAGTACCAAGTTGTGACAGTGTCAATGGCTTAGAAAACGGTCAGATCAATAACAAGTAAGAAGTCATTATTCTAATGAAAATAGGTTTTCTACAAAGGGGAGTTTCGTGATCAGCAAATAAGTGAGTCACGGCAGAAGAGGAGTCCCAAGAAAGACAAAAAAGTTGTGCTCGACTGAGGTTTGGCGTATTATGAAACTCGCTTATTATTCTCGAACACTTTCATTCATCTATTCCTTTTTAACAGTTTAGGAAAAGATTTAATTAAAAATGGGTATTAGCAGCAAAATAATTGGATAGTATGTAATACGATAGGTAATAATAAAAGAGAATGAAGGCCTCACAAGAAAGTCTAAAGTCCAATGGGCCGTCCACGGCCCGTACACATGGAAGGGCTTGGATAGCCTGCTAGCCCGACAAGTAAGGCTTGGGCTGTGTTTTTTAGAGCCTAGGGCTCGGCGGGCGCCCTGTTAACGAGCCTGCTAGCCCAATAGAATATACTCATTGGAAATGGAATATAATTGTTGCGGACAGTCGGTCAACTTTCATTTCTTTTAAAAATTTACAAATTCTTCCCCCCTTTAGAGACTTTCATTTAATTTAAAATAAATATAGTTTTCCCCTAACCCAAATAGTTAATTGTCTTTAGTCTAACGGTTATTTCCATTTTTTAAATAAAATTACAGATTCTCTCCCCTCTCAAGTCACCAACAACTAATTATTCATTTAAAAAAATTACACAACCCACCCTCGACCAAAAAATCTATAATATATTCAAGACTTTCATTATTTTTTCACCACAATTTAATTTTTCTTTCCAACTCTCCCTAAAATTTCTCATTTTTTAATTTTTATATAAAAAAAATATTTCAATTTCTTTTTGTATTTTTTTTACATAAAAAATAATTTTTTAATAGAAAGTTCGTTTTGGGCCAATAGACGGTCCATGGGCCTCACAAATTCATATGGGGTCCAATCTGGCCCGTCTGTTGACTAGTCAAAGTCCAGAGGCCCGGCCCACGGATGGACTATAGGCTGAAAAATCCCGGCCCGGCCCGTTGCCGAGCCCTAAGAGAATCCAAGAATCCAACACCAATATGACCGTACATGGACCATGGTACCAATACAACAGTGATTTTGGGCGATAGATCTGGCTTGTCATTGTACTCGTTTCACCGACCAAGCACTGGTTGACCAAAAAGTTAACAAACAATAAAAAAGACTCGCACATGCTTGGCATAGTTCATGTCGAATTTGTGACATTCCCATATTAACATGAGATTTTCCTCTAAGTTTGACGATGAGGGTGCTAGTTCTGCAAGTTGGGATGATACATTTTGTTGCTTGGTCCAGAGTTGAGTTTATTTTAGCCACCAATAATCATCCATTCAAACAAGCAAAACTCAGTTGTTTTAGTAGGGGGAAAAAAAAAAAGGCCATAAGGTCAGATAAATACTCGTGTCATCTACCTCCACCAAGAAGTATCAATCAAAACAATGTAGTTGGACATCATCACTGCTCTAATTTGAAAGGGGCAACGAAGTTTAGGACACCTCCAGGAAAAGAAAATGCACCCCCCCCCCCCCCCCCC
>CAUOFW020005658.1:325940-403037 GCA_963454935.2 Ilex paraguariensis | reverse complement strand
CCCCCCCCCCCCCCCCCTGGTTTCTAAAAATATTTTTGCCCACGATTCCAGCACCTCCAAATGCATACATTAACATGGAACAGGTCAAACCCGAAATAATCTGTTGTTAAAACTACCTCCCTCATGCAACAGTAGCATACACCAGATTGCCATGAACACGAATGAGTATCAAATGCTATGTAAATCAAAACAAAGTGGATTCATTACACGGAACATCCAAAAGTGCCATGAGATATAGTTTTGTATATTAAGAATCATAATCTAGAAGAGAATATGTTTAAGTTTGACTTAATTTATGATATACAAGATTCAATGTAAGACAAACCAATCTAATATACTCAAGCAAAGGAAACAATGAAATAAGAAACCTCCAAGCTCCAAATTTGCTAATTCCGCTCTGTAAAACTAGAATGACTCCACTAGTTTTAACAAACCCTGAAGAACATGCCTAATAAAGCACAGCAGAAGCACAAAGCAAGAGTAAGCCAGACATTCCAGTCCATGCCATCCTGTTGCCGTTGTTTCCAGGTACTCCTGCAAGTTTTTTTAGCCAAAATAAGAACAAGCATGTGAATGGCAATGCAAATGGTGCCACTAGATCTACAACCAAAGGAGGGATAGATGTGTAATATTTTGCTCATAATCAGTATGGCATAAAACATGTATTATGTTATGTAAGAGGTGAAATTCTAACGGTAAAGAATGCATTTATCTCTAAATTCATTGCATATATGGAAAGCTAGAACCATGGAAGGTTGTCAATATTGATTAATAATAGGCACGTGAGGTCAGACTTAAATTGTTCTTTCTCCTTCTCATTCTTATTTCAGTCATTTGTTTCTTCACTTTCCTTTTTCCTTTTTTTTTTTTTGAGGGATTAGTTACAATTTGCTTTATATGATTGGGTTCTAAATAAAGCAATGTAAGTCTGTAACACGAGAAAAAAGAATTGTTGGGTCATGAGCATAATTTCAACATTTCAAGTCCTTAGCTCTCATTTCAGTTCTACCTTGACAATCATTAGTTATCTGTTATCAGCTAAATGGGTAGCATTTGGCATTAGAGTGCCATCGACAATCAGAAAGGTCAAGAACTGAAGGCCAAGTGATAGAACCCGATGGCATAACCTGAGTTAGTTAGCCCACAACAAACAACAAAGAAAGCAAAAAAAAAATGTGGAAAGGACATGAATTGGGATGGTCATAACGGAGATAAAGAAGGAATTGGAAACAAATCAATATTATTTCCCCAAAGGAATTTAGATATGCATAGAATATTAAGGATAAAAAGCATCACATCATATCAAGGGACATCTTCATTGAATTACATAAGCGATAATACTTAGTGGGTTGTTTGGTAAATGGGTATGGAGGGCTTGGCAAGATGGGTTTGGAAAAAATAATCCACAGGACCCTCAAACTCTATGTTTGGATTGAAAATTCAATCCTGATTTCCCAAACCCAACTTGCAGCTGACCCGAATATTAAACCCACGATCAAGGGTTTCGTCAAACCTAGGAGAGTGGGTTTGGCAAGATGGTTTAAAGGTTTAAGGATGTAAAAAATAATTGTACCTTTTAACATGGGTATGAATTAGATTGGTCAAGGGTAAAATAGTTATTTACAGAATAAATAATTGTTAATAATTATGATATATCCATGGGTCTTATATACGTATACGTTGCATACCAAACATGGATATGGACCGGATTCAATATTGAATCTCAATTTTGTAAAGAGGGATTTGAGTTTGAAAAGGTTTAAGGAAGCCAATGCAAACCCACCCCAAAAACCTATCCAAACAAGCCCAATATGTCTTATAGATCTTTTTGACATCCCTATTTGTGTTGGTATTCATTTTCACACACTCAAATATAGTTTTACGTCAAACAAACAAATAGGACAAGTGAACCCCACTAATCTTACATGACAGTTTTAAATGTGGAAGTTATTAGTCGTCATGCAATTTGGCAGGATCCACTAGTCCTACATGTCCACAGTATAACTTTTAAGTTATGAACTCACGGGCTACAATATTATGAAGGAAATAAGAAATCAACAAGAAACAGTGTGTCCATGTTTTAGACCAAGGAACACAACATGACCATGGTAAGTTTGTTTCTTTCGTGACTATCAAGTGAAGGTGATTACAATAAATTCACTCTTCCATGCCCTCCTTTTTCTTGGTCTGTGTGAGTATGTGTGTTTAGGGACAAGGAATGCAGAGCGATAGACAAATAAGGAAGAAAGCTAGAAAACTAATAGGGGAAAACAAAATCAACCCTGACCAGAAGGTGGAAAATCTACACCACATATAGCCTGTTTCAGAGGGGATACAAAGCTTGCTGGTCTATTTAACGAAGAGCCCTATTCCAAAACCATTTGAAGCTTGTAAACATGTGTCGAAAAGGGTATCTACGTTCTTACTCTACAATTCCACAAAGAGAGCGATGAATTTCACCAATACCATTCTCAAGAATACTCCCATACAGACCAAACAGAGCCAAATGATTTTAGCCGAGGAATAAAATTATCAGTATATTGCAAAACCAAGTCAGCAGAAATAATTGTATTGTCCAAATTGGTGGGGCCGAAAGCATAGAACAGCTAGCATTGCACTAAGTCAACATTTTTGGCAATAAATAATTGTGAAAGAGGGACAATTGGTAAGACAAACTAGGAAAGAAACAAAATTATTACCTGGTGGATGTGGCACAGAGGAGGAAGTTGGCGCCGCGGCTGTAGAAGAGCATGAAAATTATATCAATAATTTACTAATAAATTAAATTAGCAATTAGCTTCACACACAAAAAAAAAATAATACTAATAATACTAGAAAATGAAATCAGCAATTCAATTGTCAATTAGGATCTTATTAGCCTAGTGGTGGTATTTATGTTATTAATCATTAATCCTTTTTGTAACAAATAAACACAGCCCAACCGAGTACTGAGTTGTCAGCCGAGTTTGAACCAACTCACTGAGTTAATAAATTTCTCAAGACCAACCCTAGAACCAAAAGACCATTCGCGAAAAAAAACTTGAAACTCATCACAATCCAAAAGCTTATTGCTCATGAAAATCAGAAAAAAAAAAACTTGAAACTTATCACAGCCCAAAAGCGTATTGTTCATCAAAATCACAAAACACTTGAACTTATCTATAAGTACGGATATATACAAATGTGTGTATGTGATTGTGTGTGAGTGTGTGGGGGGTATATGGGTATATATACCATTGCAGGCGCTGAGATCGCCGGGGATGCCACAGTGGCCGGTAAGAGCAAGGGCCTTAGTGATGTTGATGCCAAGCTGAGCCAGAAGACCAGGCGTCTCGTAGAGGTTGCAGAGACACTGGAGATCGTTTTTCACGGTGTCTGCCAAAGGTCCACAGCAAGAAGGAGGTGGGTTTGTCGAGTTCAAGTAATCGACGCACGGAACCAGCTTCGATGCGCAAGTCTGCGTCGATTGGCCTCTCACAATTCCGATTGATGCCACAGCCAACACTACCACCGCCATGATTGAAGCGGTCATTTTGGAACAAACCATTTCTATCTGTTTTTTTCCAAAACAGTGATCTCTCTCTCTCTCTCTCTCTCTCTCTCTATATGTAATGATTTGTTTCGTCGTAGGTGCCCTTCGGTGCTGTCTATTTAAATCGTAGCTCTGTCAGACGGCTTGCTGTCTTAGCTTTGCACGGAAGTTTCCCGGGGGTCAGGTTAGAAAATTTCATATTTATGAGGTTCGATTTTTATTTCCTTTTTTTTATTATTACTCAAAATAAATATATAGATATGCCGAACATCGCCCTTCAACACCTTACAACTATTTACAAAAAATCTAATGGCACGTGTGTTGGGGTTCCCTGTATGCTCACCGTTATAATTATAGAATCTCAAATTAAAATATTGAAAAAGAAAATTTGAGTTCTTACTCATTGAACTGATCGCTCGACGGCCAATTTCTATTATTTGTCATTTTAACATACTAATAAACCGATATTAAACTCTTAACTAATGAATTCTCTCTAAGATTTTAAGAACAGAGACAAGATTAAAGGTTTAAATTATTCATGTAAATTATAATTTTTCTCTTCATCCAAGCTCTCCACTTGAAGTGGGAACGGGACATATCAATATCATCCGGGGCCTCAGTCACTTCACTAATTGGAAAACTTTGCATTTTTTTTTTGCCACTCTAATTTTCATGTTACTTTCAAACTATATTTTATTTTATGAACAAGAAGTGATGAATTACGTATTATTTGAACTTATAGCTATTGTATAAGTTCAAGGCATGCACAAAATTTCGATTAATTACTAATTTTTTTTATAAGATTCAAAACATATAGGCTATCTCTATTCTAAACGAAATCCGTACGGACGATTTTTTTTTCTCCCTATAAATCACGGCGTTGAAACAGGGGAATACCTAACTGGGCTCACCATGTGGTTGAAATTCAATCCTTGTCTAGTCGTCTAGCAGCTGGCAGTCAATTAAAACTGCCAACAGCCCCATGCATCATAAGTTCATAGTTTGATTAATTCCNCACCGCCATGATTGAAGCGGTCATTTTGGAACAAACCATTTCTATCTGTTTTTTTCCAAAACAGTGATCTCTCTCTCTCTCTCTCTCTCTCTCTCTATATGTAATGATTTGTTTCGTCGTAGGTGCCCTTCGGTGCTGTCTATTTAAATCGTAGCTCTGTCAGACGGCTTGCTGTCTTAGCTTTGCACGGAAGTTTCCCGGGGGTCAGGTTAGAAAATTTCATATTTATGAGGTTCGATTTTTATTTCCTTTTTTTTATTATTACTCAAAATAAATATATAGATATGCCGAACATCGCCCTTCAACACCTTACAACTATTTACAAAAAATCTAATGGCACGTGTGTTGGGGTTCCCTGTATGCTCACCGTTATAATTATAGAATCTCAAATTAAAATATTGAAAAAGAAAATTTAAGTTCTTGCTCATTGAACTGATCGCTCGATGACCAATTTCTATTATTTGTCATTTTAACATACTAATAAACCGATATTAAACTCTTAACTAATGAATTCTCTCTAAGATTTTAAGAACAGAGACAAGATTAAAGGTTTAAATTATTCATGTAAATTATAATTTTTCTCTTCATCCAAGCTCTCCACTTGAAGTGGGAACGGGACATATCAATATCATCCGGGGCCTCAGTCACTTCACTAATTGGAAAACTTTGCATTTTTTTTTTGCCACTCTAATTTTCATGTTACTTTCAAACTATATTTTATTTTATGAACAAGAAGTGATGAATTACGTATTATTTGAACTTATAGCTATTGTATAAGTTCAAGTCATGCACAAAATTTCGATTAATTACTAATGTTTTTTATAAGATTCAAAACATATAGTCTATCTCTATTCTAAACGAAATCCGTACGGACGATTTTTTTTTCTCCCTATAAATCACGGCGTTTAAACAGGGGAATACCTAACTGGGCTCACCATGTGGTTGAAATTCAATCCTTGTCTAGTCGTCTAGCAGCTGGCAGTCAATAAAAACTGCCAACAGCCCCATGCATCATAAGTTCATAGTTTGATTAATTCCTTATTCATCACGGGATTTTTTATATTGCTCATTAAAAAAAATGGGGATAAATGACGGCGTCTAAATACCATCTCGATGAACCTTCATTTGAAAAATTATAAAGTTTTTGAATATGCATATTATTTCTTTTGAAAACGAATCTAATTAAATTAGTATAGCGATCGACCACCAAATTCTAACTGAATTTCAAGATTCGAACCATCATTCTCAGAACGAAAAGTTCAATCGATACCTCACTTAATTGTATTCATCACGAGATTTGGGCATTTAATTAAGTCGTGGAATATTATATCATGTGAGTTTTGTCATTTTGCATTGAGTAAAATGAATATTGAGGTCATTTTTCTTTCTTTCACAAATCAATTTATTCTTGTATTCTCCAATTTATCTCTCCCCTTCCACGAATGCGATCTTACGATCTAACCCTAAACCAGACACCTCTTATGACTGATTCAACATGGTACAAGGTTCTAATTGATAAATCTAACTGTAATGTACATATAGTCGAATAATTTGAAAAATATTATAACATAATCTTGGACATACCCTTCCTATGTTTAATAATCAATGATAGACATTGAAGACTAGNCATATAGTCTATCTCTATTCTAAACGAAATCCGTACGGACGATTTTTTTTTCTCCCTATAAATCACGGCGTTGAAACAGGGGAATACCTAACTGGGCTCACCATGTGGTTGAAATTCAATCCTTGTCTAGTCGTCTAGCAGCTGGCAGTCAATTAAAACTGCCAACAGCCCCATGCATCATAAGTTCATAGTTTGATTAATTCCTATTCATCACGGGATTTTTTATATTGCTCATTAAAAAAAATGGGGATAAATGACGGCGTCTAAATACCATCTCGATGAACCTTCATTTGTAAAATTATAAAGTTTTTGAATATGCCTATTATCTTTTTTGAAAACGAATTTAATTAAATTAATATAACGATCGATCACCAAATTCTAACTGAATTTCAAGATTCGAACCATCATTCTCAGAACGAAAAGTTCAATCGATACCTCACTTAATTGTATTCATCACGAGATTTGGGCATTTAATTAAGTCGTGGAATATTATATCATGTGAGTTTTGTCATTTTGCATTGAGTAAAATGAATATTGAGGTCATTTTTCTTTCTTTCACAAATCAATTTATTCTTGTATTCTCCAATTTATCTCTCCCCTTCCACGAATGCGATCTTACGATCTAACCCTAAACCAGACACCTCTTATGACTGATTCAACATGGTACAAGGTTCTAATTGATAAATCTAACTGTAATGTACATATAGTCGAATAATTTGAAAAATATTATTACATAATCTTGGACATACCCTTCCTATGTTTAATAATCAATGATAGACATTGAAGACTAGAAAAGTCGTAACCGCTTCGTTTCATATTATATGATAGGCAAAACATATAATTTAGTTTATTTGACTGTTGCTGTGAAGCCCAAAAGACACTTGGAAGCTGTTGTGTGAAAAGTTGAAGGAGAAGAGTACATGTTCATACCAGTCTGACCGCTTCGTTTCATATTGAAATGAAGTAAAGCAGTTGAGAGAGAAGACCAAGTCTTTCTTTTTTGTAGTTTAACGCTGAGTCTTGTTTAGGTGTCCTTTAATTAGTTTCTGCTCTGATCTGGTTAAAAATAAATCATTCACTTTAAAATTAAGATATTCATGAGAAATAAATTTCATATAATTCGATATCAAAATTCAAACATAGAATATCTAAGTTTTCAAATTATCCCTACCATCACTTGAGCCACATCTTGAAATTGAATGTCAAATCTTTCCAATGTCCGGAAAGACAAACAAAAGAGAAAAAAAATTAATGCTAATAGATCTAGAAAGAACAGGGTTGAAGGGCCGAATGCTACATCTGCCAACATTTTGCATTTGATAAAAAAAAAAAAAAACATTATGCATTTTATGAGCCTAACTAATCTATAACTTATGATTCATTTTGTGTAACAAAAAAATAGATGGTTTGTATTTGATCAAATTCGAGAGAGGATTAGTCAAAGTATGCGTCAACTGACACGAACAACCTTTAAGTATAATACAAAACAAAAAATAAGAAGACTGAGACGAATGATATATAGAATATCATATTTGGATCAAAAAAAGTAAAAGAAAATAAATTAAGGGATGAGTCTTCCTTTCAATTTACCCAAAAAAAGAAGAAAAAAGTACTTATTTTAAAATTTAAAATTTTTTTTTTTACTTTCATATTTCCTGTAAATATTCAATTGGTTTGTTCGATATGATCCATAAGTTAATTTTACTTGTGAGGATATAATGAAAATATATAATTTTTTTTCTTAATTTCACTTAACAAATAAATTTATTTTTTTTTAAATTAAAAAGTATATCATTTCTATTTTACTTTCTTGATTTTTTTTTCGACATTAAAGTCACAAATTCTTGATGTTATGACCGTAAATTCGAACCTCCTTGTTCCTCCACCTAATAATGCCCGACCAGAATTGAAAACTGAGCCTGGGCCTAAGCGTGGCCTTGGGCCGTAGAACATGTTTGGAAGTACAACTCTCACAAAACGAAGCCGTTTTAGGGACGCCAAGGCGGGAGAAGTTTTCGAACGCCAAGTCCGTGAAGAAGAAGAGCTTCTACGGTGTCTTCGAGAGGTGGTTCACTCCATAATTTGATGAAAACGAGTCTGTTTATATATATTTGGGTCACAGTTGATATGGGTATCTACATATGTGCAGTTTACGTGACTGTAATTTTGGTGTTTTCTGTTAATTTTTTAGTTTCCGGTTGTACCGGACACTCCAACTGAGCTTATAGAGTACTTCCTTGATGCTGAAGCTCGGGAGATTTAGTTTGACATTGCAAGATGGAGACCCCAGGTTTGTTCTCTAATATCAGAAAATGTCAATTCGTTGCGTTCTATATGCTAAGATTGGGTCTTTTGTGTTTGACAATTTGCTTCTTTGGACATCATTGTTGGGTTCTATTTTCTATCATATTCATGATGATTACACAACCATGAATTTGCAAGTTTAATGTTTTTCCCAAGTTCAATATTTTTGCTTCTCTGGGGGCAGGGTTTGGGACGACTCTCTTACAGTATTTGGCTTATTTCATGATTTTGTGATCGCACAGAAAGATACTAGGTTGGGTGCTTATACTGAGAGGAGGGCAAATGCGAACTAGATGACAAACTAAACAATAACCATTAACGAAAATCAAGTATATTTCAAGTAGTAGAGATGTTACTTTTCTTCATATTGACTTAAACCTTTTTTCTGAATGTAAACTTTTCCACTTGCTTAGTTGTTTGATGAACCATGGATATGGAACCTCTCTAAGTGCATCTAATGTAACATGTTGTTTGTTCATCTGTAAAGAAGGAACTGTACGTGCACGACCCTACATAATATAAAATCAAAAATAGATCTTTTCTGTGATGAACACGAGTTTGTCGATCAAGTGGTCAATCTTACTGCTTGGAATAGGTTATGGGGATCGGAGATGGCCTGAGAAACGATGAGTAACTCATGTGGGTCACCAGAATGGTCCTGTGAGGATAAGGGAGGTTCCTGGAACAGAAAAAAACGAGTTAGGAAGGCACCAGAGTGTTTTTCGGCGTATCTCCTCTGACAATCAAGTCAGTTCTTTGAGAGAGGGGAAGAAGAAAACACTGTGTATATATGTGAGGAAAGGTCATTGCGTACCTCGTCATGTGTTTGTGAGGACTATTTATACCTTAAAAACTCATCATTGCTGACAACATAGCCAGTAGGTGATCATTAGAGGTGGGCAATGTGCACACTGATTTCTATGAGAAATGTCCTTTTTCTTAACTGCTCGGGACCCTGAGCAACCAATACTTCATCCTCGGCCTGTCGAGTGNCTAATTGATAAATCTAACTGTAATGTACATATAGTCGAATAATTTGAAAAATATTATTACATAATCTTGGACATACCCTTCCTATGTTTAATAATCAATGATAGACATTGAAGACTAGANAATGCTCTAGTATTAGGAACATTTATTGTCTTTCACTTCCAGGGTCTTATGCATTAAATGTTATCTCATCGAGTGAAGGATGCATTAAATGCCTGACCTCCCAAGTTGTGTGTCAGCAAGGGCATTCAGGTTTTTTTGTCTCTGATCTGACACAATATGCCACGTGTTCATTCCCCTTTGGTTGAGCCTTCTGCCTTCTTGTGCCTCCTGACACCATTTGAGTGGAACGATGTCATGATAGCTAGTCTAACCTAACTTAGGCTAGTAATCCGTCAATCAGTAGCCCCTGCAGGAGCAGAAATGCTTCGTAGACAAATATACCTCGGTGCAGAGGGTCCAGCGTCACTAGGGGCTGATGTACCTAAACTGACCGAGGGATACTTGTGGATCTATGCCATACTGGGGATCCTTGATCCCTCNTGATAGCTAGTCTAACCTAACTTAGGCTAGTAATCCGTCAATCAGTAGCCCCTGCAGAAGCAGAAATGCTTCGTAGACAAATATACCTCGGTGCCGAGGGTCCAGCGTCACTAGGGGCTGATGTACCTAAACTGACCGAGGGATACGTGTGGATCTATGCCATACTGGGGATCCTTGATCCCTATGAATAGTACCCTCAAGGGAAGGGGGATTATGGACCGACGCACACGTGTCGTGATCTGATCAACGAGTATCCAATGACGTCGGGGACACGTGTCGTCATCTTGGAGTATCTGGAAATGTCCCATTAACTATTCNTAGATGACAAACTAAACAATAACCATTAACGAAAATCAAGTATATTTCAAGTAGTAGAGATGTTACTTTTCTTCCTATTGACTTAAACCTTTTTTCTGAATGTAAACTTTTCCACTTGCTTAGTTGTTTGATGAACCATGGATATGGAACCTCTCTAAGTGCATCTAATGTAACATGTTGTTTGTTCATCTGTAAAGAAGGAACTGTACGTGCACGACCCTACATAATATAAAATCAAAAACAGATCTTTTCTGTGATGAACACGAGTTTGTCGATCAAGTGGTCAATCTTACTGCTTGGAATAGGTTATGANTTACTTTTCTTCCTATTGACTTAAACCTTTTTTCTGAATGTAAACTTTTCCACTTGCTTAGTTGTTTGATGAACCATGGATATGGAACCTCTCTAAGTGCATCTAATGTAACATGTTGTTTGTTCATCTGTAAAGAAGGAACTGTACGTGCACGACCCTACATAATATAAAATCAAAAATAGATCTTTTCTGTGATGAACACGAGTTTGTCGATCAAGTGGTCAATCTTACTGCTTGGAATAGGTTATGGGGATCGGAGATGGCCTGAGAAACGATGAGTAACTCATGTGGGTCACCAGAATGGTCCTGTGAGGATAAGGGAGGTTCCTGGAACAGAAAAAAACGAGTTAGGAAGGCACCAGAGTGTTTTTCGGCGTATCTCCTCTGACAATCAAGTCAGTTCTTTGAGAGAGGGGAAGAAGAAAACACTGTGTATATATGTGAGGAAAGGTCATTGCGTACCTCGTCATGTGTTTGTGAGGACTATTTATACCTTAAAAACTCATCATTGCTGACAACATAGCCAGTAGGTGATCATTAGAGGTGGGCAACGTGCACACTGATTTCTATGAGAAATGTCCTTTTTCTTAACTGCTCGGGACCCTGAGCAACCAATGTTTCATCCTCGGCCTGTCGAGTATTTAATGACCTTCTCTCGACAAGGATATATTAAATGCTCTAGTATTAGGAACATTTATTGTCTTTCACTTCCAGGGTCTTATGCATTAAATGTTATCTCATCGAGTGAAGGATGCATTAAATGCCTGACCTCCCAAGTTGTGTGTCAGTAAGGGCATTCAGGTTTTTTTGTCTCTGATCTGACACAATATGCCACGTGTTCATTCCCCTTTGGTTGAGCCTTCTGCCTTCTTGTGCCTCCTGACACCATTTGAGTGGAACGATGTCATGATAGCTAGTCTAACCTAACTTAGGCTAGTAATCCGTCAATCAGTAGCCCCTGCAGGAGCAGAAATGCTTCGTAGACAAATATACCTCGGTGCAGAGGGTCCAGCGTCACTAGGGGCTGATGTACCTAAACTGACCGAGGGATACTTGTGGATCTATGCCATACTGGGGATCCTTGATCCCTCTGAATAGTACCCTCAAGGGAAGGGGGATTATGGACCGACGCACACGTGTCGTGATCTGATCAACGAGTATCCAATGACGTCGGGGACACGTGTCGTCATCTTGGAGTATCTGGAAATGTCCCATTAACTATCCCCCAACCTTCGATCTTCTGACACTGAGGACACGCGTCGTAAGAAGACGAAGGGTTCTGCAACTGCCCCAACCACCCCATCATTGTTTCTAGTCGTTTTCTGTTGCTTAGGAGGTCGTGCACATTAAATGTGCTTCTTCATGCTTCGTGCCCAATGATGGGGACGGGTACTATATAAACGGGCTCTCTTTCTCTTTCCCACACTTTTGCCATTCCGAACTCTCAGAGAGCCTTCGCCTGAAATCTCGTCGGAGACCTCCTTCGTCAAGTTGTCTACAAACCAGTCATCCTCGAAGTTTTTAGGCCAACAGACCCCCTCTTGCTTCTGAACCCTTTGGAGAAAGGAACCACTCCAAGTCCTTCAAGAACCTTCGTTCACGTTCGAGTGAGTTCTTGCATCTTCCTTCTTTCCGTTTTTCTGGGTTTATGTTTTTTTATTCTCCGGTAATTGGAGGTGTTTCTGGTTGTCATTGTGTGACGAACCCTCAGGAAACCCCTTGGAGATCTTTGTAGAAAAACTTTTTCCCTCCTCTTCAGTTTTCATCTTATTTGGAGATATCCCGAAGTCGTCCTGCCACCGAGGATCCTNTTAAAAACTCATCATTGCTGACAACATAGCCAGTAGGTGATCATTAGAGGTGGGCAACGTGCACACTGATTTCTATGAGAAATGTCCTTTTTCTTAACTGCTCGGGACCCTGAGCAACCAATGTTTCATCCTCGGCCTGTCGAGTANTAGAAAAACTTTTTCCCTCCTCTTCAGTTTTCATCTTATTTGGAGATATCCCGAAGTCGTCCTGCCACCGAGGATCCTCAGGCCAGTTCCTCGAGGCCAGGGAAGTACAAAGTGAAGGGAGACGAGCAGATCAATAGGTTTAGGGCCCGATACCATATCTCCCCAAACGTAGGTATAGAGGAGTATGACCCAGCTTTACATACGTGTAATCTCGGGGCCGAGGATAAGATGCCCTTTTACACCAAAGCCATCATAGAGGGTGAAATAAGGTTCTCTCTGCCCCTCTACTCCTCCAGTTCTTCTCCTATTTCCACCTTTTCCCCAGATAGTGTTGCCTTAACGTCTTTAAGATAATAATAGGGGTCCTAGAGCTTAATAACCATCTTGGGATAAATGTTGGGCTCAACAATATCCTCTTTTGCTACTCCCTGTTGAGGGTCATGCCCCAACAGAACTTCTACCTCAAAGCCAGGGATCCATCCATGTACCTTGTACCTCACCTCCCTGACTTGGACAAAGGATACAAGGATGACCTTCTGATCTTCAGTGGATCTTGGCAATGGGGGACCGGTCCCGAGTACAATGGTCTGATGTGCCTTTTTGAATGGAGAATGACAAGTACGTCGGCTTCTCCAAGTCTACTGTTTTTGTCCTTGGGATTTTTTATAAGTGTTAATAACCTTCTTTCTTGTGCAGACGTCTCTNCCTGACTTGGACAAAGGATACAAGGATGACCTTCTGATCTTCAGTGGATCTTGGCAACGGGGGACCGGTCCCGAGTACAATGGTCTGATGTGCCTTTTTGAATGGAGAATGACAAGTACGTCGGCTTTTCCAAGTCTACTGTTTTTGTCCTTGGGATTTTTTATAAGTGTTAATAACCTTCTTTCTTGTGCAGACGTCTCTGCCCGGGAAGTCGTTCTTCTTATCCCTCGGTCCTTGGTGAACTTTGTTGACCTCGTCACTGTTTGGAGATTTGTTGGCGACGACAGGTTCGGCCGGGCCGCTCACCTTCNTACTGTTTTTGTCCTTGGGATTTTTTATAAGTGTTAATAACCTTCTTTCTTGTGCAGACGTCTCTGCCCGGGAAGTCGTTCTTCTTATCCCTCGGTCCTTGGTGAACTTTGTTGACCTCGTCACTGTTTGGAGATTTGTTGGCGACGACAGGTTCGGCCGGGCTGCTCACCTTCTTCTGAACTACACAGCAGGGTACAAAAAGTTCTCACAGCTCCCCCAGCCTTTCGACCCTTTGCGGTAGTCTGAACTATTCGATCAGACTGTGCAACAAGAGGCCGAGCAGAACTTGGAGGAAGACCCTGACAGAGTTACTAAGGCGAAAGTAGAGGGCGTCCTTGAAGTTGAGGAGTTCGGGGCCAGAGAGGCTTCGGTTCCTTTGCACGTCGAGGTAGGGACTTCAGGGAGAAATTCGTGGCCTGACTTTCACATCCTTCAGTCCCCAGACACAGAGGATGCCTTTGAGGTAGCCATGTCGCACACGCCTCGCATAGATCTGAGATTCCTAAGGCAGAGGCAGGCCCTTGCCGTCGGGAGAGGACAGGGGTCAACTAGTAGCGCCCCATCAACAGGGACCAGTGCCAACCCTCCACCTCCAAGGGTTGCTGATCGGGGTCAAGTGCGCGACCGAGATCTTCAAGTCTAGGAGGATAGAAGGACCAAGCAAAGGCATGACGGCCCAGGCAGGGGATCCAGGGTCCCCTCTGCTTAACAGCAGAGCGGGAGGGCCCGTGGGTTACCCCCTCCACCTCAACAGCAATATCAGCAGCAGCAGCAGCAGAGGCAACAACAACAACAACAACGGCAATAACAACAGCAATAGCAGTAGAGACAGACTCCACCTCTTTCTCTACAAACGGTGGAAGCTGCAGAGTGGAACGCTCGGGCTACTGATCATTTGAACCGGATGATCAGGGTCGACGATTCCATTCTGCAGGACCCCCATGTCGCCAACACAGTTAGCTAGAAGCTCCATTTCGAGGTCGACATGGAGGCTCACAGGGGGCGGACAACGAACACATTGTTTCGTTCCATCATTCAGAATTCCCTAGTGGTAAGTTCATCTTTGTTTCTTCATTTTCTTGCCGCATCACCTATAATTGACCAAGTTCTTTCCCTCGTAGGCCACCTAACAAATTTCCATAATCGCTGCGCGATATCATGCAGCCAGGATGGACCTCTAACTGACCCAAGAGCAGAAAGAAGAGGTTAAAGGAGCCCTGGCCAGTGCTAAGGAGGACGTGGCTGCCAGGGACTCCACCCTCACAAGGCAGGCTGCTCAGATTGAGCAACTCCTCAAGGACAGCGAATTGGTGAAGGTCGACGCTGAAAAGTTAAGTGTTGTCTTGGTCGACACTGAAAGGAGGATCACACAGCAGATGCAGTGGTTCTTTGCGACCGAGGAAAGGGCCGTCAGGTCAGAGGAGAACTGTCTGGCTCTGACCCAGGAGCTGGACAGGATCAGGGCGAAAGCGGATAATAGGAAGTCTAAGGAGAAAATCTGAGAGGAGTTTGTCGATGACGTACTACCCGCCCTTGAGGAGAACAGTAAATAGTTTTTCAAAAAGGGGTGGGATGAGGTGCTCCGAGCCGCCGGTGTCCTTCCAGACTTTCCTCTCTTCCAGATGCACAACTAAGTGCCGTCGGCGGAGATGGCGCAGACCGAGGCTGAGATTGCTGCTGAGGGTCTGGCCCCAACACCGATGCAAGTTTTGGCAGACCCACCTGAGGTGGTGATTCTTGTCCCATCCGATGAGGCCCTGCCAGAGTCAGCCCCTTCTGTACCCGAGTCCAACATTTCTCAGACCCTGCATGTTGTTGATTCTGCCCTAGCTCTACTTGTTGCTGGAGCTGTTCGTCCCTTATGGGTTGATTCTACTTGCAGCGATGTGTTGGAGATGCCTGAGGCCAAATGAAACTTATTTATTCTTTTTTGAACTGTACTTTTTTGGTCTAAACGTTGTAGCCCTTAGGGACGCAAAACCCTTTTTTTTTTTGAAATGAATGGTCTGCTTCTTATTTTTTGAGTACTTGCATTGTCTACTGAAGTACTTCATTTTCCTCTCTTTTTTTTTTTTTTTTTACACTGATGTTGTAGTAACCAGCGGTTACGAAATATCNAACGGTGGAAGCTGCAGAGTGGAACGCTCGGGCTACTGATCATTTGAACCGGATGATCAGGGTCGACGATTCCATTCTGCAGGACCCCCATGTCGCCAACACAGTGAGCTAGAAGCTCCATTTCGAGGTCGACATGGAGGCTCACAGGGGGCGAACAACGAACACATTGTTTCGTTCCATCATTCAGAATTCCCTAGTGGTAAGTTCATCTTTGTTTCTTCCTTTTCTTGCCGCATCACCTATAATTGACCAAGTTCTTTCCCTCGTAGGCCACCTAACAAATTTTCATAATCGCTGCGCGATATCATGCAGCCAGGATGGACCTCTAACGGACCCAAGAGCAGAAAGAAGAGGTTAAAGGAGCCCTGGCCAGTGCTAAGGAGGACGTGGCTGCCAGGGACTCCACCCTCGTAAGGCAGGCTGCTCAGATTGAGCAACTCCTCAAGGACAGCGAATTGGTGAAGGTCGACGTTGAAATGTTAAGTGTTGTCTTGGTCGACGCTGAAAGGAGGATCACACAGCAGATGCAGCGGTTCTTTGCGACCGAGGAAAGGGCCGTCGGGTCAGAGGAGAACTGTCTGGCTCTGACCCAGGAGCTGGACAGGATCAGGGCGAAAGCGGATAATAGGAAGTCTAAGGAGAAAATCTGAGAGGAGTTTGTCGATGACGTACTACCCGCCCTTGAGGAGAACAGTAAATAGTTTTTCAAAAAGGGGTGGGATGAGGTGCTCCGAGCCGCCGGTGTCCTTCCAGACTTTCCTCTCTTCCAGATGCACAACTAAGTGCCGTCGGCGGAGATGGCGCAGACCGAGGCTGAGATTGCTGCTGAGGGTCTGGCCCCAACACCGATGCAAGTTTTGGCAGACCCACCTGAGGTGGTGATTCTTGTCCCATCCGATGAGGCCCTGCCAGAGTCAGCCCCTTCTGTACCCGAGTCCAACATTTCTCAGACCCTGCATGTTGTTGATTCTGCCCTAGCTCTGCTTGTTGCTGGAGCTGTTCGTCCCTTATGGGTTGATTCTACTTGCAGCGATGTGTTGGAGATGCCTGAGGCCAAATGAAACTTAATTTTTCTTTTTTGAACTGTACTTTTTTGGTCTAAACGTTGTAGCCCTTAGGGACGCAAAACCCTTTTTTTTTTTTGAAATGAATGGTCTGCTTCTTATTTTTTGAGTACTTGCATTGTCTACTGAAACCATTTCATCATACATACTTCATTTTCCTCTCTTTTCTTTTTTTTACACTGATGTTGTAGTAACCAGCGGTTACGAAATATCTCCATAGCTCGGATACTAGGGGAGCAATTTGGCTGATCCGCCTGATTGGTTCAGCTTCATCATTTCTACGGATCATACGCCCCGCGGGGTAATGTCCCCCCTGGGGGTTTGTTCCTGATTTTCCTTCGGAGGCAGAAGTCCTTGAACTCTGCCTCCAAGGTCTTACCCATCCAGGAGACTTGCTCCTGATTTTCCTTTGGAGGCATGAGTCCTTGAACTCTGCCTCCAGGGACTTACCCTTCTAGGAGGCTTGCTCCTGATTTTCCTTCGGAGGCAGGAGTCCTTGAGCTCTGCCTCCAAGGCCTTACCCTTCCAAGAGGTTTGCTCTTGATTTTCCTTCAGAGGCAGAAGTCCATGAACTCTGTCTCCAGGGCCTTACCCTTGTGACTTAGTCATTAATAAGTGCCGAGGGAGATAATACTCAAAAATAGTACTTCTTTAGATTTATCACATTCCAAGGTCGTATTACAGGTTTTCCTCCCATATCTTCTAATCTATATGCTCCGAAGCCTCCTACAGACACCATTTGGTAAGGTCCTTCCCAGTTAGGTCCTATTTTTCCTTTCGTTGGGTTTCGGGTATTGGCCGTTATTCTTCTGAGGACCAAATCGCCGACTCCAAATTCTCGGGTTTTGACTCTTTTGTTGTGAAGTCGGGAAATCTTTTCCTGATACTTGGCTACTCTCAAGGCTGCCATTTCTCTTCTTTCCTCTTTCAGATTCAGATCCAGGTCAAGTTGATGGTTATTGTCGCCAGTATCGAAAACTTGCATCCTTATGGTGGGGAGTTCCACTTCCAGAGGTATGACTGCCTCCACCCTATAAGCAAGGGAGTAAGGGGTCTCCCTTGTTGAGGTTCAAGGGGTGGTCCTGTATGCCCACAGAATATTCAACAGTTCATCTGCCCACATTCCCTTAGTTTTTTTCAATCTCTTCTTGATCCCGCTGACGATCGTTTTGTTGGAAGATTCTACCTGCCCATTTGGCTTGGGGGTCTGCNATATTCAACAGTTCATCTGCCCACATTCCCTTAGTTTTTTTCAATCTCTTCTTGATCATGCTGACGATCGTTTTGTTGGAAGATTCTACCTACCCATTTGGCTTGGGGGTATGTAGGGGAAGAATAGAAATTACGGATCCCGAGTTGCTCGTAAAAGGATTTGAAGCGTCTGCCCCTGAATTGAGTCCCGTTATCTGATACAAGCGCTTGGGGAACCCCAAATCTAACGACTATGTTTCCCCAAACAAATTTTTTAGCGTCTATGTTACGGATATGAGTCAATGACTCAGCCTCAACCCACTTAGTGAAGTAATTCGTTGTTACAATTAGGAATCTCTTATTCCTAGGAGCCTTAGGCAGGGGTCCAACCAAGTCGAGTCCCCACTGGACGAATGGCCAAAGGCTAGTTAGCGGGTGCAAGTCCCCTGCAGGCTGTTTGATTGCCGGGGTGAACCTCTGACATTGGTCGCATTTCTGGACATATGCTTGTGCGTCCCTCTACATCCGCGGCCACTAATATCCTTGAGACATGATGCGGTGAGCTATGGATCGTCCCCTAGAGTGCCCCTCATATTCCTTCGTGTACTTCGTAGAGAGGTCTTCCACCTTGTCCTCCTGGACGCATAGTAGGTAAAGCCCTAAGAACGACCTTCAGTACAGCTTCTGATTCGGAGAGATCCAAAATCTCGGGACTTTGAGTNGCGTCCCTCTACATCCGCGGCCACTAATATCCTTGAGACATGATGCGGTGAGCTATGGATCGTCCCCTAGAGTGCCCCTCATATTCCTTCGTGTACTTCGTAGAGAGGTCTTCCACCTTGTCCTCCTGGACGCATAGTAGGTAAAGCCCTAAGAACGACCTTCGGTACAGCTTCTGATTCGGAGAGATCCAAAATCTCGGGACTTTGAGTTTTATCTTCCTGACTTCTTTCGAATACTTGGAGAGATCCTTTGTTACCAGGAACCTGAGAAAAGGATCTGTCTAGCTATGCTGCCTGTGTTCTTCCTGGACGGCTATCGCCTCGGGAGCTTTATCTATACTCAAAGTGGCAAGATACTCTATGGTGATCCTGCATGGCAGAGAGGAATCCAATGCCAAGGCTAGGCAAGCCAGGGCGTCGGCATGCGCGTTCTTATCTCAGGATACTTGTTTGATATCGATTTTCCCAAACTTCTGGATCACAGTTATCGTCTCGTGATGATAAGCCTTCATCCTAGGATCCCTTGTCTCAAATTCTCCGTTAACCTGGTTGACTACCAGCATGGAATCGCAGTGGACGACCAAGTCCGTAACCCCTGTCGCCTCAGCTAATCGAAGCCCTGAGATGAGTCTCATACTCGACTTCGTTATTGGATACTTTGAATCCCAATCGAATGGCCTGCTCGACGACCACTCCATCTGGGGAGACTAGCAAGATATCGATTTCAGACCCTTTACCGTTAGAGGAACCGTCTAATCATAGAAGTCACGGCTGTCCCTTATCATCCTCCGAGGACGCTATTCCAGAAGTGGGCGGCCCTTTTGGAACGGGAGGTCCCCCGAAAAATTCTGCTATGAAATCTGCCAATACCTACCCTTTTATAGCAGTTCGAGGTTTGAAGTGGATGTCATGTTCTCCCAACTCCACTGACCACTTGGAAATCCTTCTAGAGAGATCTGTCTTTCTCAAAATGGCCTTTAAGGGTTGATCGGTAAGCACAGTAATCGAGTGTGCCTGAAAATAATGCCTCAATTTTCTTACAGTTGTGACCAGTGATAGAGCAAATTTCTACAAGGGTAGGTATCTTGTTTCTGCGTCCAGTAGCGCTTTGCTTACGTAATAAACTGGCTTCTAGTGGTGCTCGTGGTCACAAACGAGTACCCCACTGACAACAAATTCTGATACAGATAAGTACAGGAAGAACATTTCCCCTTGGACAGGGACGGATAGGGTCAGGAGAACCCTGAGGTATTCTTTGATTCCTGCCAGGGCGTCTTCACACTCCTGGCTCCACCTATCCTTCATGGCCCCCTTAATGGCCCCAAAGAAGGGTTTGCATTTGTCCGAGAAGCGCGAGATAAAACGGTTGAGTGTAGCTAACATCCCTGTGAGCTTCTAAACTTCTCGAACCGTTCGGGGGCTCCGGACGTCTAGGATCGCTTGAATCTGATCCGGGTTAGCTTCGACTCTTTTCCAACTCACCAGATATCCAAGAAATTTACCTGACTCCACTCTGAAAATACACTTTGCAGCGTTTAGCTTCAGCTTATACTCCCTGAGAGTGGAGAAGGTATCGGCCAAATTCACCAAGTAGTCACAACTTTTTCTACTTTTAACTAACATATAATCGATGTAGACTTCCATGGTGTTGTCGATTTGTCTTTGAACATCCGATTCATCAGCCTCTGGTACGTAGCTCCGATGTTCTTCAGCCCAAATGGCATGACTTTGTAGCAGTAAACCCCCCTCGGAGTGAAAAACGCCTTCTTTTCCTGATCTGTGGGATGGAGAGGAATTTGATGATATTCTGCTCTGGCATCCAAGAAGTCCATACGTTGATACCCGACAGTGACATCCACCAACTGATCCACCTTTGGGAGGGGATAGTCGTCCTTGGGACATGCTTTGTTCAGATAAGTGAAGTCTATACAAACGCGCCATTTCCCCCCTTTTTTCTTCGCACATACCTTGTTAGATAACCACTTCAGGAACTGTACCTCCCGGATGGTATTGGCCTCTAAGAGTTTATCGACTTCCTCGTTCACCGCCCAGGCGTGGTGCAACGCCATACACTGTGGCTTCTGCTTTATTGGCTTGTGTGTCGGGTCAACATATAGCTTATCCGTGATTATTTCGGGGTCCACCCCTTTCATTTCCATTGCGTTCCAAGCGAACACGTCTGTATTTTGCCTCAAAAAGTTGATCATCTCTTCCTGTTCGGCTGTAGGCATTGCGGTTTCGATCAGGAAGTATTTCTCTTCTTCACCATCCACCAAGAACACCTTTCGGAGGTCTTTTACCGATCGGTCTGTCGGATCAGTCTGGGGGGTCATCCACTCTTGGATGCCCGGACTGTGATTGTTATTTTTCTAGGATCTCTTCCGGGGTGCGTCCCTTTTCTTGGGTGGAAACCCCTGCTTTCACAGCCGAGTAAAAATAGTTCTTCGCCGACGCTTGGTCCCCTCGGATCTCCATTATCCCTTCTGGTGTAACAAATTTTAATTTTTGGTGATAAGTGGAGTGCACCACTCCCAGCGCATGCAACCATGCTCGTCCCATGATCACATTGTAGGAAGAGTCAGTATCGATCACAGCAAACTCGGTGTTGATGGTGAAGGGACCCGTTGCAACTGGCAATGTGATTTTGCCTATGGGCAAGGCAAATGAGCCGTTAAATCCGACANGTGTTGTCGATTTGTCTTTGAACATTCGATTCATCAGCCTCTGGTACGTAGCTCCGATGTTCTTCAGCCCAAATGGCATGACTTTGTAGCAGTAAACCCCCCTCGGAGTGAAAAACGCCTTCTTTTCCTGATCTGTGGGATGGAGAGGGATTTGATGATATTCTGCTCTGGCATCCAAGAAGTCCATACGTTGATACCCGACAGTGACATCCACCAGCTGATCCACCTTTGGGAGGGGATAGTCGTCCTTGGGACATGCTTTGTTCAGATAAGTGAAGTCTATACAAACGCGTCATTTCTCCCCTTTTTTCTTCGCACATACCTTGTTAGATAACCACTTCAGGAACTGTACCTCCCGGATGGTATTGGCCTCTAAGAGTTTATCGACTTCCTCGTTCACCGCCCAGGCGTGGTGCAACGCCATACGCCGTGGCTTCTGCTTTATTGGCTTGTGTGTCGGGTCAACATATAGCTTATCCGTGATTATTTCGGGGTCCACCCCTTTCATTTCCATTGCGTTCCAAGCGAACACGTCTGTATTTTGCCTCAAAAAGTTGATCATCTCTTCCTGTTCGGTTGTAGGCATTGCGGTTCCGATCAGGAAGTATTTCTCTTCTTCACCATCCACCAAGAACACCTTTCGGAGGTCTTTTACCGATCGGTCTGTCGGATCAGTCTGGGGGGTCATCCACTCTTGGATGCCCGGACTGTGATTGTTATTTTTCTAGGATCTCTTCCGGGGTGCGTCCCTTTTCTTGGGTGGAAACCCCTGCTTTCACAGCCGAGTAAAAATAGTTCTTCGCCGACGCTTGGTCCCCTCGGATCTCCATTATCCCTTCTGGTGTAACAAATTTTAATTTTTGGTGATAAGTGGAGTGCACCGCTCCCAGCGCATGCAACCAAGCTCGTCCCATGATCACATTGTAGGAAGAGTCAGTATCGATCACAACAAACGCGGTGTTGATGGTGAAAGGACTCGTTGCAACTGGCAATGTGATTTTGCCTATGGGCAAGGCAAATGAGTCGTTAAATCCGACGAGGGGCATCCTGACCTTGGTGAGGTCCTTGAGGCCAAAGCCCATCCGCTTTAAAGTCTCCGAGTACATCACTTCCGAGGAACTCCTAGAGTCCACCAACACCCTTTTGATGTCTAACTTGCCTATTTTCAGAGTTATGATTAGGGCGTCATTATGGGGAGTCACCACGCCTGCCAAGTCTGCGTCGGAGAAGGTGATACCCAGCTCACCGATCCGGGCCCTCTTGTTGGGCGGGCCTCCATCGCTCTCTANCCCCCCTTTTTTCTTCGCACATACCTTGTTAGATAACCACTTCAGGAACTGTACCTCCCGGATGGTATTGGCCTCTAAGAGTTTATCGACTTCCTCGTTCACCGCCCAGGCGTGGTGCAACGCCATACACTGTGGCTTCTGCTTTATTGGCTTGTGTGTCGGGTCAACATATAGCTTATCCGTGATTATTTCGGGGTCCACCCCTTTCATTTCCATTGCGTTCCAAGCGAACACGTCTGTATTTTGCCTCAAAAAGTTGATCATCTCTTCCTGTTCGGTTGTAGGCATTGCGGTTCCGATCAGGAAGTATTTCTCTTCTTCACCATCCACCAAGAACACCTTTCGGAGGTCTTTTACCGATCGGTCTGTCGGATCAGTCTGGGGGGTCATCCACTCTTGGATGCCCGGACTGTGATTGCTATTTTTCCAGGATCTCTTCCGGGGTGCGTCCCTTTTCTTGGGTGGAAACCCCCGCTTTCACAACCGAGTAAAAATAGTTCTTCGCCGACGCTTGGTCCCCTCGGATCTCCATTATCCCTTCTGGTATAACAAATTTTAATTTTTGGTGATAAGTGGAGTGCACCGCTCCCAGCGCATGCAACCAAGCTCGTCCCATGATCACATTGTAGGGAGAGTCAGTATCGATCACAACAAACGCGGTGTTGATGGTGAAAGGACTCGTTGCAACTGGCAATGTGATTTTGCCTATGGGCAAGGCAAATGAGTCGTTAAATCCGACGAGGGGCATCCTGACCTTGGTGAGGTCCTTGAGGCCAAAGCCCATCCGCTTTAAAGTCTCCGAGTACATCACTTCCGAGGAACTCCTAGAGTCCACCAACACCCTTTTGATGTCTAACTTGCCTATTTTCAGAGTTATGATTAGGGCGTCATTATGGGGAGTCACCACGCCTGCCAAGTCTGCATCGGAGAAGGTGATACCCAGCTCACCGATCCGGGCCCTCTTGTTGGGCGGGCCTCCATCGCTCTCTGNGTTAGAGGAGTATGCCCCCTTGAATGAACAGAAACGTTCCTATTGTCACCAGCGTGATCCCTCCCCTCATCATGATGAGGAGTTTGTAACTCGAGACTTCTTTGCTGGGGACCTTTCCCTTTCTGTCGAGTATTCACCATGGTCACTGTTCTTTCTAGAAATGGAACTAGAAAAACTAGTCATTTCCCACATACGACGCCAGATTGTGCGTGCACAATCCTGTACAATATAAAATCAAGAACAGATCTCTTCTGTGGTGAGCAGGAGTCTTTCGATCGAGTGGTCAATCTTACTACTTGGAACAGGTTGTGAGGACCAGAGATGACCTGAGAAACGATAATGAGTAACTCTTGTGGGTCACCAGAATGGTCCTGTGAGGATAAAAGAGGTTCCTGGAATAGAGAAAAATGAGTTAGGAGAGCGTCGGAGTGTTTTTCGGCGTATCCCCTCCGACGATCAAGTCAATTCTTTGAGAGAGGAGAAAAAGAAAACACTGTGTATATATGTGAGGAAAGGTCATTGCGTACCTTGTCATGTGTTTGTGAGGACTATTTATACCTTAAAAACTCATCATTGTTGACAGCATAGCCAGTAGGTGATCATTAGAGGTGGGCAACGTGCACACTAATTTCTATGAGAAATGTCCTCTTTCTTAACTGCTCGAGACCCCAAGCAACCAATGCTTCATCCTCGGCCTGCCGAGTGTTTAATGACCTTCTCTCGATAGGGATATATTAAATGCCCTGGTATTAAGAACATTTATTGCCTTTCACTTCCAGGGTNACCACTTCATAGTAGAATTTCCTAAACTCATGGAGAACACTTGGCAGAGAAGCCGTTGGTTCGAGTGATAGAGGGACATCATTTTCTTGTATTGCTTGAGGTGAGCTTCGGGATCAGATCTCCCATCATAAGTTTTGAACTTTGGCATGACGAACTTTTTTGGTATACCTCCATTTCTCGGATATCTCTAGTAAAAGGAGATTACATTGCCTCATCTTCTGCGTCGTCCTGGACGTCCTTGCCCCTCCTTCTGGATTCTAGCAGAGCTCTGAGGTTAGTCTCCACCTCAGGGGGATGCCCTCTGAGGTTTCTAAGGTCGTTGACAGGGTTCCCCTTCTCCGGGCGTCGTGTGAAAAGGGTTGAATCCTCCTCGGACTCANCTTGGCAGAGAAGCCGTTGGTTCGAGTGATAGAGGGACATCATTTTCTTGTATTGCTTGAGGTAAGCTTCGGGATCAGATCTCCCATCATAAGTTTTGAACTTTGGCATGACGAAATTTTTTGGTATACCTCCATTTCTCGGATATCTCTAGTAAAAGGAGATTACATTGCCTCGTCTTCTGCGTCGTCCTGGACGGCCTTGCCCCTCCTTCTGGATTCTAGCAAAGCTCTGAGGTTAGTCTCCACCTCAAGGGGATGCCCTCTGAGGTTTCTAAGGTCATTGACAGGGTTCCCCTTCTCCGGGCGTCGTGTGAAAAGGGTTGAATCCTCCTCGGACTCGTCCCCCTTCCCATGCCTTGACAGGCTTCGCCGGAGGTCGTCCCAAGCCAAATGTCTTGCCTTCCTGGAATGACCATCGAGGGGGTGTTCATTGGCTCTTGGGCGCTTTAGGACCCTGAAACTCTCAGCTTTGTTGTTCAAATGATTTCTCAGGTCCTTGATTTCTGCTTCCCGGACGGAGCATCCGTGGGAACAGAATGAGTCTCTTGATCCATCGCCAAGGGCTGTAAATTCGTTAAGCCAGCTCAGGACATTCACACTATCTTTTTCTAACTGCCGTAGTCAATCCCCAAACTTTTTTTCGATTACTTCCGCCAGTTGATGAGCCAAGGGGGCGGATCCTCCTGACCCAATGCCCATACTGGTTAGAGGAGTATGCCCCCTTGAATGAACAGAAACGTTCCTATTGTCACCAGCGTGATCCCTCCCCTCATCATGATGAGGAGTTTGTAACTCGAGACTTCTTTGCTGGGGACCTTTCCCTTTCTGTCGAGTATTCACCATGGTCACTGTTCTTTCTAGAAATGGAACTAGAAAAACTAGTCATTTCCCACATACGACGCCAGATTGTGCGTGCACAATCCTGTACAATATAAAATCAAGAACAGATCTCTTCTGTGGTGAGCAGGAGTCTTTCGATCGAGTGGTCAATCTTACTACTTGGAACAGGTTGTGAGGACCAGAGATGACCTGAGAAACGATAATGAGTAACTCTTGTGGGTCACCAGAATGGTCCTGTGAGGATAAAAGAGGTTCCTGGAACAGAGAAAAACGAGTTAGGAGGGCGCCGGAGTGTTTTTCGGCGTATCCCTTCCGACGATCAAGTCAATTCTTTGAGAGAGGAGAAAAAGAAAACATTGTGTATATATGTGAGGAAAGGTCATTGCGTACCTTGTCATGTGTTTGTGAGGACTATTTATACCTTAAAAACTCATCATTGCTGACAGCATAGCCAGTAGGTGATCATTAGAGGTGGGCAACGTGCACACTGATTTCTATGAGAAATGTCCTCTTTCTTAACTGCTCGAGACCCCGAGCAACCAATGCTTCATCCTCGGCCTGCCGAGTGTTTAATGACCTTCTCTCGGCAGGGATATATTAAATGCCCTGGTATTAGGAACATTTATTGCCTTTCACTTCCAGGGTCTTATGTATTAAATGCTGTCTCATCGAATGAAGGATGCATTAAATGCCTGACCTCCCAAGCCGTGTGTCAGCAAGGGCATTCAGGTCTTTTTGTCTCTGATCTGACACAATATATCACGTGTCCATTCCCCTTTGGTTGAGTTTTCTGCCTTCTTGTGCCTCTTGACACCATTTGAGTGGAACGATATCATGATAGTTAGTCTAGCCTAACCTAGGCTAGTAACCCGTCAATCAGTAGCCTCTGCAGGAGCAGAAATGTTTCGTAGACAAATATACCTCTGTGCTGAGGGTCTAGCGTCACTAGGGGCCGATGTACCCAAACTGATCGAGGGATACGTGTCGATCTATGCTAGGGGATCCTTGATCCCTGTGAATAGTACCCTCGGGGGAAGGGGGATTATGGACCGACGCGCACGTGTCGTGATCTGATTGGCGAGTATCCAATGACACCGAGGACACGTGTCGTCATCTTGGAGTGTCTGAAAATGTCCCATCAGAAACATATAAAGTTTGACCTCATAAGAGCGACCGTATATATATGTTACTATTTTTCACCAACTCCATACGTTTTATATTTTTTAAATGTACATCGCTCAACTGATTTGATTTTTTAAAGTAATTCAAGAGGTTTTAATAAATTTTGATTTTGTTTTCAAAATGTTTTTGAAACATTTCTATTTCTTAAGTGACTANTGAGCAGGAGTCTTTCGATCGAGTGGTCAATCTTACTACTTGGAACAGGTTGTGAGGACCAGAGATGACCTGAGAAACGATAATGAGTAACTCTTGTGGGTCACCAGAATGGTCCTGTGAGGATAAAAGAGGTTCCTGGAATAGAGAAAAATGAGTTAGGAGAGCGTCGGAGTGTTTTTCGGCGTATCCCCTCCGACGATCAAGTCAATTCTTTGAGAGAGGAGAAAAAGAAAACACTGTGTATATATGTGAGGAAAGGTCATTGCGTACCTTGTCATGTGTTTGTGAGGACTATTTATACCTTAAAAACTCATCATTGTTGACAGCATAGCCAGTAGGTGATCATTAGAGGTGGGCAACGTGCACACTAATTTCTATGAGAAATGTCCTCTTTCTTAACTGCTCGAGACCCCAAGCAACCAATGCTTCATCCTCGGCCTGCCGAGTGTTTAATGACCTTCTCTCGATAGGGATATATTAAATGCCCTGGTATTAAGAACATTTATTGCCTTTCACTTCCAGGATCTTATGCATTAAATGTTGTCTCATCGAATGAAGGATGCATTAAATGCCTGACCTCCCAAGCCGTGTGTCAACAAGGGCATTCAGGTCTTTTTGTCTCTAATCTGACACAATATGTCACGTGTCCATTCCCCTTTGGTTGAGTCTTCTGCCTTCTTGTGCCTCCTGACACCATTTGAGTGGAACGATATCATGGTAGCTAGTCTAGCCTAACCTAGGCTAGTAACACGTCAATCAGTAGCCCCTGCAGGAGCAGAAATGCTTCGTAGACAAATATACCTCGGTGTTGAGGGTCCAGCGTCACTAGGGGCCGATGCACCCAAACTGATTGAGGGATACGTGTCGATCTATGCCANGTCGTGTGAAAAGGGTTGAATCCTCCTCGGACTCATCCCCCTTCCCATGCCTTGACAGGCTTCGCCGGAGGTCGTCCCAAGCCAAATGTCTTGCCTTCCTGGAATGACCATCGAGGGGGTGTTCATTGGCTCTTGGGCGCTTTAGGACCCTGAAACTCTCAGCTTTGTTGTTCAAATGATTTCTCAAGTCCTTGATTTCTGCTTCCCGGACAGAGCATCCGTGGGAACAGAATGAGTCTCTTGATCCATCGCCAAGGGCTGTAAACTCGTTAAGCCAGCTCAGGACATTCACACTATCTTTTTCTAACTGCCGTAGTCAATCCCCAAACTTTTTTTCGATTNGTTACTATTTTTCACCAACTCCATACGTTTTATATTTTTTAAATGTACATCGCTCAATTGATTTGATTTTTTAAAGTAATTCAAGAGGTTTCAATAAATTTTGATTTTGTTTTCAAAATGTTTTTGAAACATTTCTATTTCTTAAGTGACTGAAACTATGCACGGAAACGAAAATTTGATCCTTAGCTATTGGGATATATGAGCGTTCAAAGGCAGTTTGAATGTGATTATGTGTGTCAAATCGAGTTGTAATTTTTCGTCATTGTCACCTAAAATCTTTTTCTGGATGTAAACTCCTGCACTTGCTTAGTGGCTTAATGAACAATGAATTTGTGGAACCTGTCTAACGGCTTCTGATCTAGTGTATTGTTGTTCAGTTGAAAAAAACCTCAAGAGCATGGTAATATTTAGTAATGAACTTACAAAGGACTAGGTTGAATTGCTCACGCACNTGTCTAACGGCTTCTGATCTAGTGTATTGTTGTTCACTTGAAAAAAACCTCGAGAGCATGGTAATATTTAGTAATGAACTTACAAAGGACTAGGTTGAATTGCTCACAAAGAGTTGTTCGGTGGGAGTTGGCAGGAAGTTTGAGATTGGGGAAGATGAAAGCAGAAACAGTCGTGCGAAGACTTGAGGATGCTTAACTTTAAGGGAAGTGAACTGTGAAAGCTGCAGTGTGGTATATTCATCAACTTGCATATGTACAAGGAGAAAAAGGACCCCATACTGAACTGAGGTGAGAAAACTGGATTGATTATCCTAATGGCCAACAGTGAAATGAGATCCTTAATTTGTGCGGGTGACAAATCTTACAATTCTCATCATGTCACAGTTTTGAACAAATTTTATACTCTGAATTTCATCTGAACTTGACAGCAGTGCATGAAACCATAATATGTCACCCTTGTATTAAGGGAAGATGTCTCATGGAGGTATTCAATAGGGAAATATGGATATGGATGACTACATGGACTAAGGTGTGAAAACTAGATTCCTATTCAAATATGAAATGAATGGGGATCGATGGGGTGGACCAGTGATGTCTGCATAAAAAATTGGTACGTTTGGACATTTGTGGGTAAAAAAATGAATAAAGCTAGGCTCTACAGTATGGTTCCATGTGTAAATGTGAGCAAACACCATGGCATCAACTTAGATTTACATCCTTGCCTAGTAAAAATAGGTTTCTTGTTATAATTGTGGGAGATTAGTAAAAAAATCTGATTAGAATATACAAATGATGAGTTAAACATGGAGATTACTAACTAATCTGATGAAATTTACAACATAAATCAACCACTGAAATACATAGTACACGTGTGCATGAATTTTGGAAAAAAGTGCATGAAATTAAACAACTCCCAAGTAAGAAAAGATCAAGCCTGATCAAAGTTGAGATGTTCTCACATGACATTTTTTGGTGCTCTTTCTTTTATTCCTCTTTATGGAGTCTCTCTTGATTCTCTTTGGGCACTCCATCTTTTACCTGTAGGGTATAGATTGTTTGTAATTGATCATACAGTTGATGTATCACTTCTAATAGTGTAAATATATATTGGCATGATGATACATCCGTGTATTTTCCATAAATAAATGCATGAAATTGGTTAAAAACTGTTTTGTCCAGACCTTTTGTGTAGTAATAGATCCACTGACACTTAACAGCCACAAATTAGTAAGTAACCATGGCTACTTACCTTTGTCACTGCCATGTAACATTGTTTATAGCATATAATTGTAGTTGTTAGCTGATTATGAAAGCAAACAAAAGGATGACTATTCATCTAAATTTTTGTGCCTAGTTTCCGAAAATCAAGGCAGAATCGTATTATAAATCTTCATTTTTTATGTACATTGAAATCATGAACCAATGACAACTGCTTGATATCACATTGACCTGTATCAGGAATCACTCCCCAAAGCCCTTCTCAATTGCTTATCCTGTCCTTTGTACTTAGTAGATTGGTCATAGTCTTTCTTCAAAACTTACAGACTTGTGCTTTGAAATTTGTCAATCTAATTATTAATTTCCTTCGTGACCATACACGTTGACTAATAGCAAGTTGTTCCCATGTTATATGTATATTTCTTGAGACTACAACTAGCTTTTAACACTGATGAGTGGCAGGCAAATTTCCTTTTTTTTTCTCTGTTGTTAGTTACGAGTTATCTGAAGATCTTGGAATACGCGAGTAACTGTTATGCAAGCTCTTGCAATTTACACATAGAGCACGCACAAGGTAGGTAAAATTTAGGCATTTGTACTATTACGAAAAGCATAATCAAATAAGTGTTCTACTTTCTCTTATCATGTACATTATTGAATTAATAGTTTCTACTTAGTGCCATTAATAATAAAATAATATCAGAAAAAGCATTATTATTTATCACTCTCCAATTGCTGGTGAGGTGAATGAAATGAGAAGGTTCAAAAAAAAAAAAACAAAGAGAAAAGCTTGTGCATGAAAGAAAGAGCTAATGGCAGGCAGGCAGGTGACAAGCTTTAATTTAATCTCAAAAGATGATAGGTATTTTTTTTTTTTTTCTTTTTACCTTTTGTTACTGAGCGCTTCCAGGAGTTGAGAGAGAGAGAGAGAGAGATTTTTGTACTTCTATATATGGTACAAAGCTTCCAAGCTCTGATTAAAACTTTATCCCAAACCACTGAAACCAGCCATTTCTCTTCCTCCAAAGACATGGCCAAACTTAGTCTTTCCTTGCTAATTATACTTTTCTTCTTCCACTACATCACCGGCATGGCAGAATCTGCAGTTCCCCAAAATCCCAGCGCCACAGACTTCATCAAGGTCTCATGCAGAGCCACTCTCTATCCTGCTGTGTGTGTTCACTGTCTGTCAACTTTCGCCGACAAAATACAGCAAAATGAGCGTGAACTGGCTCAAGCCGCCTTATCAGTGAGCTTAGCCAGGGCTCGATCCACAGCTATGTTCGTTTCCAAGATGTTCAAAGCTTCAGGACTCAACCCTAGAGTCTATCAAGCTGTGAGAGACTGCGTTGACAACATGGGTGATTCTGTGGATCAGCTCCGCAGATCAGCCAAGGAGCTCAGCGACATGGGTCGGGTCAGTGGGCAGGACTTCATGTGGCATGCGAGCAACGTACAAACGTGGGTTAGTGCTGCTCTTACTGACGAAAACACTTGCCTTGATGGCTTTTCTGGTCATGCCATGGATGGAAATGTGAAGGCTGCTATTAAGAAGAAGGTAGTTTATGTTGGGAAGGTCACTAGTAATGCACTGGCTTTGGTCAATCGCTTTGCTGCCAGGCATAGAGCTGGTGCAGCCACCAGTAGTGTGCCATAGATTTGGTTTTGGAAGGTCTCAGCATGCTGGTTTGTTTGTAAATGGTGAAGTGTTTTTAAGTGTTAGTCTTTAAGTTCAGTTTTGGTTATTATCTTGTGTAAATAGGTATTGTGGTTGGATCAATTTTGTAGTTGTTAAAGACACCAAAATGTATCATATTTAGTTTTTCAGTAAATGTTAATTAACGATGTGTCTTAAGGGTTTGTACTTGTCTCTTCTTCTTACCCACTTCAGGGTTGTCATGTATAATATCTGGTACTAAGCTTCTCGCTCTCTGTCTCAATGTATGTGTGTGATTTGTAAGCTAACTCAAACTTCTAATCCAACATGCTATTGAGATTTAGGTTGATAATGAAGCATGTCGAGATTAAGATTGACAATATATTGTGCCGATCAGTATTTGTTTGATTTATGCCTAGGCTATTGATAGTTTTTTATGGTCGGATTTGTGTCGAGTGTAGATTATGTTTAATTCGTTGCGTATTTATCTTCTTTTTTTTTTCCAATTAATTGAAAACAACTATATTAACTAATTTTATGTTAATTTTGTATCTTGGTTGATAGACCTCCTTATAAATGAGGATTCACGGGTTTTTCGGTTCTTTTGAAGCCACTAAGCTCCATGTAAATCTGTGCGTTGCTTTGGTGGATGATGGCAGGGATTTTGTGTCTTTTTATTTAGTTGGACGGATTTGTCCTTCAGTTCTATCCCCAAATAACTTTTTATGAAGGTTAATTCCGTCATTATGGCATATCATAAATAATAACATAAGCTTAAGAATGATAGAACCTGCATTTGACTGGACCATCAATAAAATTAATCAAAATATATATAAGATAACCCGAATACTCTTGACTATTGTACTAAAAAATAAAAAATGATTTAAGCCGGGGAAGGAAAGTGTCATTTTCAATGAGATTTCTTTTAGAATATTCATTTTTAAGGGGAATAAATAAGTGAATAACTTTGAACTTCTTTTACCAGCAGTGAACCGAATCTGATTATGGTTCATGTCAGCTTGATTACGGTGCAACTCGGTTTGACCTCTTTGATTGAGAAATAATTTAGGGTTTAATCTATGCAATTTGGGTTGACTTTCAAACTAAATTAGAGTTTAATCAAGTTTGACTCTCAGATTATACAAGAGTTGAATTCCGGGTTCAAATCATATGAAATCCAAATCCGACTCTCAAGATTACACGACTCAAATTGAATCTCGAATATTTGAGTCTGGAAAACTCTCGATCTTATTAAAGTATTGGTCAAATTGAAGTTCAATTAGCGATTTTTTTTTTGTCTTCGACAAATTCAGNTGATAGGTATTTTTTTTTTTTTTCTTTTTACCTTTTGTTACTGAGCGCTTCCAGGAGTTGAGAGAGAGAGAGAGAGAGATTTTTGTACTTCTATATATGGTACAAAGCTTCCAAGCTCTGATTAAAACTTTATCCCAAACCACTGAAACCAGCCATTTCTCTTCCTCCAAAGACATGGCCAAACTTAGTCTTTCCTTGCTAATTATACTTTTCTTCTTCCACTACATCACCGGCATGGCAGAATCTGCAGTTCCCCAAAATCCCAGCGCCACAGACTTCATCAAGGTCTCATGCAGAGCCACTCTCTATCCTGCTGTGTGTGTTCACTGTCTGTCAACTTTCGCCGACAAAATACAGCAAAATGAGCGTGAACTGGCTCAAGCCGCCTTATCAGTGAGCTTAGCCAGGGCTCGATCCACAGCTATGTTCGTTTCCAAGATGTTCAAAGCTTCAGGACTCAACCCTAGAGTCTATCAAGCTGTGAGAGACTGCGTTGACAACATGGGTGATTCTGTGGATCAGCTCCGCAGATCAGCCAAGGAGCTCAGCGACATGGGTCGGGTCAGTGGGCAGGACTTCATGTGGCATGCGAGCAACGTACAAACGTGGGTTAGTGCTGCTCTTACTGACGAAAACACTTGCCTTGATGGCTTTTCTGGTCATGCCATGGATGGAAATGTGAAGGCTGCTATTAAGAAGAAGGTAGTTTATGTTGGGAAGGTCACTAGTAATGCACTGGCTTTGGTCAATCGCTTTGCTGCCAGGCATAGAGCTGGTGCAGCCACCAGTAGTGTGCCATAGATTTGGTTTTGGAAGGTCTCAGCATGCTGGTTTGTTTGTAAATGGTGAAGTGTTTTTAAGTGTTAGTCTTTAAGTTCAGTTTTGGTTATTATCTTGTGTAAATAGGTATTGTGGTTGGATCAATTTTGTAGTTGTTAAAGACACCAAAATGTATCATATTTAGTTTTTCAGTAAATGTTAATTAACGATGTGTCTTAAGGGTTTGTACTTGTCTCTTCTTCTTACCCACTTCAGGGTTGTCATGTATAATATCTGGTACTAAGCTTCTCGCTCTCTGTCTCAATGTATGTGTGTGATTTGTAAGCTAACTCAAACTTCTAATCCAACATGCTATTGAGATTTAGGTTGATAATGAAGCATGTCGAGATTAAGATTGACAATATATTGTGCCGATCAGTATTTGTTTGATTTATGCCTAGGCTATTGATAGTTTTTTATGGTCGGATTTGTGTCGAGTGTAGATTATGTTTAATTCGTTGCGTATTTATCTTCTTTTTTTTTTCCAATTAATTGAAAACAACTATATTAACTAATTTTATGTTAATTTTGTATCTTGGTTGATAGACCTCCTTATAAATGAGGATTCACGGGTTTTTCGGTTCTTTTGAAGCCACTAAGCTCCATGTAAATCTGTGCGTTGCTTTGGTGGATGATGGCAGGGATTTTGTGTCTTTTTATTTAGTTGGACGGATTTGTCCTTCAGTTCTATCCCCAAATAACTTTTTATGAAGGTTAATTCCGTCATTATGGCATATCATAAATAATAACATAAGCTTAAGAATGATAGAACCTGCATTTGACTGGACCATCAATAAAATTAATCAAAATATATATAAGATAACCCGAATACTCTTGACTATTGTACTAAAAAATAAAAAATGATTTAAGCCGGGGAAGGAAAGTGTCATTTTCAATGAGATTTCTTTTAGAATATTCATTTTTAAGGGGAATAAATAAGTGAATAACTTTGAACTTCTTTTACCAGCAGTGAACCGAATCTGATTATGGTTCATGTCAGCTTGATTACGGTGCAACTCGGTTTGACCTCTTTGATTGAGAAATAATTTAGGGTTTAATCTATGCAATTTGGGTTGACTTTCAAACTAAATTAGAGTTTAATCAAGTTTGACTCTCAGATTATACAAGAGTTGAATTCCGGGTTCAAATCATATGAAATCCAAATCCGACTCTCAAGATTACACGACTCAAATTGAATCTCGAATATTTGAGTCTGGAAAACTCTCGATCTTATTAAAGTATTGGTCAAATTGAAGTTCAATTAGCGATTTTTTTTTTGTCTTCGACAAATTCAGTAACTAAAATTTTTATCCATGAATTAACTAAAAATTTTTGAATACAAATTATCCCACCCAAATTATACTCTCAAGTAAAGGAATATTTTGGAATTGATATGCTTTTGTAGTTGATATGAGAGGAGTAGTTCGTTTTAGGCAAAAATTACACTTTCATCTGTGAAACTATGAATTCCATCCAAACATAACATGCGGACGTGTCCTTTTTTTTGTTTTACGGTTATTTGGACTAATTTATGTGTATCACGATTAATTTTTTCTTCAATTTGATTAAGACAAATTATTCACATTAAAATTAACGAATTTATTAGTTATAAATCACTTGTGGTCTACCCTTCAAAAAATTATGAAATTTAAAATATCTAAATATATAATTCATCTATCAGTGCACTATTCCCCATTATTTTTAAATATTCAAATTTACATGTCATTTTTATTATTATTGAGGGACCCGAGTATTCTTGTAATATTATTATTAGAAATTGGACTTTAGTATATGAAATGACTAAGGCTAGGGACATAATTATCTTACATCACGTGAAACACAACCTAACCACGCACACAAAAAAAAAACCTAAAAATAAAGTTAATGGGCTGGCAGACAGGGTGCCAGGGGTACCACGTCGAATTTGTTTGATTCCCTGCTGTGTGGGCCCTTGGGTCCCACTGAATTAGTTAAGACACATCAGTGTGGGACTACCTCGGTTGGTATGCCACGTTCTGCTGCACAAAGATTCCTTATACTCCCAGAAAATCTGGGGTGCACTTGATTTTTTATTGTCACTCAATTTTTTAAATAGTAATTTCTATTTAATGTGCTTTCTATTTTAATTAGAATAAAATTGATAATTGAGTTAAATTATTTGAAGTTGACTTATTTTAAAAACGAACCGAGTTCAAATAATTTTTTAAAGAGACTCAACTAATTTATATGCAAGATAATCAAAATATTCGGACTCAACTTAAGTTTGACTTGATTCAAACTACTAATAGCAAAATAGGCTTATAATAAATAACATATAATAAATAATCTATGTGTCATCTTTTTATTTATTAAAAATAGAAAAGAGAGTGAGTTTGACTCTCTAAATTTCAAAAGCTAAATTAGGCTCTTTATTTTTGTTAATCTAAATAAAGAGTTTATTAGAGTTTGATTTTTTGTGGTTCACTTTTTAAAATATAGAGTTGAGTAGAAATAGAGAACCTGATAGAGATGCTATAACACTTAAAAATTCTTCTCTAATAGGCTCTTTATATTTGGTGAGTCAATCACACTCTCTATTTTATTTATTAAATGTACCGACTATATAGCATATTCTTCCCTTAGGATACAAGTCTTATTAAAGCTGGTAAAAAAAATATATGCTCTCTATTTTTATAAAATAATCTTCGAATAGAGAACAGTATCAGAGATGCTCTTATAAGGCACCATGTCTTAATGCAATGTGGTGTCTATATACAATAAAATTTGTCGCAACATTTGGTAGTTAGATACACAAGTTGGTATTTAAAAAAAAAAAATTACAACTGTACAAATGACACAAATTAATTAGAAATGTACATTTTTTTTTCAACGGTCAGGAGTGTCTAAGTCAAGTTACACGCACCTCAACTAATCTTTTTTCTGATTCCGTCAAAAATAGATAATTCATATCGAGGCTAAGGTATTTATGAGGAGTAAATTCTTCATGGTCTAACACTAAGTAATTGACTAGATTCAAACTTGGAACATTCTACTTTATAATTTTTTTATATTACCACTTGAACTATTTCTTAGAGTTAGAAATTAACAATATTTGATAGTGCCATGTGGTGGCTGACAAGCAGCCAATATTTTCTTGGATTTTTTGATTGTGGGTATAATTTTTTAAACTTATTTGAGAAAAAGTGTATAGATAAATTCTTTACTCTATTGTGTTCAATTTTAATAAAAAAAATATNATATTTTCTTGGATTTTTTGATTGTGGGTATAATTTTTTAAACTTATTTGAGAAAAAAGTGTATAGATAAATTGTTTACTCTATTGTGTTCAATTTTAATAAAAAAAATATTGTGTTTAGATACAAAATTCAAATGAAATTATTATTTTTTACATACATACTCTCCTTTAAATTATGTATTTTTGATCAATAATTATATATCNTTAGATACAAAATTCAAATGAAATTATTATTTTTTACATACATACTCTCCTTTAAATTATGTATTTTTGATCAATAATCAATTTATGTAAATATTTTATTAGATTCTGTTACTATCTCTCCCTTATGTTTTCTCCATCTCTTTGTCCCCTTATTTTCTTTCTCTATCTATTATTAATAATTTATTTATTTTTCAAATATATAAACTTAAAAAGGAGCTATTTGTTGAAATAAAAATATGAAAGAGTGAGTTACAAACTATCTAAAGTTGAAGGGGGTATTTTGTAATTAACCCTTTTATAAAATTAAAGTTTGTAATTTATAGCTTAATGTAAATTTCACATAATACTCCTGAATTGATCAAATAACACGAGCACCTCCTTACATTGACATGTTGATTCTAATCGGTGTTATAATTTGATTGGTGTTAACTATTGGGATTAAAAAAAAAAAAACTTTTTTAATTCCCTTTTTCTAAACATTAAACACACCCGGACCCAAATGACCCGGACCCGTACCTGCCTGCTACCGTCTCCTTCTCTTCCCCAATTGTAGAACGACACGTAGGGCTCTCAGTTTACTCTTGAAATTGACACGAATCTTAACAGATTTAATAGATTTAAGCGCAGTCTTAACGCATCCGGATAATTAACGAGTTAATTCGACAGACTCGTGAAATAAACGAAGACGTTTTGTGTTTAACTTATAAATTCGTTTCAAGCGTGACACTATAAATTCCAAAAAAAAATTAGGTATTTCAATCTGTGTCTCATCTCTCGCCTTTCATCGTTCAATCTCATTTGAATTTCATACTAATTTAATATTTATTTTTTATTTTTATTCTTTTCTTCGGCCATAATTTATTGTTATAATAAATTGATCAAAAATATATAATATGTAGCGTATTGATAATTTTTCGACTCAAAATATATTATTTCATTTTCTTATTTAACAAATGATACACAGATTGTCTCAAATAACCCGTCCCCAGGCATTGGGATAGCAGGTTTAGTCTCGTTCGTTGTACACATTATTTGGTTTTATTCGAATCTGTCCATTCATCCTAACCCACCACAAAACGTATATGAATACGAAAATGACACAAAACGAATATTTGAGACTAACCCACCACAACGGGCGTCAAGGGTCTTGGCACCAATTTGGTCCCCAGATGACGCCTCCCTCGGATGAGAGGTGTTTGGAGTTGAAACCAATCAGAGGTCCCATTTTAGCAAATAATTCAATTAAGTTATTAATTACGTGGACGAGTATTTCCCGTTAAGTAGCAATCAAATCAGATGTTGATATATGATAATACTTGTCCCGTTTAACTATCTTATCAACAACCTTTCTAATAATAATATTATTATTTTTTTATATATATTTTTAACCTTTCTAATATTATTGGTGCTAAATATCAGACCAATATGATACTAAGTAGATTACTATATCTTCAAAAATATCTCTTCTATTTTTTGAGTTTTCATTGGCATTCCATATCATTTTAAAAGTGTTAATTAGAATGTAATTTTATTAAATTGTCTAAAATATATTTTAAGAAAAACTTCATTTACATCCTCTTTAAATAAACATATTTTCAATGAGACCTTTTCTATTTTTAAAATTTTTTACATATTAAAATTTGGACCGATTAAAATTAGATTCGAACTAATTAAAATTTGAGTAAATTAAAAATTATATTTTATGTATTAAAATTCTATTTGATGCTCAATTAAATTTTAATCAACTCTCATTAAATTTTAATCTGCCCAATTTTTGATACATAAAAAAAATATAAATTTTAATTAATTTAAAATAAATTTTAATTGAGGCTAACAGCTTAAGTAGAGCTCAAATTTGTTTGAATTTTAATACGTAAAAAAAATTAAATTTAATCAATTCGAATCGAATTTTATTCGACTCAAATTTTAATATGTAAGAAAAATGTAATCAGCTTGAATTTTAATACGTAGAAAAATAAATTTTAATCTATTCGAATTTTAATTGAATTTTATGTAAAAAATTGTTTAAAGTTTATATAGAGATAATTTTAGTATTTTAAGATAATTTATTTTTGTTATAAGCAGTGGTTTAACGGTAAGAGGTGTCGGTAAATTTTAAATATAAACTAAAAAAATGTGTCGATGCAAAGCTTTGATTGGACATTTCATCTTTCTGATTTTTTGATAAAATTTCAAATAAAGTGATGTGCTTTTTTTACGTGTGCAACGTGGAAAGGTCGATCTGTATACACATGATATGGATGAGAGAATATTATTTGGACCAATCATCCGTCTGATTTTGCGTGCACTATGGAAAGGTCAATCGTTGTACAAATCAAATGAACGAGCGAATCCTATTTAAACCTAATTCGGAGCTTTAATATGGAAGACTTAATTAAATATAATTATTGAATTCAAAGTGAGTTTTATGTAATATTGAAAGTTTAAAATTTAAAATTAATCTAATAATTACATTAAATTAAGTTCTCGAATTATAAATTCTTATAGCATTGCTCGATATATGTGTGAATTTTATTACAATTTTTTCTTTTTTTCTTCCACTTGTGTTCGAGGTGAGATTAAAATTTGAATTAATTATATAATACTTATCGATCTCCATGAACACACATCTTCATCCTAGTCATGGCTGCTATAAAGACAGTTTGGTTTATCGTTACAAGCCAGATTTTTTTAACTTTTACTTGATTTTGTAGGAGCCACAATCATGAAATTTCCCAATAAATTTTGGCCATTCCATTCCCATCCTTCACAGAGAGAGAGAGAGAGAGAGAGAGAGAGAGATGGGAGATTCATCACTTAGACATGTACAAACAGGTTTAATCTTTCTTCTTCAGTTTTCTACCCTCTGGTGTTCATGTTTAGCCACTGAGCCAATCCCCAAAACAAATTTCATTCAAATTTCATGTGACAACACATTATACCCTCTACTGTGTTACAAATCCCTCTCGAAATATGCAAACAAAATCCAAACCAGCCCCAAACTCTTAGCAAACACTTCCCTCTCCGTCGCCCTTTCAGCCACTCGATCAACCTCCTTGATGATGAAAAATATTTCGAAAACTCAGGGCTTGAAGCCGAGAGAGAAAGCAGCCATGCTCGACTGTGTGGAGGAAGTGAGCGATTCCGTGTATCAGCTCCACAACTCTATGAAGGAGATGGAGAAAGCTAATAGTGGTGGCTCCAACTTTGAGTTTCTAATGAGTAACATTCAAACATGGACGAGTGCTGCTCTTACAGATGATGATACGTGCTTGGATGGATTTTCGGGGAACGCCATGAACGGGCAAATCAAAACTCTAGTCCGGAGTCGTGTTTTGAAGATTGTGCATTTGACAAGCATTGCCTTAGCTTTTATCAACAACTATGCTGCAAATTAAACAGCTTCATCTATTAGGGGCTATTTGTGTTCTAATGCAAATTTCACGAGTGTTTTTTTTTTTTCTGAACACACAGAAAGACATAAGTGCATATATCGGTTTGTCTGAGTATAGATGTATAAAAACTATGGAATGAACTTGTACAAATTATAGTGTTGTTGCTAAATTTTGGCTGGTGAAGCATGGAAGTATGTGAACTTTACGAAGTGTATTTCTCCCATAATCTTCAAACTTTGTTCATCTAAATATGAAGGCGTAACAAAGCGAGGCTTATATATGCATGATTATTAATCCGACAAATCGAAATCTGCATAAACTGTTAATTTGAAAATCCACCACAATAAATTTTATTTTATTTTTTGTTAGATGATCTTAATGGGCATAAGAATAGTGAATCCCTGTTTTTACCAATAGGTCTAGAGACATTTTAGTTTCACATACACCAACCCCACTCACCAAACGCTAGTGTTTTGGGTTTACCTGCAATTACATTGATTTGGGTTTTATTAGACTAAATAATAACACAAATACTCATAATTTGTCTGGAGAAGAAATTAGTTGAGATATATATAAATTAACTTAAATACCTTTGAAGTTTAAAAAAACNATAACACAAATACTCGTAATTTGTCTGGAGAAGAAATTAGTTAAGATATATATAAATTGACTTAAATACCTTTGAACTTTAAAAAAAATAAAAACAGATAAAAGAGAGTTAAATAAATTAAAGTGAACATTAAAAGATTGGCAGCAATTGTGTCACAAGAAAAGGCCTCACTCAGATACAACCTCTGATCCTTGAAAAAGATGGGATGAAAGAGAGAGGTTATATAAACTAACAATCCAACAAGTTACGTGCACGATTGTCTCATGTCTGATTCATGATTAATTAGTAGCAATCTGATGCTGATATAACATTTGTCCTGTTTAATTAACTAATCAATAATCATTACCAGCCAAAACAAAACACTAATCGATAATCATTAACACTAATATTATATTTATATGTTCTAATATGAGACAAGGAATTTAATTAAATATCTAAACATGAGCTAGGATAATACATTTTTTTTTTAATTTTAAATATCTAAACATAATCTTGATCAAATTCGGTTTGTAATTTCCATAAAAATAAATAATCTAAGATCAAAAATCTATTTTTTTTAATGTAAAAACATGTCATAATGATTTTTATGCCTTATATATATATATTATGTTTTTATTTTTATTTTTCTAAAATAAATTAATCTATTTCACTCTCTATTTTTTTATGTGTTAAATAGATTTTCGAGTTGTTTAAATTTTTTATGAAGAATAATGACGGGACATGGGGGTGGCCTGCCAGTCATAAGTTGATGCATGACATGACTGATTGCAGCTAGCAAAGTGCATCCCCAGAACTTCCAAGGATCAAGACCGAGCAACAAACATCTCAGACCAAGTAAGTCTGACCCGCAAGGCGGCGAACATGTGCATAGCCCTTCCCAAGAATTAGTTGTTATCTGGGTGTTGGCTTTGTGCATTACGTTGATCATTATCGTCGTCTTGTTAATGTAACATCACAAAGGACAAGACATGACTCTTAATGTAATCAGATAGCCCTCGAGGGTTTTTAATTAAATGCTTGATATGTCGCCTCGAATACTCTACTGGTGTCTATGGGGCTCGAGCCTATTAATGCTCGGCTTATTCTGAGCATTTAATCTAACTATCCTAGTTTTGAGTATTAATGAGATGTGATGGAAAAATACTTGTTACGTGGCTCAATGATTATAGGTTGGCAGCATAGGCGGAGAGAGGGTGGGAAGAGTCAGAGTGGACACGTGACCCCCCTCAGTGTTTTTTTTTTATTAGTTAAATATATGTATTATATATATATATTATGTGTGTTCCCTTATTTATATTAGACCTACATTATTTATCTAAAATAATTAAATAATTAAGTCCATTTAAAACAAAAAAAATTAAACTAATTATTATCTATCTGAACTTATTAAAAAAAATCAAATATTTGACTTATCACAATCCACACATATTAAAAAATAAAATTTTTAGCCCAACATTAAAAACAAAATTTTTGGCCCACCATCATTAAAAAATAAAACTTTTGACCCACTTGACTCAAACCTATTTTATCTTTTTTTTTTCTCTGTATCACTCACTCCTAACTGTCCACCGCCCACTACCCAGCCACAAGGAAAAGAGAAAAAATAGAGAAAAACTCAACACATGAGAAACTCACTTCCTTGAGTATTTTTGTCCTCCCTTGCACCAACCTATAAAATTATTTTATACATTATATTTACCTCCTAAATTTTTAAAAATTTTAATAATGGTTCTAGTCTTTTTTTTTTTTTTAATAAACTAGTGGACTACTAACCTTCTAAAATAAATATGTTAGTTTTGGATTGAGTCAACGTTTTATTTGTATATTGACGAAAATACAATATTTCTCTTTATCTAACACAACGTTCGTTATTTTTTAAGAATAATTTTTAATTTTTATTTACCATTTTTTTAGTAATAGTAGTCTATAACCTAATATAATACGAAAATTAATTTACATTTCATTCATATACAAAATTTTAAAGATTTTAAAAAANACACAACGTTCGTTATTTTTTAAGAATAATTTTTAATTTTTATTTACCATTTTTTTAGTAATAGTAGTCTATAACCTAATAAAATACGAAAATTAATTTACATTTCATTCATATACAAAATTTTAAAGATTTTAAAATTTTTTACATTTTATTGAAATATATAATTAGGTTAAAATGTACTAAAAAAATTATTTTGTGTCTTTTTGTTAAGATTTTGTTTCGGTTAAATAAAAATTGAATTTACTATTTCACAACAATTTAGTGTTGATTCGTACCTTTTTTTTATTCTTGAATTGAATTTTTTTGTATTAATTTCGGCTTAAATTTTTTTATACCAATTATATTTTGCCCCTATCATAGATATTCATGGTTCCGCCCTTAACAATATACTTTTTTTTTTTGNGTTGATTCGTACCTTTTTTTTATTCTTGAATTGAATTTTTTTGTATTAATTTCGGCTTAAATTTTTTTATACCAATTATATTTTGCCCCTATCATAGATATTCATGGTTCCGCCCTTAACAATATACTTTTTTTTTTGAATTTTTTATGTTAAATGAACTTTATATGTCAAATATAATATAATAAATATAAATATGTTATATAGTGTAATTGATTAGAAGGAAAAAAAATTAGAATACATAATTAAAGTGTCCACCCTGAATAAAATTTTTGGCTCCGCCCTGGTCGCTAGAGTTAGGTTTGGTACTCGAGTGACTGTTACATCATCATACTCGNTGAACTTTATATATCAAATATAATATAATAAATATAAATATGTTATATAGTGTAATTGATTATAAGGAAAAAAAATTAAAATACATAATTAAAGTGTCTACTCTGAATAAAATTTTTGGCTCCGCCCTGGTTGCTAGAGTTAGGCTTGGTACTCGAGTGACTGTTACATCATCATACTCGAAAGCATAAATACACCAATGAAGCAGAGCATAGACATGCATGCTGAACTAACATTGCACTGTAGACTTATATTCTCAATCTTGAACACCGACTTAAATTTTGGAAGGGAAGCCATGTTCATTTTTGACTCCTTTCCGACATTGTTCATTGTTTCAGGACTCTTATTCAACTCGCCCTAGAATAAACTATCTCCAATTATTGCAGGAAAAGACCCGTGCAAATTAATAACATTAAAAATATAAATGTCAATGTTGTTTTTCTTTACTATTAGATTATTAATCAATCAACTTTGCACTCTTGTCCTATCTTGGATGCTACAAAGACAAATTGGTTCATCACTATAATGGAGACATATATATTATTTTATGGTTCGACCATTATGAAATTTTTCTATAAATTTCACATCCTTAATTAATTTCCTCAATCTTCCCAATTTCTCTAATCAATCTTAGAGAGAGAGAGAGAGAGAGAGAGAGAGAGATGGGAGCTTCACTTTGTCATGCACAAACCTTTTTATTCATTCTCCTTCTGTTTTCTAACTACTGGTGCTCATGCTTGGCCACCAATCCAATTGCTACTAGTGCAAACAACAAGGATTATATTAAAATTTCATGTGACACCACCTTGTACCCTCAACTTTGTTTCCAATACCTCTCACCATATGCAGATAAAATCCAAACCAGCCCTAAACTCTTGGCAAACACTTCCCTCTCCATTGCCCTTTCAGCTACTCGATCAACCTCGTCGATGATTGAAAATCTTTCAAACACTTCAGGCTTGAATCCAACAGAGAAAGCAGCCCTTCTTGATTGTGTTGAGGAATTGAGTGACTCCGTGTACGAGCTCCAGGGGTCTATGAAGGAGATGGCTAAGGCCGATAGTGGTGGCTCCAACTTTAAGCTTCTAATGAGTGACATTGAAACATGGACGAGTGCTGCTTTGACAGACGATGATACGTGCACGGATGGCTTTGAAGGGAACGCCATGAACGGGCAGGTCAAAACTATAGTCCTCAGTCACGTTGGGGAGATTGAGCAATTGACTAGCATTGCCTTAGCTTTTATCAACAACTATGCTGCAACCTAAACAGCTTCATCTTTAGTCATCATAAACTGTTAATCTGGAAATCCACAACAAGAGAAAGTCTTCTTTTGGTTTAATGCTGATAATGAATACAGTATTTCCGTAATTGTTAACAGTAAATCCATCGCGAGACTTTTTAGTTTATTAGTTGTTGCATGTATACTATTTTGCATTATATTTTATATTTTTGTTATTTATTTATATATATCCTTATTTATGAATTTTTTTTGGGGGGAGGGGGGAGAGATTTTTTATTAGGGACTATTACAATTGCACTCCCTAAAAATTACAATACCTAATCACACCAACAGATCCATATTCCTTTCACACTGAATTTTACTGCAGAACGGTGAGATGAAAAGGCCTTTAAACAAATCATTAATACAATAATGAAACTACTAACAAAGCATATATGGTCTCAATTTTAATTTTAAACTCTCTTCTTGTGCACCACTGTTGTCCCTTGTCGAACTGCCACCCTCTCTGAAGAACATTTTCATGAGATCCATAGTCTATTGTCATGCTATATCATCCAATTCCACATTGCAACCATAAAGCATCAACCATGCCGAATGAACAAATTAAGCATTTTATAAAAAAAAAAAAATGAAGAACAATAACACAAGTATTAAAATCAAAGGAGAATCCCAAAAGAAAATAAGTCTTGTCTGTTTTCACAGAATAGCATAACAAAAATGTCATAAGGAAATGTATCACGCTTACTACTATGAACCCATGATTGATGAGTGGAGGTAATATTTATAAATGTGCATATATGCACATAAGAGTTTATTTTATTTCATTTTCTAACAATTTTTCACCTAACCAAACGGAAAGAGACTATAAATGAAAAATTAACAAAATGGCATGATTTAAATCTTTCTATATTTTACATACAACAGCACAAAGAAAAGGTTTCCAAAAAAATTTGAGTAGGTACTTAATGGATGCGAGCATAGCAAAATTTTTCTTGAAACAAAGTGACAATCATTTTGAAGCGAGTAATGCTAGATATATTTAAAAATTAGACTTGATAATTTTAACTATTGAATAGGTAGTGGGTCTCAATAAATACTGGGACCCACAGTGAAATCAATGGTTGAGATTATCAAGTCTATTTTTTAAGTCTACTTTTTAAGTTTATGTAGCATTACTCTTTTAAATTTAGGTGATTGAATAAAAATAATAGCCCAGCTTATGCATGTTAGAAAAATAAAAGATGGAGAATCTATTAATATGTTATGATTAATATTAATAGAGTTAGTAAATGGTAGATAATGTTGCCATTTGGCATTTTTTAATGGTAAAAATGGATTTCAAAAGTTTTTCAGGCAATGCAAGAACTCATCTTCAAATGTTTGATTCCTCTTTTTTTTTGGCATTTATTCTTGGGAGATCCAATCTGCTATGTGACAGCATATGATGTTTCAGCAATATGAATAAATATGATGACACTCTATGTCAAGCATGAATCTAAATTCAAAGGCACAAATGGCACTTGTGAACTAAGAGTAAAATGAAAAAAATAATAAAGTTTTCCTTCAATGAAAAAAACATTAAGATATAGAAGATCACAACGTTCAATTCAACCCAATTAATAAATTGAGTCAAATAACATAATAATAATAATAATAAATGATTTTTTCTCGTAATCTTACTACTTTTCTTATAGTGAACTATTCTTTCACTACTCAAACAAGCAAAAGTATCAAAGACATGCACATTTGAAAAACAATACTGCCATTGATCATCCTATTGGGAATTTGGGATTCCAATTTCCTACCCAAATAGCAATTGGACGTATGCTGTCACAAGACTCACAACAGAGGAGGACAAGAGTATTTTCATGAATATAAACAAAATTTCCATATTTGCTTTATTATTCAGGTGCATGCAGTTGGAATGGTTTGTTGTCCATCTCATCACCTTTGTCACACTCTAATCTTGGCAATCATCAGTCCCGTTGCCTGACAACATATTACAGTAAAATAATATGATAACAGATTCATTACACGATCAAACATATAAAAATCAAAATCACGAAAATCGGTCAATATTAGCTAACAGATTCGATATAGTATCACAATTATCAAAATGCAAACCCAAAATTTGGTTAATTATCAGTAACAGATTTTAAAAAATCAACTCAACAAAGTATTGTCTCAATATTTTTGGAGTCAATTACATGGATCCTGTTTCTTTATTGTGCTTAGAATTATCCAAATCTATTTCCCAGAAATTGCTCAATAATCAACTGTCAAACAATACCCTTTTCCTAAACCAGACAGACATACTAATTTAGATTCATCTGCCCAAAGACTAACCAACTATGAAACTTATTGATCAATGCCAACCCAACAAGCCAGTGCACAAAGTTAAGATGTTTAGATCTCCTCTTCAATTCATAGATCAAGCCCAAACAATGTGAATCCTGATATCAACAACAACATACAAATGAGTAAGATGTAGATTGACATACCTCGTGTCAGATTCACGCTACTACATCTTCGCTGCTGCCCGTCAATCTTGGATGGCTGGTGTCCTTTACAATCAAAATGAGCAACCCCACTCTTGTGCCTACACACATATACGCAAGCATGCACAGAAAGTGGGAAAATTAGAAATAAACTGGTCGGTATAGAGGAAAGAGAGAGAGGATAATTCACAGAATTTAGAAACAAAAACGCGCCACCCAAATGTCGTTTCAATTGTTTTATTCATGAAACGAGATTAAGATATGCAATACATGACAACTATAAGAGATGTTATGGTGAGAAGGTGAACGGTCTAAGAAATAGTGGTGAAGACATTAAGAAATAGTCATGGATACATTTATGAAAAATAGTGCATTGAACACAAGAACATGAAACAATTCCCACCGAAGACGAGTTCATGTTTGGAGGAATAATAAAAGTCACGACAAAGTATTTTATAATTTGTTAAGGGTTTTATAGTCAATCGAAAGTTTTTCACTTTATTGACATTTTAAAATAGTATATAGACCTTATTATTTCTTCGGGTTTACATTCATCTACATTGGGTCCTTGTCTTTATCACCTGTCAAACGCACATTCTGAGTATAAGAGCAATTCCAAGGGGAGTGTCATCAGAGATGGCAATTTCATAATTGTTAAAATATCACCCTAAATTCAAAATTTTTCACTCCAATGAGGGTGTCATCAAGAGTTGAAAAATAACATCAATGTTTTTGGGGTGACAATTTTGACAACTCTGGAAAGAGAAAGAGAGAGGTTGTAAATGAGTTTAATTATATTTTTTAATAAACTATATCCATTAAAATATTTTAGCAACAATAAAAAATATTAAAATGACACCCCATTTTAGCACCTGCTATTAGAGCAGATTTATAATTCAGAGATATCAAAACACTGTTTAAAGTTGCAAATTAGTGATTTAGCACCCCAAAATGACAACTCCTTTTGGAGTTGCTCTAAGAATGCAAAATGCCAGAATCAAACAAAAGGTTCAATTAATTCGTCTCCAAAAGATTAATTTTCGGGGTATATTTTTTTTTATCAGTTTAGTCCTCATTATATCAATTTTGTCAATTTGGTTCCTAAAGTTTTCAATCTGTGTTACTTTGGTCCTTGATTAACAATCAAAATTATTATTTAATTATATTTAATGATTGATTAATTGCATATTATTCGTAATTAAATGTGTTAAATTCATTAATTTTTTAGTTTGATACTTTTTCTAGTTGGTTGATTTATTTTGCAGGTAAATTGGTTGATTTAAAATAATAATGAATAGTGTAAGTGAATCAATCACTAGAAGAAGAATCATAATTGATAATGATTGAAGAGTCAAGATTGAAATATGAATACTTGAAGATATGACAGCAATTTAATCCTTATAAGAGTCCAAGTTGAAAGAAAACTCATTTAGAGTTGGATTAGGAAAGTATCATAGAAGATAAGGATTTGACACATATTCAGTATTTTGGTTATTACTTTTGACTCTGATATCCGATTTACTTGATTTTTGTAGGTTGGAAAGAAGACTTCAAGGGCTACAAAAGTGTATTTCACAAAATTTTCGTGATTCAACCTTTAAATATGCGAAATTCAAGCTCAAAGTATGGACAAATTTTGTACCTGCGCCTAAAGATTTTATGCACAAAATTTAACCTTATAAGACTTCTTTTTGGGAAGGAATTCCTTCCAAACCAACTTTAGATATCCTACCTATATCTAGAATTTATTTTTAGTATAAATAGGGTTCTCATCTAGGATTNGTGAAATTCAAGCTCAAAGTATGGACAAATTTTGTACCTGCGCCTAAAGATTTTATGCACGAAATTTAACCTTATAAGACTTCTTTTTGGGAAAAAATTCCTTCCAAACCAACTTTAGATATCCTACCTATATCTAGAATTTATTTTTAGTATAAATAGGGTTCTCATCTAGGATTTAGATTCTATTCCTTTTTCCATCTTTTTATTTTTTATTTTAGTTTGTAATGTTTGGTTAGAAGGCTACGCTAGGGTTAGGGAAGAACCTCTTAATAAAGTACGGTATTATTATTGACTTTGTGCTTAATGATTTATGATATTTTGTTAATTTAACTTCTAATTTTATAGCAAAGTTTTTATTCTGTAAAAATCCTTGAGTTGTTGTGTCATGTATATCGATTGCTTGAATTTCCCTGTGAGTAAATAATTGGTTATTCCACGCTTGAGGTTTTTATCATTATTTTGTAAAATAATATAATTGGATGATTATTCAAGTTCCTGAATAATCTTTTGATTATAACTTTTGGTTTTCTTACTTGATTTGTTACTCGAATCAACCAACATCTGATTCTTGTTTCAAGTTAAGTTTTGAATTTTTAATCATTATTGTATGGAATTAAGAGAGAGTACATGATACTCTAGTATTTTTATTACTGTTTTAATTATTAAAATCAACTTTCTTTACTCAACAATTCCCTAAACAAATTATTTATTTTTAAGTTTGTTTAAGTATTTGTCTGATTGCTTTCTTGTTACAATTCCTTGAGAGTTCGATCTCGAACTTCCGAGTATTATATTACTTCGCTAAATCTGCGCTTGGATTTACAATATTAAAGTTGAAGCAATCCTTAATCAAACAATCTGTTAAGTTTTTAGACGGACGTGACTATGTGCCATTTTTTAGACGGTATCACGTGTCCAACACGTGATTATTCTGTCAAAAATTTAACGGTCCATCATGTAGGGACAAAAATGACACAAATTAAATACTTTAGGGACTAAATTAATAAAATTGATATAAAAATGATTAAAATGACAAAAAATACATTCTTTAAGCATCAAAAGTGATATTAACCATTAATTTTCATTGTCAAACTTTCTTAGCGATACAGCTTGTTTGGGAAAAACTAATTAAAGTTCTTTGGCGACAAAACAAAGGTTGTTGCAGAATTTTTATTTTTAGCGATGAAACTTTCTTGGGTTTGTTTGTTATGAATGTATGAGGATAGTGTTCCAAAAAAAAAAAGTGTAAATTGATAAACTTGGAAGTTAAAAAATGGTTAAACGTGTAAATATCAATGGTCTAAAGTTAATTATAGATATGAGAATTAATGGTGCTCGAAATATTCTTACCTAACTATAGAACAATCTGGGGGTGAGGTCTAAAGAAAATTGATATATGTTTTGAGATAGAAAGCGTGTCAAGTGTTGAAAATGAAATAAAGACAAAAATATGAATATTTCACCTCAGCTGAAGGACCACTGTAAAGGAGACTCATGCTCTTTTAGGACTATATTGCTTAGGAAAGATTGTTTTTACATAAGGTTTGATTGGGAGCCTTTAACAAAGTATTTCCTAGGTTATTGTTGGCAATCTCTCTTTCTCTTTTCTGCCTATTTTTCTATATCTTATTCAGTAGTATCATTAGTTATTTATACATCTTATTATTAGGGTTTCACAGTAGTTCCTTTTATAGCTAATTTTATGGTCCCCTTCTTTTTTGTCTTGTAGCTGAACTTGCCAACGGTTGTTTTTTGCGCCCACAATGTCTTAAACGAGATGCATGGGAGTTCTCCATTATCGATGAATATATACTTATTGTCGAGCTTGTTAACGTTGACCTGATGCTTGTTTTGGCGTGAACGATTCTGGACTTTCATGAAGCTGGGTTGTGGACCTATGATCCAGCTCGGGTATGGAGAACGCCATCTTTATGGGGCGCTTGGGTTGTTTTAGGTGAACCCACTGGGGATTTGGGGCTTAAAATGAGCCAAAGCTTAAATTCATCGTCATGAGGATTAATGGAAATGCTTACCATAGGTAACGAATTTATTCTTTTCTTTCTACACCTAATTCCTTAATGAGAGGAAAGACTAATCCCTTGGGTAATTCAAGTGATGATAGATAAGAGATGCAAATTTAGATTTGGTAATTCTTTGAGGTCAGATGATGAGTGATTTATCCCTCATGAATATTTTAATTCCGATGTGAATTAGTCAAGGTACGTGTAAAAAGAGTTAAAGTTTGAATCTTCTTTCAGTTGGTATATATTTGAATAAATGATTAAAATTTATTTTTAGCATGTTGACTCAAATTAAAGTTTGAGATACGATTTGGGTAAGCCTCGGGATGTTGTAATTCTATTTTATTTCGTTTGGCCTCCTTTTATTTAGAAATTGATATTTATGTAAATTTTCCCTATAATTGTTAACAATAAGAAAATAACTTTTTTAGGTCTAACATGATAAAAATTCCGAGTTTGGTTTCATCTTCTGAGTAGTAGTTATGTTCCATATCTTTCGGATTCCTTTCATTTTGAAATTTTTCATTTTATCTTGACACATCAACAATTTCATCAAGAAAAATAAAAGACATTTATTGATGCAATACAAAATAATTCAAGTAATTGATGAGATAATATGAAAAATTCAATAGTTTAAAGCACAATGTGGAATTGAGTTCATAGTTTAGGGGATCAAAGTGTAATTTACCCTTAAAGAGTTGAAAAGGAAATAACAAAATGCCATTTGCAGATACATGTCCAGCACGAGGATGACCCTGCCCAATCATCGGTTAAGATTCCTCAATCCTCGTGGCCAAACATCTCCTCCTTATTCCCACATCTCACACACGCTCGTCAACAGGGGTGTGTTTGGATAGGTTATGATTTTTTTATCATATCTGAATTCATACGATCCAAACTCACTCGGTCACTTAAATTAGATGGGTTAGGAATTATATTCAGTTCAGACCATTGTTTGGGAAACAAAAGTATAATTTTGTGGACTCCATGGATTATATCATTTCTTCTATAAAAGTTTACCATTCTACCCGTAAACCTCTCTCTCTCTCTCTCATAAATTAAACCTCCACAATACGAGGATAAATTATTATTAATTCCAAATCAAATATTACACCTAATTGGGGGACATAAACCTTACCCGTAAACATGAATCTAAATACATCATGATCATAAAGTAATGAAATGAAAAATGAAAATTCATCAAATGAAAAAAGAAATTCATAAGCTTTCCACCCATGAAATTTGCAATAGCATCCCACCCCGAATGCAAAGAAAAAATGCCTGAGCTTGTTATAGTCCAAGAGGGCTCTACATGACATCAATGGTAAGCAAACTGCGTGTATGGCAGCTACCATATGGCACTAGTTAATAACTCAGAGATCACTGGAAAATAAGTTGACCTTACATTCACCCTTATAATTACCATACATATGTTCCAACAGTCATCAAGGAAGAAAGGAAAATAATACAAGAGGAACATAGAAGGCTAATTTAGCTACAAGTCTGAAGGTAATGGAAATCCAGACTCTGATTTTCTGATTCAGAACTTCAATCTGGTTGTTAACAACTAGTTCATTTATCAAATAATCAAACCATCAATAAATACATGAAACTAAACTCAGGTTTCTGAAAACACATTAAAAGCAGTTTCCAACATATATAAATTTGGCTTAGAACTAGCTAGAATCAAATGTATTGTTTGTCTCTGAATTTTCAGTCTGTATGGAAGCTCTATATATAGCACATGAAATCTACTCAGACATACTTCTACTGCATATATGCTATTGATACTAGAGATCCTACGCCTAAAAAAATTACTATTATACATCATCTACAGTGTAAATCAATTCAGTAGAACTCACTTCTTATATTGCATGCCCACCAAATGCAATAAAGTGAAGTTTCAAGCTGCTAGGAATTCACAATGTCCGGGAATCCAAGGTATGTAACAAAAGAAATCAATAGAAGTAAATATTAACCACAGTGAAGTTTCAAATTGCTAGTAATTGCCAACTTAAAACAAACTTCAATTTTTTGCATGTACATTTCATGCAATTAACCACAGTGTATCAATGTAATCAAACTCAAACCCACAACAATTTGCCCAATTAATGAAATTGATTAAAACCCTATAACCCATGTGTGAGTGAGTGTGAGGGAGATCTGTTCCTCAGAGTGACTTATTAACCTCTTTTTGGAGAGAGGTATAGAGACAGATCCAGATCTATTCGTCAAAAANTATATTTGAATAAATGATTAAAATTTATTTTTAGCATGTTGACTCAAATTTAAGTTTGAGATACGATTTGGGTAAGCCTCGGGATGTTGTAATTCTATTTTATTTCGTTTGGCCTCCTTTTATTTAGAAATTGATATTTATGTAAATTTTCCCTATAATTGTTAACAATAAGAAAATAGCTTTTTTAGGTCTAACATGATAAAAATTCCGAGTTTGGTTTCATCTTCTGAGTAGTAGTTATGTTCCATATCTTTCGGATTCCTTTCATTTTGAAATTTTTCATTTTATCTTGACACATCAACAATTTCATCAAGAAAAATAAAAGACATTTATTGATGCAATACAAAATAATTCAAGTAATTGATGAGATAATATGAAAAATTCAATAGTTTAAAGCACAATGTGGAATTGAGTTCATAGTTTAGGGGATCAAAGTGTAATTTACCCTTAAAGAGTTGAAAAGGAAATAACAAAATGCCATTTGCAGATACATGTCCAGCGCGAGGATGACCCTGCCCAATCATCGTGGCCAAACATCTCCTCCTTATTCCCACATCTCACACACGCTCGTCAACAGGGGTGTGTTTGGATAAGTTATGATTTTTTTATCATATCTGAATTCATACGATCCAAACTCACTCGGTCACTTAAATTAGATGGGTTAGGAATTATATTCAGTTCAGACCATTGTTTGGGAAACAAAAGTATAATTTTGTGGACTCCATGGATTATATCATTTCTTCTATAAAAGTTTACCATTCTACCCGTAAACCTCTCTCTCTCTCTCTCATAAATTAAACCTCCACAATACGAGGATAAATTATTATTAATTCCAAATCAAATATTACACCTAATTGGGGGACATAAACCTTACCCGTAAACATGAATCTAAATACATCATGATCATAAAGTAATGAAATGAAAAATGAAAATTCATCAAATGAAAAAAGAAATTCATAAGCTTTCCACCCATGAAATTTGCAATAGCATCCCACCCCGAATGCAAAGAAAAAATGCCTGAGCTTGTTATAGTCCAAGAGGGCTCTACATGACATCAATGGTAAGCAAACTGCGTATATGGCACTAGTTAATAACTCAGAGATCACTGGAAAATAAGTTGACCTTACATTCACCCTTATAATTACCATACATATGTTCCAACAGTCATCAAGGAAGAAAGGAAAATAATACAAGAGGAACATAGAAGGCTAATTTAGCTACAAGTCTGAAGGTAATGGAAATCCAGACTCTGATTTTCTGATTCAGAACTTCAATCTGGTTGTTAACAACTAGTTCATTTATCAAATAATCAAACCATCAATAAATACATGAAACTAAACTCAGGTTTCTGAAAACACATTAAAAGCAGTTTCCAACATATATAAATTTGGCTTAGAACTAGCTAGAATCAAATGTATTGTTTGTCTCTGAATTTTCAGTCTGTATGGAAGCTCTATATATAGCACATGAAATCTACTCAGACATACTTCTACTGCATATATGCTATTGATACTAGAGATCCTACGCCTAAAAAAATTACTATTATACATCATCTACAGTGTAAATCAATTCAGTAGAACTCACTTCTTATATTGCATGCCCACCAAATGCAATAAAGTGAAGTTTCAAGCTGCTAGGAATTCACAATGTCCGGGAATCCAAGGTATGTAACAAAAGAAATCAATAGAAGTAAATATTAACCACAGTGAAGTTTCAAATTGCTAGTAATTGCCAACTTAAAACAAACTTCAATTTTTTGCATGTACATTTCATGCAATTAACCACAGTGTATCAATGTAATCAAACTCAAACCCACAACAATTTGCCCAATTAATGAAATTGATTAAAACCCTATAACCCATGTGTGAGTGAGTGTGAGGGAGATCTGTTCCTCAGAGTGACTTATTAACTTCTTTTTGGAGAGAGGTATAGAGACAGATCCAGATCTATTCGTCAAAAAAAGGATGCGAGAGATGCAGATCTAGATCTGTCCGTGAACTCTTCGCTTATTTGTTTCGTCAACAGAGAGAGAGAGAGAGAGAGACACGTACCTCCAACCTAGAGAAGCTTCGCCGTCGCTTGTGAACTTTTCCAGTCACACCCCCACCCCGAATTACATAAGGTGGGTGACTGAGCGACCACCAAGGACTTAACCAACCAACTATGTGCATAATAAATGTAAAATACAGCGGAAGACAAATAATAAAATGATTCAATTCATCAATCTAATGAATATCAGAGGAATAAAATAAACATCACCAACATCATTACCAAACACATGTAAAATAATAATTAAACCGTAAGATTCACTGCTTCAAACATGAATAACATTGTTCTCAAAATAATTAAATATTTGCCTCAAAACTATAAAAGACATTTATTCCTAAAGACCTATAGTAAAATAAATCTCTAAGTTCTCTAATCCTTTCTCTATCTGTGAACTTACTTCTTACCCTGATCTTCATATGAAAAATGTTAAATTATTGTATCAGCACAACGACCTCGTGAATAGCAGCCACTACTAATGAGGTGTAAAAATAAGTTCCATAATTTATATACAAAAATAAATTTTGATACATACATAAGTACAACAAATTATATCTCAACCCCTCTCACATGATCGTTTAAGCAAAGTGATCTCATGATCAAAAATAACTTTATAAAAGAAAAGACATTTATAATCAAAAACACCTGCTCATTTTCACAAATAATTTTATAAATGAAAAGAAATTTATAACGCAAAACACTTACACACACATTCAGTTTCAAATACATTTATCAAATCATGTTTGTTACCACTAGCCTGATAACTGACTCTGTCTCTTGTTATCACTAGCCTGATAATTAGTTTCGTCTCTTGTCATCACTAGTCTGATGACTGGCCCCTATGTGCACATCCCTATACCGATCACACTGATATACAATCTCGTTACCATTTATACCTGGTAACCTAGTCTCCGTCTCATAAAACATGATTTCAACACGCATCAAAACTATCATTTTAGTCCCAATGCATATAAAATCTCTCTTTCATTACCAAAACACATCTAAGTAATGATATAAATTTATCCCATAAGTTTTGAAAATTCACATATATAACAATTCACAATTTCAAAATATTTNTAAGTAATGATATAAATTTATCCCATAAGTTTTGAAAATTCACATATATAACAATTCACAATTTCAAAATATTTAATTGCAACTCCAAACATCTTCATATATCATATATATGAAAAATCTACACGCATGCACTCACACATTTAATATAGAAAATTCTCTCAAAAAGAAGTAGTAAACTGCTCACTTTGATTCCCAAAATTCAATTCAAAACCCTCTTTCTTAACCTTAATGCAATCATCACCTAATTCAAAATAACATATCATGATCAATCCCTATTCCTAATTTCGTCATTTCGCGATTTATATTTAATTTTTATATTTCCTACCAATTGATATATACTTTATATATCCTTTATATATAAATAATATTTTAATATGAGCTAATGGGGTATGAAAGTAATATGAGCAGTTTAAAAATTTTTTTTTTAAATTTTGGGGTAAAATCATAATTTTTAAAATTTTTGGAATCAAAGTATAATTTCTTAAAAATATAAATTTTCTATTTTCAGGACTCCAATAAATTTTCTAAAATAGTATTTAAGGCTATAGAAACTAATTTTTGATAATATAACCTTGTTTTGAGTTATTATGAATAAACCATAATTTTGGGAACAAAATCAAAACTTTTTTGAAATCATCTTTGCAAATTACCAAGTGAAAAAGTGATCAAAATTGAGTTTATAAAAATATAAGGGTGATAATGACATCTCTTATAACTAATGAAGAGTTTTTGTAATTTTTGAATTTAGTCTTCTTCTACCAACGCACATTCCAATTTCTTTCTCTAGTAAATTCAACAAGTGAAATCCCTTTTATCTTTTTTTTTTTCAACACATTGATTAAACTTAATTAATTCCAAACAACTATAAACTTAGAATTCAACCTAACAACCTTCATAATCAACGAGGTGATACATACTAACAATATAAACCCTACACCATTTAATTAAATAAAAATATAAAACTCATAAGACAAGCAATCAATACCATCTCATTGAATAAAAAATTAAAACTCATAAGACAAGTAATCAATCCACATTTTTAATGGATTCAACCGTTATTGCTTTTCCTCTTTTCCTTCCCCTCTCTCTTGTTTACTTTTTTTTTTCTTTGTTTTCTGCCACTTACTTTGGTGTTATAGGATTTTACCTATCCAACAATATTACCCTAAAAATACATGTAAAATAGTCATTTTATGACAAGACTTTTATTAGGGACATATTAATTTTTTTTAAGGATAAAAATAATTAAAAAAGACTAATATATATATATACTCCTAGGCAATTAATGCACTAAAATAAAATAATATCTAAATATATATATTTATTTTATATGAGTTATTACATTTCCACTCTCAGCCAAGGATGTAGTTTGACGAAATGGAAAAAAGCAGAGTAAAAATGTTATTACATTTGTTGGAGTTGGTTGAGTTTGTAACGCATGAGGGGCTGGGTTACAGTTAACCGGTGTAGGGGATTGAAAATACACCGTATTATCCGGGTCAGAACCCGAGATTTTTATCCACCCTTAATTTTCGTTTTTCAGACATAGAATTTCTAGTATCCACTGCTCTATTAGCCAATCGATATGGATGTTAACCACTTTAACCTACTATCCAAAGACTCCTTGGTCTGATCCGTTCCCTTCCCTCCCCAGAAGATTCCAGAAACACCTCGCACACCTAGAACCTTCTCGTCAAATCTCCTCCTAAAAACCGTCCAGCTTCTTCTCTCTTTTCCATTACTCGAACTTCCCAGAGAGAGAGAGAGAGAGAGAGAGAGAGAGTGAATTTGCGTAGTTCAATCTACGACGACATGGCCGACGAAGCCAAGGCCAAAGGCAACGCCGCTTTCGCCGCCGGCAACTACGCCGAAGCCATCCGCCACTTCACGGAGGCGATCGATCTTTCCCCCACCAACCACGTCCTCTACTCCAACCGATCCGCTGCTCATGCCTCTCTCAACAATTTCACTGAAGCTTTGTCCGATGCCCAGAAGACCGTAGAGATTAAGCCCGACTGGTCCAAGGGCTACTCTCGACTCGGCGCTGCTAACTTAGGCCTCCGCCAGTACGAAGACGCCGTTTCGGCATACAAAAAAGGCCTCGAAATCGACCCCCACAACGAAGCTCTCAAGTCCGGCCTCTCCGATGCTCAGGATGCTTTATCCCGATCTAACGCTCCTGCTCAGCCAAATCCGTTTGGCGATGTCTTTTCTGGGCCGCAGATGTGGACCAGACTCGCCGGAGATCCAACCACTCGTGGCTATCTCAACCAACCTGATTTCGTCAAAATGATGCAGGACATCCAGAGAAACCCTAGTAATCTGAACCTCCATCTGAAGGATCAGAGGGTAATGCAAGCTCTGGGTGTGTTGTTGAATGTGAAATTACAAACAAGGACACCGGAGGATGCGGATATGCCGATGGACTCTTCGCCCTCGCCCCCACCGCCGGAGCCCACGGTGAACCAGAAGAAGAAACCAGAGCCGGAGCCTGCACCTACGGAGGTTTCGGAAGAGGAGAGAGAGATTAAGGAAAACAAAGCGCAGGCCCAGAAGGAGAAAGAGGCCGGGAATGCAGCGTATAAGAAGAAGGATTTCGAAACAGCCATTCAGCATTATACTAAGGCCATTGAGCTGGATGATGAGGATATTTCTTTCCTCACCAATCGTGGTGCTGTATACCTGGAAATGGGAAAGGTATTTTGTAGCTCTTTTAAGTTTTCTTATTTGATTAGCATGAGTTGTTTCATACTGCTTTAATTATCTTCAATTTGAATTGATAAACTTGTCACTTGTTATTTATATTTCTTGTGACGTATAATATTATCTGGTATAATTGAGTTGGATAAGTTGGTTAGTGGTGGTTGCAAATAGTACTTGTATTACTATATATGATCTTGACAGAGTTTGCTGGCGCTAAAAGTGAGTAGATCTGGTTCTGCTGATTAGTATGAACAATTGTTGTACCATGATATTTGAGTATAATCTTGATTTGTGGTAATAAAGAAATGAATTATGGTTCCAATTATTTACCATGTTGTGCAAAAGTATGCCTATATTTGTTTGTTTAATTCAGATATGCATAGATGTGAACTTACGCATTGCCATTCTGTTGTTGGGATAAATTGGCATCTGGTTTCCAAATGCAAATAGCTGGATCTTTTTTTCTGCTTCTGTATATGATGCCTAGTTTGTTGGGTTCCTGATTTTTTTGGCATCAAGTCAATTAGTAGTATGATTTAAAATTGGAGATATTGCATTTTTTGTAGCTGTAGTTGATAGTCTAGGGAATGGTGATGCAAAATCGATTGATTGTACTAAGGAATAATTTGTATTCTTTACCAGCGACTTAATATTTGTATAGTTCTTTGAGGGTATTTGCAGTACTACTTTTATGTTTTACAAGCTTTGGAAATCTTGATTTTTATTTGTGAAGTTGATGGTTCTTGTGCAAAACCCTAGACATGATGATCGGTGTCATTTCCCATCTTGTTATGCCAACCAAGCATGGAGATTCACACTTGCTCTGTGCTGCGGATGACTAGTTGTTATTAAACAAAAGCCTGGCTGAATCTAATAGAAAAGGGATTGGTGTTAACCTGTTGGTAGAGCTGGTTAAAACGTTATTGGGGGTGATCCACTTGCTGCCCATATACGTGATGGGGGTGCTTTTTTTGTTGTTACCTTATTGGTTTTTTCTTAATGGTTACTGCCACTTGTCTTTATTTATGTGTTCTTTGACAATGTCATTCAGTATTTGAGGATTGGATCTGGATACTGGGATTGCAGGTACCTTGGACGTCCAACAATCTGGGGTCACATGGCCTCTAATGGATTGGGATCACAACCTAAATCACTCAAATCCTTGATCCCATATTGTTATACTAGGCCCCAGAGTCCAGACAACCCACGACTGAGATGACAAATTGTAATCCTAACCCTATTGTAACCCAGTTGGATAGTTTCAAACTACAGCTATGAGAGCACACACAAACACACACGTAAGGATAGGTTCAAATTACATATACCTAACTTTTGATGGAATCCATGTTTCTCTTAGCTTTATATTGAATCAGACATGCATTTACTGGGGGCCAGATATCATGTGGAGCTGACTCTTGTGGCCATATGATCTACATCCTCAAATAATTAAGTAGTATGTAGAGTTGTGCAGGGACTAAACATGAAATGTTTTATGTCAATATAAGCAGATCTTGACGCACATTTATACGTGTATGTGGTACATATAGAATCATATATGCATATGTATGGGGAGATGGTGTGGTGGATTGTTTATGTTTGGTAGGGATATCTGCATTGATGATGCGACATGTACGACTGTCTAAGTCTAACAGCAGAGACTTTGGGGATGTACCTTAACGTTTTGTTCCCTTCGTTTATTTAGTTTCTGAGCATAGAATTTTTTGTTAAGTATGGTTAGTGACTTTCAGGTGGTTATGAAGGGAAATGTCAGGTGCTTTATATCAATATGAGAATTTAATTTCTATTTTTTATCTAATTTGGCAAGGAAAGTGACAATAGGAGGTTTAAACACTTAATGGCATGGCATTCTTATATTGGACATCGGTACTTGTATTTTTTTGTGTAATGGTGTTTGCATGTGTATTGTTGCACCTATAGCTTTTAGATGGTACTGGCATGTAATTGTTATGGTGTGCATTGTTGTGTGGAATGGGATCTTCGTAATATTGTGTCTGAAATAGCATTGCCTATACATTGTTGTGTTAAGGTTGAAGAAAAAGGTTGCATTAGCTATAAATAGTCGTCATGAAAGGATGTGACCAATTATTACTGAATGGGTGTGCTCGTGTCGTATGGCAGTGTTGCTTCTGCTTTGCTTGTGTAATGTATTATGCAATGCTTTTTGGCCTGTTGCAGTTTGAAGACTGCATTAAAGATTGTGATAAAGCTGTTGAAAGAGGAAGAGAGCTTAGGTCAGACTTTAAGATGATTGCAAGGGCTTTGACGAGAAAGGGAACTGCCTTGGCGAAGATGGCAAAATCCTCCAAGGAATATGAACCTGCTATTGAGACTTTCCAGAAGGCTCTGACAGAGCATCGCAACCCTGACACTCTTAAGAAGCTCAATGATGCTGAGAAGGCAAAGAAAGAACTGGAGCAACAAGAGTACTTTGATCCAAAATTAGCTGACGAGGAGCGTGAGAAAGGTACTTCTCTTCTTTAGTAGGGGGTTGGTTTGCCCAAATTTTCTCACTTCCCTTATTTGATATTTCTATGAGGTGACTGACATACGAACCTTAACATGTTTAGGAAACGAGTATTTCAAAGAACAGAAGTACCCAGAGGCTATAAAGCACTATACAGAGTCCTTGAGGCGGAATCCCAAAGACCCAAAGGTAAGAACTTCTCTTGAGTTTGATTGCCCATGTAAAATTGTTCCCTACATTAACATAATGGGGCATTTGAACCCTTTTGAATTGTTGTTGTCTGCTGCTTTCAGGCATATAGTAACAGGGCTGCTTGTTACACAAAACTAGGGGCGTTGCCCGAAGGACTAAAAGATGCGGAAAAGTGCATTGAGCTTGATCCAACCTTTGTGAAGGGTTATACTAGAAAAGGTGCTGTCCAGTTCTTCATGAAGGAGTATGACAAAGCAATGGAAACATACCAGGAGGGATTGAAGCATGATCCTCACAATCAGGAATTGCTGGATGGCATAAAGAGGTATGGGGTTTGAACACATCTTTGTAGTTTAGATCTTTATATGGTACTACGTGTTTGTCTTTTGAATTTGCCTGATGAGTGGGAGTTCTTGTCAAAATTGTTCTGCAGATGTGTGGAACAAATTAACAAGGCAAGCCGTGGCGATTTAAGCCCCGAGGAACTGAAGGAGAGACAGGTTTGGATACTATACACTTTTGTTGGGTCTGTTTGGTTGAAATAAAAATGTGAGGTATGATTGTACTTCCCCTCAAATCTTGCAGGCTAAGGCAATGCAGGACCCAGAAATTCAGAACATACTTACGGACCCCGTTATGAGACAGGTATGGTGTTACCGAACCTCAAAAGTCCTGTTTCCATGATTACTTATTTTCAGTCCTAAAAATTGGCTCGGCTTATTTGATTTTGGTTGTCCCAGGTGCTGGTTGATCTCCAGGAGAATCCTAAAGCTGCACAGGAGCACATGAAAAACCCTAGAGTGATGAACAAGATTCAGAAACTGATTAGTTCAGGGATTGTGCAGATGAGGTGAATTGATAGGATACGGGAGTCCCATGAAGAAAAGCATCAGCATTCATTTTTTGTCCTTCCCAGTGTGCATGTCAATGGATCAGTTTATACAGAACTGTTGTTGATAATTTTGACATCCTGCTTTAATAGACTCCCATCTCTCTCTGCCCCCTCCCCCTTTTCTTTCTTTCTTTGTTCTCTGTTCTTCATGTATTAGGGGTGGTTTGAGATGAATGATCAAGACTTCAGTTTGCTTGATACTTAAAGCTTGGCTGATATTAGATTGTGAGCATTGATGGACCCATTCTGTTCTCCAGCGAGCCACGAATACTTGGTCCTCTTTTTCTGGCTCGTTCAGTCGTACGGTGTTGTACGAGTGGTGTCTGGAGGTATTCTCATGTTGGTCATTGGTGTTGGGGGAGTGCGGGATCCGATTATTGCAATATCTGTTTCTAGCTCTCTGAGCTTTAGCCTTTGTGAGGTGGAAACGACCTTAAAATATGGTTCAGAGGGGCAAAATCACAGGCCTTTCCTGGATCTTCTTTAACATGGTACTTCAAAGTTCGATGCAGTGATTTCAGCTGAATATGGAATTCACCGATGAACAACATGCAACTTATTTGTTGTAGTACTGGTGTGCATTTTTTCTTCCATCTGACAGGTTACTTCTAATGCTCTGCCACTGAAGCGTTCTCGTATGAGAGCCATAAGTAATCAAAAGTAGTGGAGAAATTTGACCGCATGGAGGAGAGAGACAATGAACAGAGTAGATTGAGAACTATGCATGTAAAGCCACTCCTCTTCTTTTAATCTTTGGGCAGCATTACACGGTTACACCCGGATTTCCTGACTTTGATACAACCAAATGAAGTTCTCTTACCATAGTCTTCCCTAACATGAACTCTACACGAAATTGGTACAAAATTTTCCAGTTTGAATATAGTTTTAGTGGCTTTAGAATGGTGAATGGGGCAATACGAATTTAGATAAATAGGATATGAATTTGTTGAAGATGATTGATACACCACTTAAATTTAACTACCATGATTGTAAATGAGTTCAATATGAATTAAGTAAATTTCGTTATAATATAGAGTAGACACAATATGACATAAATTTAACTTGAATCAACTTTAATTGATTCTTTTTGATGATGCTAATTGCAGAAAGTTGTCCCTATAATTTGCGAGCTATGTCATAGGGACTTTATTTAGAGATTTAATGATGTGGTTTTAATGTCACGTTGGATTAATTGTGAGTTCCAACGTTAGGTGAAGTTCACAACCAATTCCAAAATAAGATTCAAATAGCATTTCTCTTGTGCACGTTAGTCGTCTTTTTATTAAGCCTCTGACCTCAAATCCCACTGATACATTGAATTCACTTTCTTTTCTGGTGCATTAAAAAGCCAAAAGCCTGATTTTTCTTGCACAACGTTTTGCAAACAACAGAAAAAGAAAGAAATTCAGGAGAGAAAAATGAAGGCAAGCCAACATATACCCAACTGGAATGATAATCTTCTCCTCACCAACCAGCACTGATAATCAAGTCTAAGTTATTCGAGTTTAGTTCGACCGTTTATTAAACGAGTTCATTTTTTTAATTGAATTAAATTTAAATAATTTTTATACTCGTTTAGACAAATAAACTTGATAAACTCAGGCTAAAATTCATAAAATTTAACTCAGTTATTAGCCCTGTCACCAATCCAACGTCACAAGAACAAAACAACGATGACTCTGGAGCCCACCATTTCTATCCTCTCTCATAGGTGTCACCCTCTAGTTTTGCATGGCACCTTGCACCGCTTTATACATCATCTTGCATCTTTCTTAGCAGCTGCTTTAACCTCTCTCTCTCCATCTGTTTCTCTCTGGTTATTAGTCCCCGCTCGGGTGGCCGGTATTTTGTGGCCCGTTTGCTCTAAATGGCGGTCAACGGTGGTTTGTTTCACTTGACCTTGGCTCTGCTTCTAATGGTGACACTGCCTTTGGAAGCTTTGAGAGGAGGTCGAGCTGGTTGGCTTAACCGGTGGGATCTGTTAATCAAGACCCCTGTGGAGGACCATGAAGCGGAAGAGAAAGGCACAAGATGGGCCGTTCTAGTCGCCGGCTCATCTGGATTCGGAAATTACCGGCATCAGGTGAAGTAAATTCCATCAACAACATTACTACTCTATATTAATTTACTGTGTTTTAGTTGGAGCAATATTTTTCATTAAAAATGTTTGACAAGAATTCTTAATATAGTAAGGTTCCTTCACAAAATGTTTCCGAGAGATGGGGGTTGATAAAGAAATTCTCAATTATAATTTTCAATATGAATACTACGCTCAACATAAAACTCGTGATTGGTAGTAAAATAACTATTCTTCCGTTGAGGCTTAATTCTATCTTCTGAGATTTTTTGGGATATTTTTTTAAAGTATTTTCGTTATAGCATTTTAATTAATTGTTAATAAAAATTAGTTTATCCAAAAGAAAATGAACATAATTGTTTACTATTTGGTTGAAGTGATCTATAAACCTCTCATAATAAATTGTGTTTCTGTACCGGAAATTACAAGAAACAACTTTTTTTTTTTTTAATTTGTTAATATAGCAATTATATTTTGTTTGACTTTAAACTTTTTTTGTTTCAATGAATACTCATATTCAAGTCAGCTTATGCGCATCCATATAAATCACCTCTCCGGTTTAGTCAAAAATAGAATATTCACGCTGAGACTAGGGTATCTATGAGGGAGAAATTCTCATTGTCCGGCTTCAAGGGGTTGCCAACATTTGATCTTAAAATATCTAGATTCATTGGTCGTCATGTTATCCCTTGAACTATCCTTGAAATTCTGTTTGACTTTTTTGTTATACTAGTTCCTCGTTCTATCTTTTTTAGACTAGGCATGAAAAAACCAATTCAACATCTATATCAACTGAATCTGTTATGTGGATGTTTATGTGGCTTTCGANTTTTTTTTTTTTAATTTGTCAATATAGCAATTATATTTTGTTTGACTTTAAACTTTTTTTGTTTCAACGAATACTCATATTCAAGTCAGCTTATGCGCATCCATATAAATCACCTCTCCGGTATAGTCAAAAATAGAATATTCACGTCGAGACTAGGGTATCTATGAGGGAGAAATTCTCACTGTCCGGCTTCAAGGGGTTGCCAAAATTTGATCTTAAAATATCTAGATTCATTCGTTGTCATATTATCCCTTGAACTATCCCTTGAAATTTTGTTTGACTTTTTTGTTATACTAGTTCCTCGTTCTATCTTTTTTAGACTAGGCATGAAAAAAACAATTCAACATCTATATCAACTGAATCTGTTATGTGGATGTTTATGTGGCTTTCGAGTTGAAGCTAATTTTGGGTGAAATACAGGCGGATGTTTGTCATGCGTATCAAATATTGAAGAGAGGAGGGTTGAAAGAAAAGAACATAGTTGTGTTCATGCACGATGACATTGCTATGAATGATTTGAACCCGAGGCGCGGTGTTATAATCAATCATCCAAAAGGTGGTGATGTATATGCCGGTGTGCCTAAGGTACATTACATCTTGTGGGTAGCCATTCACATAAACAGTATTATCATTTTTTTATTAACATCTTAATTGTCATCTACTNTCAATCATCCAAAAGGTGGTGATGTATATGCCGGTGTGCCTAAGGTACATTACATCTTGTGGGTACCCATTCACATAAACAGTATTATCATTTTTTTATTAACATCTTAATTGTCATCTACTGTTGTTAATCTGGATGGATGTATAAAGAGTCTAATGTGGTGAGTTGGTTTTATCATCCTATCATTTGGCCAAAGTTGACCAAGCNCTGTTGTTAATCTGGATGGATGTATAAAGAGTCTAATGTGGTGAGTTGGTTTTATCATCCTATCATTTGGCCAAAGTTGACCAAGCAAGATGCTTTGGCAATGAGCCATGTTAGGTTCATGTCATGTCAAAATTGCTTAGCCAATTGACGACATGATTTGCGGTTCATACCTCTAGTTAATCACATTGATGGTATTATCATTGTAGGATTACACCGGCGAGCATGTCACCGCTGAGAATCTATATGCTGTACTCCTTGGTGATAAGAGTGCTGTGAAAGGCGGTAGTGGAAAAGTTGTTGATAGCAAACCTAATGACAGGATCTTTTTGTACTACTCTGATCATGGGGGCCCTGGAGTGCTTGGTGAGTGAATTTATGTGAAATAAAACTAACATAGGAGAAGTATTTGGCGATTAACAAAATTTCCAATTTGGTGTAGGGATGCCGAATATGCCTTTTCTTTATGCTAAGGATTTCATAGATGTTTTGAAAAAGAAACATGCATCTGGCACCTACAAAGAGATGGTAATTTCTATTTTCAATTTTCTCAGTTTTGAGCATATTACATGACAAAATTAACATTATGTCATGGTTATGTAGGTTATGTATATAGAAGCATGTGAGAGCGGAAGTGTTTTTCAAGGTTTGATGCCTGAAAATTTAAACATTTACGTCACAACAGCATCAAATGCAGTAGAGAGTAGCTGGGGAACATATTGTCCTGGAATGGAACCTCCACCACCTCCAGAGTACATTACTTGCTTAGGGGATTTGTATAGTGTTGCATGGATGGAAGACAGGTATGTTTAGTTGCATCTTTAGAAAGAAAAACAATGTTTTGTGGGTGTTGTGTGCATGGTTTTTTCATTTGTTCAACTTAAAATATAAATTTGACACCGTAGTTTCCCACTTCTCGTAAGATTCCCTAGGTTGTACCAACATATTTTTTTTCAAATGCATTCACAGACAACAATCGCTTCAACTATTACTTAGGATTTCAAATATTTTAAGGCATAATTGGTACACATTTCTTCATTGCTAAAATGATTCTCTTCGTGATTACTATTACAAATCATATGCACTTTCAAACATTGGTTTTCTTATTTTTAATGGTGTCTGATATTGCTTGCTAACTCTTTGGTGTTTGCTTGTAGTGAAACACACAACTTGAAGAAAGAAACATTAAACCAACAGTACCAGAAGGTTAGGTTTAGAAAATCTTGACGCCTTTTTTCTGAAATGTTCATATTTTTCTCTTGTATTAAAAATCATCAAGTGTGTTGCAACTTTGTGTAGGTCAAGTTGAGAACTTCAAATTATAACACTTACAATGCCGGATCTCATGTGATGGAATATGGGAACAAGAGCATTAAATTGGAGAAAGTGTATCAGTATCATGGTTTTGATCCCGCTACGGAGAATTTCCCTCCAAACAAGTTTCATTTCGACACACAAATGGAAGTTATTAATCAGAGGGATGCAGATATTCTCTTCCTTTGGCAAAGGGTGAGCTTTGACATTTTATTTCTTTATGCGATGCTTGCAAGCTCACCTTAGAGGCAGGACCGGTAGATATTAGGGCCCTGGGATACTTTTAAATGAGTTATAAATATAATATAATAAAAAGAAAACAAATGGTAATTAAAATTAATTCAATATTTTCCCAATCTAATATCAAGGTAAAAGAAGAAAAAAATTGTGCATATATTGATTGTGGAAAAAGAGGAGTGATTTTTTTTTCATATAATAAAAATTTGTGCATATTTAAAATATTGAAAAGGAGAGTGAAGAAATGAATTTTTTTTTTTTTTTAGTTTTTGTAGCTATGATGAGAGAGGGAGGGAGAGAGGGGGGGGGGGAGAGTGAGTGTTGTAGGGCTTTAGTTGTGTATGTGATTTGGCATTGGTAAGTATTGAGGGGAAGAGAAGATGGTATTTATGAATGTGACTAGGTGGGAGAGAGATTATTTTCTATTTTAGACCCTTTTATAATATAGTAGTAAGTTTTAGGTCGTAATCTAAAAAGTAAAAAAAAAAATTGTTTTGTGCTAGATGCTGCATAAGGACCATAACTTAACAATATGGGGCCCCTTGTACTGGCCGGCCCCGCTTAGGGGTGCATAAGACCTTGGCACAATCAAACACTAGAATTGGAAATCAGAAACCTATCGAGCTTTTTATGTTGTCAGCATGTTCAATCATATGCCCAACTTTTGCATTCTCTTTTTCGAGTGATCCAAACAAGTTCAAATTTTCTTCTACTTTACCTGGAAACCATTTCCTTGTGCTGGCCAAGGGTGTTAGTCTCATTCTTTTGATCAATTAGTGTAAGATTGTAAAGTATTATGAANGCTGCATTTTACCTTGTGCTGACCGAGGGTGTTAGTCTCATTCTTTTGATCAATTAGTGTAAGATTGTAAAGTATTATGAAATTCAGCTGTTTTCTTGTTATTCATCATCGTGCTATTGAAGTGGAATCCAAGAGAACTTAAATATTTCGCATGCTCGCACTTATTTCATACATGCTTAACATGTGTCTTACAGTACAAGAAAACAAAAGATGGCTCAAAAAAGAAGACAGAAATTCTCAAGGAAATCACAGATTCGATGACGCACAGAATACACTTGGATGGAAGCATGAATAAGATTGGCGTATTTCTGTTTGGACCCGAAAAGGGGCCTGCCATTCTTAATTTTGTGAGAGCACAGAGTTTGCCCATTGTTGATGATTGGGGATGTCTCAAATCAATGGTAATGACAATCATTTGTTTTGTCTACTTAATATTCCCTTTAATTGCTAGTTGTGATGACAACTTAAAACAATTTTGGATTTGAATTCACAGGTCCGGTTGTTCGAAACCCATTGTGGATCATTGACCCAGTACGGCATGAAACACATGCGAGAGTTTGCCAACATTTGTAACAATGGGATCTCGCAGTCAGCTATGGAGGAAGCTTGTTTGGCTGCATGTCATGAGCATAACTCGGGGTTGTGGAACCCTTCAAGCCGAGGTTATAGTGCTTGATTGTGTAGTACACCCTAAACCTATTGTATATGACTAGTATGTAATGATGTAATAAAACACTGATACTTTCAGATCTGGTGGGCATCTTTGTTGCCATAGTACCCCTCTGTTTCATCAAGTATGTTTGTTGGTGTCCCCCCCTCCCCTGCTGTGAAAGTATTTTCGGTCGTTAATAGTTGATAAAATATATGCATACGATACTACTGGGGTGTAATTGTTCATGCAACATGTGGTTGTGGTTGTGGTGGTCCTATCGCGTTTGCATATTGTGCATTGGCTCGGTGTCGTGGATGTTCAATTTGGGACTGTTTGGTATGTTTTTTGGGAAGAGTTTGGATTGAATTGTCCAAATCCTTCTAAACCTAAAGATGAAATTCAATATTTAATGTTGTTCATATCTATATTTAATATGTACATGAATATATGACTATTATTATAATATATTTGTATATAAATAACTATTGTGTCCCTTAACCAATTTATATATATGAGATATATAAGATATATATACGAGGGTATAAATGTTATTTACATGTTAAACCCACTAATCCACATATGACATTCACTCCTCCTCCTCCTAGTTTTTATGATTGAGTTTAAACTGGGGCCGGGATTCAAATCCTAGACTACATGTGTATTTGTGAAATATGGGTTTGAGGGGGTTTGTTTTTTCAACTCCTGTTCTAAAATTCTCATAAATTTACTTACCAAACAGACCTTTAGTGTCTACTATATGTGTTTGCATTTCTGGTTTTGCAGAGAGCTATGACGCCTTGAGTTTAATTTGTTAGCTAATTGATAGTGGGTCTTATTATATTTTGGGACTTGTTATTTAATGATTGTGATCAATTATGTTAGTAAATTAGGTCGAGGAGAGGACAATGGTGAGTTCTAAAGCCTTGACATTAACAGGAAAGCACTGGATGTTTTTCAAAACAGTGGACAAATGATTAGTTGAGGAACGAGAGAGGCTCCATAGAGTTGAAACAAAAAACGTCATCCTGTCTTTAAGCATATGTGCTAAAAAAAAATAATTTCTTAAGTGATAATAGATACGAGATGTAAATTTAAATGTTTTGAATTTAAATTTTAACCACTTTTTAGGGTCAAGTTACGAGGAATTTATGAATGTCTTAATCCTGACGTGAATAATTTATTTTTGACCGGATTGAAAAGAAAATTAGTCGAGGTGAGTGTAAATTAATTCGAACACTACCGAATGTTGAACAAAAAAAAAATATCCACCCAAGAAAAACCAAAAAACAATTTTCACTTTTCTTTTGAGCTGTAAGTTTTCTAAAATTTGATGAAGTGATGACCCTTAATTAAAATTGTAATATATCTAATTAAGGGTCATCATTCCAAATGGGATGTGTTCACAATTCAGATCAGCAAAATGAATGATCCTAAATTGTAATATTAACTTTAAATCAATTCACTTTAGAATTTATAACACGAATATAAAATATATATTAATTGACTACATGTATATGAATTTATAATTATATATTTTTTTAATTAATAGAAAATCAAGCACAATGATAAGATAAATAATAATTGACTTACTATTTATAGATGTTAATTGACTTACTATTTATGGATGTTCTGTAATATATAATGTTGTATAGTTGTGAAAAAGATCCAAAATACTGTATTATCTAAGTCTATTTTCATCATATCGCGTACCTAAAAAAGTGTCGTATCATGTACCTGTTTCTGTACTATGTACTTGTATCATATACCAAAACGATTCACAATTCAAGTAACATTAGTTGGACTCAAAATAAAAGGAAATCAAATGTGCATTTTTATCGATTAAGTACTTTGGGCAGCGTTTACGAGAAAATGCATGAAAATGAAACCAATTCAACATTCCATGTGTTTGATTTGCAAGAAATTACGATCTCTCGGGAAATTTTTTTTTTCCCGCAACTGTCAAATTTTCTTGCAAACTCCCATTTTTGGTAATACTATGAAAATATGGGCAATACTGTAAACAGAAAAATCTTTTACTTACCCAAAAAAAAAAAAGAGAAAGAGAAAAATCTTCTATTTTGGCGATAGAAATTTGTACAACTAAATTTTCTGCACCGAACATTTTTTTTTGCTAAGGCTTCGTTTGGTTAGTCGGAGAGTTGGAAAATGGGGGAAAGAGAAAAAAAAAAAAAAGTTTTTATTGTATTTGTTTAACAAGAAACCAAATTTTTCGGGAATTTTTTTTTTCTCGCTGAATAGATTTTCCCACAAACGGAGCCATTTATTTTCCCACCAAATTTGCACGAAATTTTTTTTGTTTCCCGTGAAACTTGGGAATGTTCTATCCACTGGACCATTCTGCCCCCTATTTTGGCAGACGATAATTCATCCAATTTTCATCTTCATATACAACTCTCTCATATTAATCACTTTCACCTTCACCTTGTGTCTCTGCACATCTTCTCAAACCAATCCAGTAAGTTTATCTTCCATCTCTATTTTATTTTGTGTAATAAAATTGATATATATCGCAAGTATCAAGATTTTAACCACTCACAGCTTTTCTCTGCACATCTTCTCTGTTTTGTCTTCCATCTTTTGTTTATCTGCATATCTTTATGTTGGTTGCTGAGTTTAAGTGTTTTATTTTAGTATGAATTTGTGATGTAATAGAAGAGATCGGCTCCAAACAAGCTTCCCTGCTTTGCTCGTTACTTCCATTTGAGGTTGACAATAGCACAACAATGGAAAAGAAATGAGTAATATGCCATAGGATTGCGCACAAATTAAAGCGATCAAGAAATCCACCTACGTTAGAGGAGAGTCCTTGTACATATGGGTATAAGGTGTTTGATAAATTATTTAAACTAAAATGAACAATTATTAAAACCCAATTAAATCTCATACATATTGTCTAACACCAAATCTTTGAAGATAATGGTCAATAATCACCCGTGATGTATAAAAAATCATAGCAGAATCTAATATCAATCAAAGAGGAATATGACAGCTACATGTTTGTTCTTGCGTGATGCCGATCATGCTTAAAACGCCACAGCTCATAAGGATATATCAATGGCAAAAATGCCAGAGTTCCAACAATGTCTTCCACAAATTTACAGTGTGCATGAGGGAAACACCTTTTTGTCCTGCAGATTGTACCATGAAAAGTCTTTACAGTGTGCATTAGCGAAGACTCATCAGATTCAAGCATTACTTTGAGAAGATATTATGCCTAGTCTTTTTGCCGATTTATACAGTCTCACTAGCCAGGAAAAGTTGGTTGAAAGGAAAAAAAAGCACAGTAAAGTCAGTATCAAGCTCTACTTAGGCAAATAATTGGTAAACTGCTCAAGGCAGTCACTGCCTAATTTGACACTGCAGCTATTGTTCACAGTGCAAATTTATAAAACAGTTGGGGTTTGGTTTATAATTTATTCTGGAATAATTTACTCCTCGCACGAGTATCTCTCTTCTTTCTTCTCTTCCCTCTCTTCCTTCTCTGTCCTCTTTAGTCACCAGCCGAATCAATCCTCCTCAAGAATCACACAGGCTGCATAGTCCATTTATCTCCACCTTGTTCTTGTACCCCTTTTTAATCATCGATTTTCTCAAAACCAATCATCATGTAAATTTGCTCGTGGTAGGAGCCCTAGAATACTCTATGGAGGAGCTGTCAAGAGGTAATCTAATAACCCATCAAAAGTTTTTTAGAGTCATACAAAGACATGTTGAGCAAAAGTGGATTTATTTGGAATCCAGTGCCGAAAATTGTGGAGTGTAGTGATGAAGTCTGGCCTACATATATTGCTGTAAGTATCATTTACATAATAGTAACGTCTAAAAGTTACTTTTTTGCATTTCAAAATAAAATGACAATTTGTCAACATATATGCTTGATATATTTTTATAGGCAAATCCAGATGCAAAAGGTTTGCATGGTAAGAGGATTGATATAATTGATGAATTAGCTATTGTGTGTGGCAATGATCAAGTAACTAGAGAATGGACATGTTCAGGTAAGGATATAAATGCTAACTTGTCAAGGCAAATGGATGTTAGTGACGATGAGTAAACGTCGGTCTTTGATCACAATGAGAATATGATAGTTGACGACTTGGGTGATATAGAAGGCAATGGATCTGGACATCAACAAGACAATAATATTACCCAGATACCAACACCAAGCAAAAGCAACCTTGGATCTTCAAAGCACGTCATTCAAAGAAGCCAAAAATACAGAGATTGTTGTTGAAATAATAAATGTAGTTGCTAATAACATGACAAGACTAGCTAATGCATACGAAAAGAGTAAACCTTGCGTAAATTATTCGGACCTTTACAAAGTTGTAATGGATGTTGAAGCGCTTGGTATTGATAGTCGAATGACCGCTTTTGAATACTTGAATACAGATCCGGTCAAAGCGAGGACATTTTTGATATATCCTGAAGAAATGCGCTATTTGTTTTTAATTCGACACTTAGCACAAGGTGGTGCCGGTGGTATAAATTGAAGGTCAGGTGGTCGTGATGGTGCATGCATTTTTGATTAAATGATTATAAATTCATTGGACTTAGTTTTCTAGTATGGATTTTTTTTTGGTGTTGGGATTTTAGAGTGGTTTAATAACTTTGCATGTTATATTGGTATAACAGAACATGGTTTATGTTTGATAGAATTTTGGTTTTGTTTGTGTTGAAGGATTAAAGCGGATTGTGGCTTATCCTATTTGTTTTTTGAAAATCTTTTTTGTTAATCAATAAAGATACTCTTTTCTTAAAAAAAAAGTATAATAGTAAGCGTGTTTAATATTAATGTGTTTCATATGAGTATGAACATGTTAAGTATAGTGTTTTATATGGATAGAACAAATTTAAAAAGTTATAAATAAGATCAATTTTGACAATTTAAAAAACAAATTTGTAACTTTTTTATTTTTCAAATTACAAAATTAAATTTTCTTGCAAAATTTTCATCATAATCAAACAGATGTAAAATTTTTTTATTTTTTTTATTTTTTTCATTTTTTTCATTTTTCTTTCTTTCACCTCATATTCCAATACTTTCTATCATTTTTGCTTTCTAACTTCTTTTCCATTCTAATCAAACGGAGCCTGAGCCTAAAAGCTCTAAATTAAAAGGACAAAAGGACAAAAGAGTAGCACAGCTAAAAATTCCAGAGGCTAAGAATTGTTAGCAATGGTCCTCACGAGACATTTCAAGCGGTCCAAATTGTTATTGAACACGTCTCATCACTTGCTACTCCTCTAGGTCAGCCGTCTACAGCGGTTACAGCCGGCGGCGGCTATCCGGGTTTGAACATTCTCAAATTCGGATATCCCACAGGGTATCTGGATCCCACCCGAATGATCGAACCCGTAAACCTTCTCTGCCTTCCTCAACAAATCAGCAAACAGTGGGTGATTAAAGTATATCACAGGCACCACAAATCTACAAGCGTCGTTTTCTTTCTCTCCTACGTACACAGCCAAGTGTCCCTTCGGCGGTACACTCACTGGGTTTGTCTCAGACGGTTGTTGGTCGACTCTAATGTAACCCGAACTGGGTTTTGAGAAACAGAGACCTTTGGCTCCAAGTTTCAGTGAACGAACCCAGTTACAGAGCTTTGATATGGTTCTAGTGGTACAGCTGGGTGAGTTCAAGCGTCGGTAATGGCTTCTGGGTTTTGTTCTTCTGTGGACGAACCAGTTGCATACCTTTACGAGCTTGCGTCCAAGCCTGAAGCCTCTGGTTTTTCTCATTTGTTTGTTTCTTGAGCAGTGAAAAAGATGGGGTCTGTTTAATCTCTTTTGGGTTTCTGGCTATAAATGTTTTTGTTTGTCTCGTTGTTTTGGCTTGTGGTGCTGATGGTGGTAGATACGGTGGAGGAGTGAGATTCTGGGATTCGAACAGGAAAGAAGAATGAGGTTCCTCAGGCTGGGTATTGCTGGGAAGCCACTCTTTATAAGAGTTGCGAAGAGTCAAAACATGTTAGCAGAATAGAATATTGAGCGGGAGAGAGAGTGGTCGGCATACGGACACGGTTGGACTCGAAAAGTTGACAGCGTTGGTCTGCTAAACCACTTGATTGTCTTAATGGGCAGCCTTGGTTGCTGAATTTATTAATTTTTGAATTTTAAAATGGAAATCTCAATAAAATTAGCACTAATAGTGAGATATTTTTGTCGGATTTCTCTGTCCTTGACATTGACCCAAATTTTAATTTTCTTTGTTGGGTTTTACAATTGTTTTTTTTAATAGTAAGTTGGTACTGCACATTTCGGCAACGTAAATGCAATTCATGTTGAGTCAAGTTTAAGGTCTTTCCTTTAAAATTGTACAAAAAACATTATGTTACTCCATATGATTGGTATTTCTATAAAAACAAGTGAAAATGCTTGAGATAATGGATTTTGTATAACTGTAAGAATTATTGAAAAATACTATCTGCCCTTTTCCTCTGATATATAGTCCATTCGTTATGGAGATCGCTCTCTCTTTGGTGTATTTGTAGTTGCATTCCAGTGATCCAATAAACTCTTTTCCTTTTCATACATGAATTTTTGATTCGCCAATGACTTGCAAGAGATTGCTCATTTTAATCAAAATTTTTTACAATTAAAAAGGATGTTGGACTCCACGATATAGATTTAAATATTTTTTCAAACAAAAAGGGCGAGTTCGAAGTTTTTGTCTCCAAGATCTATTGGTGTGTTGTTTTTTTAATCACAATTAGTACTCTTTGGATGTTTTTCTTTGTTATTTAGAGTTTTTTTTTTCCGGGTAAGTGTGTTATTTAGAGTTAATTGTTGTCCAAACACACAAAATTGTCATGTGATAAATATGATAAACAAAAATTCAACATAAACCTTTTGTTTTTCTTTTTGAGCATTGCAATTATTCAATCAAAACTTTGCTTTCTAAGTTTGTTAAATAGAATAAAGGGATTTTTATCTTTGGGTTTGGTCGTATGGGATGGGGGACCATGAAATATTGGAATCTCCCACAAATAATCAAACTGTACTTCAATCAACCATACACGTGCCCTTCACTATGAAGAATAGTTTTTCTCGTTTTGGAATATATGGCTTTAGGTTAGCCTTCAATTTTCCATGGAAAAGTAAATGTTTGAGTTTTTTCTTTTTTGTACAAACATAACGGAAAATGTGAGAGAGACAGCATGAATGCAACAGCATGGTCTCTTTTTTAGCTTTTGCCTGTTTCAAACCCCCCCCCCCCCCCCCCCCCCCCCCCCCCTTTCCCCCA
>CAUOFW020005658.1:199962-325902 GCA_963454935.2 Ilex paraguariensis | reverse complement strand
CTCTCTCTCTCTCTCTGGCTTAAGGGCGAGGCTTTTGTTAAATTGCCTTTTAAACTCTGAGCATAACCCCCCCCTCTCTCTCTCTCTCTCAAAGCAGATAGAAACAATGGTATATAACGAATAAAAAGAGATAATGAAACTATACTATTGATTTATGTGCAAATATCGGTTTAGATTATTATTCTAGAACTGTTGATTTACAAGAATATCAGTTTTAAAAGTTTCGATCGATCTGTTGATTTCTACGAATACTATTATAATTGGGAAGAAGAAGAGAGACCTCTCTCAATATTATTAATCAATCCAAAAACTGTTGAATTCAGCTTGTCAACACAATATAAATACGAAGCTCTAATGGTCTTAATGACTAGAAAATCTAAGTAAATAAGCAATAATACGAAAATGGCTCAAATAACGGGGATAAAATAAAAAAATGTCATAAACATCATTATTTTGGCTTAAAAAAGACGTGTGAAAGATATATTTTCAATCATGTTCAGATCGTTGAAAACTTTCTAGAATAGGGTCTTTCGAAATTTTTTAACATTGTCGCCCAGAATCAACCATAATTAACATCTGATCAACTCTACTTTTGACGGTCTTTGATCTATCATGTAGTTATGTGCTATAAGTTCTGCATCTCTCTCTCTTTCTCTAAACAAAAGAAAAAGTTGAAACATTTCTATCTTTTATGCTTTGTTTGGTACGATGAAATATTGAAGGATGAAAAGTTGGAAATATGAAAAGTTGGAGGGATAGATAAAATATCATGTTTGGTAAGGAAGAAAAATAAAAAATATAAAAAGTGGATAGATTAACTTTCCTTTCAACTTACCAAAATTAATCTCTCTAAAATTGGGAGGAAAAGTGGATAAAAAGTTAATTATGTACGTTGAAATATATGCATTTACCTATATCTCTTTTAATATAACCATATATCATATTTATTTATTGCATATTATGTTTGCATTAATTTTATATTTAGATATATTAATAAAATATGCATTTATATTTTTTTCATCCTACCAAAAACAAAAAAATCAATCCTTCCTACTTTCTATCTATTTTATCAAACACAAAGGAGAGAATGAAGAATTACTCCTTTAAAGGATAGAAAGTGACTCCCACTTTTCATCTCACTACCACTTTCTATTCTATGATTTTTCTGTCCATATAACTAAACACACCATAATTAATAGCACTAGAAAGAGTAATACTCTTTGAAGCTAAAAAATTGACCTAGCAAAGACCCTCCCTCTCATTCTCTCTCTACTTTAACACATCATTCATCTCACACACATATAAAAAATTTAAAATAAGTTAATTTAAAATTAAAAAATTTAATATTAAATATAAAAAAAGGGTCTTATTTCGTATTATCACTTTAGGTCTCACATGACCTTAAGCTGCCATACTGAAAGCACTTTGCAATACTAAAATCCAAATATTGATCTTGCAATATTTATATTTTAATAACAACTTTTTTTTCTTGTCTTCTCTTTAGTTATGAAATTTAAAATTAAATTTGATAGGACATTTTCGGAATACTCCAAGATGAAAACACGTGTCCCCGGTGTCACTGATCCTTGTTTATCGAGATCACGTACCCATCGGGGTCACAGTCCCTCTACCCCGAGGTACTTATCANAATTGATGGGACATTTTCGGAATACTCCAAGATGAAGACACGTGTCCCCGGTGTCACTGATCCTTGTTTATCGAGATCACGTACCCATCAGGGTCACAGTCCCTCTACCCCGAGGTACTTATCATGGGATCGAGTGGCATCCAGTACGTTTTATGTACCGACACGTACCCTCGGTCTGATATGGTACATCGGTCGCTAGGCTCCCCCCTCTCGGATTCAAGATGTACCTCTTCCTCGATTCCGAGATGTACCTCTCCCTCGGTTCCGAGATGTACCCCCTCTCATCCATGATGAGGTTCTCTGCTCCAGCAGAGGTTATTGATGCACTGGTCACTAGCCTAGGCTAGACTAGATTAGCCATCATGACCTCGTCTTACACAATTGATGTCAAAAGGCACAGGAAGGCAAGGGCCACAGCCAATGAGGAATGGACGCGTGACATATTGTGTCACATCAGAGACAGAAAGACCGTATGACCTTGCTGACATGCGACTTGGGAAAACAAACATTTAATTACACCATTCCCTTGATGAGACTGCATTCAATGCGGTAAGGCTCAGAAGTGAAAGGCAATAAATGTCTCTAAGGCTGGACATTTATTGCATCCTCCCCGAGAGGAGCTCATTGAACCGTCGGCAGGCCGTTGACACAGACTTGATTGTTCGGGGTCCCGAGCAGTTAAGAGAGAAGACATTCCTCATAGGAATCAGTGCGCACGTTGCCTGTATCTAATGATCACCTACTGACCACATTGACAACAATCATGAGTATTTGAAGTATAAATACTCCTCACTAAATGCAAGAACGGGAGGTGAAACTTTTGCTACAAATTATACTCAATGTTTTCTTCTTCCTCTCTCTCAAAAACTGACTTGATCGTCGGAGGGGATACGCCGAAAAACACTCCGGCGCCCTTCTAATTTGTTCTTCTTTTTTCCAGGAACCTTTCTTCAGCCTTACTAGATCGTTCCTTTGATCCGCGAGGGTCTCCCATTACCGTTCCAGGTTACCACCGGATCTTACAGGCTGTTCCAAGCAGCATGGTTGACCACTCAACTGACTCACTCGAGTTCACAAAGGGAGAAATCTGTTCTCGTTTTTATATTGTGCAAGATCTAGCACGCACAATCTGGCGCCGTCTGTGGGAACCTCCTCATTTGAGTGCAAGAGCTTATATGCGAGGGGGGAAGACGACTCTCTTCCGATGTGGGATTGCCTTAGGAAAGAGTCCTATTGGCGAAAAGAGGTAAAGGCTACTAGTGCTCGGTGCCGCCAGGTCAGCCAGAATCCTTCAAGTGGAGGGATGAAATCCGTAGCGATTTCTATCCCTTACAAAAATGAACAAAAAGAAATAAGAGGGAGTTGAGCGAGAAAGAAGAGAGAGATAAGTGTGAATTAGTAGAACTGTTTAGACGTTAGAGGGTGTGTTGCTTGACTTATTGACATTGAAGACCGTGCACAAAATATGATTTTTTGAGTAAATTTTTTTTTTTGGAATGAACTTTATGCAATTAGATAAAAATAAATGTTTTTTTTATTAATTTTAATCATTATTATACTTTTATAAATTAAAGATTCAACTTTCTCACCTAAATATTAAATAGATTTTTTGAGTACCCCATATATTTTTAAGCCTTAGCTCCTCATCAATTAGTTACTGTCAAACAATAATATTATGGAAAAATTTCAACTATACCCCATCTAGTTTACTATATTTTTAAGGACACTCCCTCTATTTTTTGAATCTTCATTGACACTCCTTATTAGATTAAAAATATAATTTTACTAAATTGCTCATGATATATTTTAAGAAAAACTCCATCCACACCTCCTCTAGATAAACATATCTTCAATGAGGCCCCCTCTGTTTTCTAATTTTTTTTTACGTATTAAAATTCGGGCCAATTAAAATTAAATTTAAACTAATTAAAATTTATTTTTTTACATATTAAAATTTGAGCCAATTAAAAATTATTTTTAATCAACTTACATTGAATTTTAATTAGCCCAAATTTTAATACATAAAAAAATATTAATTTTAATTGACTCTAATTTTAATAAATTGAATTTTAATTGATACGAATTTTAATAAATAAAAAAATATGAATTTTAATCGACTCGAAGGAGAATTTTAATCGGCACTAATAACTTGGGTAGAGTTTAAATCGGTTCAAATTTTAATACATAAAAAGTAAATTTTAATAGGTTCAAATTTTAATACGTTAAAAAAAATAAAATTTAATCAACTTCAATCAAATTTTAATATGTAGAAAAATAAATTTTAATCGATTTGAATTTTAATAAAATTTTATTTAAAAAAATTACTTGATATTTATGTAAGGGCATTTTTGGTCTTTTAGATGAATTTTTTTTGTTAGGAATGATAGTTTAATGGTAGGGAGTGTTAGTGATGTTTAAATATAAACTAGAAGGGGTGTTAGTGATTTTTTTTATAATAGAGGAGTGTCTTTGAAGATATAGTAAACTAGGAGGGGGTGTGACTAAAGTTTTCCCTAATATTATTCATTCTAATATAAGAACTGCCTAATAGTTTGATTCAATGATGCAACTGCTCACATAGTCCCGATAAAAAAAAATTAATAATTACAGTCAAAATAATTCTATTCAAATATGTTATTAGGATTAGTACTCATTGTCAAAATATCAAATTAATTCGTTTCCACTTAGATAAAATACAACAAAAATTGTCCTTCAAGTGTACATTTTTGTGTCCCTTTGATCCCCATTATTTTAATTTTATTACTTTAGTCACATAAAATTTTATTATATTTCACTTTGATTCGCATGAACAAACTTTGTCTATGAAGTGCCAGATATCCATGAACAAGCAGACAGCTGAGTCCCTTGGGTTCTGCAAGCTTGTCTTTCTCCGCCATGCATTGATCTCAAGCTTGAGCGCAGCTAGACACCATACAATTTTATATAAGAACTATAATCTTATGGAGTTGTCTTGGGTATCCAAAAAAAAAATAGTACTGTATTTATTTTTGTGGGCATTTTCATCACCGTTGTAGGTATTTTTATCACTGTTATGATATCAAAAAAAAAGTGGTAAAAACAGTTACCACAACAGTGGTAAAAACAATCACAAAAGTGATAATTTGTCTGTATTAAAAAAAAATGGTAAAAACACTCATAATAATGGTAAAAATACTCATAAAAATGATAAGTTTTTTTGTTGTAAAATTACCCAAAAAAATTGTAAAAACACCCATTAAAATAATAAAATTTGGAGGTACGCTACTAAATTTTTTTTTACAGTACCAAAGTCAAGTCCTAATCTTATTAGGCTACTCAAAAATATTTTTTTCACATGGTATCTCTATTTTTCAATCAATAAGAATGTACCTCCATGTACAGTTTTCTTATTCTATATACATATATATATATAGGTTATTTTATTATTTTCTCAATTAATAATTATAAATCATCTAAATAAAATCAGTGATTAAAATTAATAGAGGTACGACAGTGATACCATCAAAACTAATATTATAACGGCCTGTTTAGTACGTGGGACACGAGAGATTTGGAAGATTGGTTGAAAATAAAAATTCACAAAACCTATTAAACCGACGTTTGACAACTATATTTCTAGCTCAGGTTATCAAACCCAATCTGTTTTAGGCCCACAATTTAAACCCATGTTCATGAATTTCATGAAACTTGGTAGGAGGTGGGTTTTATATGAGGGTTAAAGGATTGAACATACAAAATGACATTGATACCCTCATATAATCCATATACCCCAAATAATCAAATATTAAAATCATAAGGACACAAGAAAATACATGTATACAAACATGAGTTTGAATTAGATTGGTTAAGGGCACAATAGTCATTTATATACAAATATATTTTCATAATAGTGATATATCCATACATATGCTAAACATGGGTATGAACGAAATTGAATGTTGAATTTCATCTTTATAAAGAAGAGTTTAAGTTTGAATGGGTTTGGACAAGTCAATCCAAATTTCTCCCAAAAAACTAACAAAACAGCCCTAATTGTCAAGCATGAAAAAAAAAAACAATTAATAATGTTTTGAGGTGTAGTTTGAAAAGGGATTAACATTATCTCTCTGCATATATATCTTACAAAGAGTAGAATCCATATACACAATGCCATGAACCAAGGACAAAGAAGATGACCGAAGGACCGTCGCTATTGCCATGGTGTTTTGTAAGTGTGTCTATGTCAACCACTAAACTCCTACATTCAAGCTTCTGTCACAACAAAGTAAAGGACCAAGTGTTGTTTACATTAACCTTATTTTTTGAAAAACTCAACTGCCCAAACTACTAGTGAACAAATGGTTTGACTCATCTACCAAACATTTTCCGCATATTTATTCCAATAGAATTTGGAGGAAGAAATTTGTGTTGTTTTTGAAATAAGAATAAATTTTTAATATAAATAGGAGAAATTAATTCAAATCAAGAAAATAAGATATATATATATATACAGAGAGAGAGAGAGAGAGAGAGAGAAATGGTTATAGGTAGANGTATTTTTATCACTGTTATGATATCAAAAAAAAAGTGGTAAAAACAGTTACCACAACAGTGGTAAAAACAATCACAAAAGTGATAATTTGTCTGTATTAAAAAAAAATGGTAAAAACACTCATAATAATGGTAAAAATACTCATAAAAATGATAAGTTTTTTTGTTGTAAAATTACCCAAAAAAATTGTAAAAACACCCATTAAAATAATAAAATTTGGAGGTACGCTACTAAATTTTTTTTTTACAGTACCAAAGTCAAGTCCTAATCTTATTAGGCTACTCAAAAATATTTTTTTCACATGGTATCTCTATTTTTCAATCAATAAGAATGTACCTCCATGTACAGTTTTCTTATTCTATATACATATATATATATAGGTTATTTTATTATTTTCTCAATTAATAATTATAAATCATCTAAATAAAATCAGTGATTAAAATTAATAGAGGTACGACAGTGATACCATCAAAACTAATATTATAACGGCCTGTTTAGTACGTGGGACACGAGAGATTTGGAAGATTGGTTGAAAATAAAAATTCACAAAACCTATTAAACCGACGTTTGACAACTATATTTCTAGCTCAGGTTATCAAACCCAATCTGTTTTAGGCCCACAATTTAAACCCATGTTCATGAATTTCATGAAACTTGGTAGGAGGTGGATTTTATATGAGGGTTAAAGGATTGAACATACAAAATGACATTGATACCCTCATATAATTCATATACCCCAAATAATCAAATATTAAAATCATAAGGACACAAGAAAATACATGTATACAAATATGAGTTTGAATTAGATTGGTTAAGGGCACAATAGCCATTTATATACAAATATATTTTCATAATAGTGATATATCCATACATATGCTAAACATGAGTATGAACGAAATTGAATGTTGAATTTCATCTTTATAAAGAAGAGTTTAAATTTGAATGGGTTTGGACAAGTCAATCCAAATTTCTCCCAAAAAACTAACAAAACAGCCCTAATTGTCAAGCATGAAAAAAAAAAACAATTAATAATGTTTTGAGGTGTAGTTTGAAAAGGGATTAACATTATCTCTCTGCATATATATCTTACAAAGAGTAGAATCCATATACACAATGCCATGAACCAAGGACAAAGAAGATGACCGAAGGACCGTCGCTATTGCCATGGTGTTTTGTAAGTGTGTCTATGTCAACCACTAAACTCCTACATTCAAGCTTCTGTCACAACAAAGTAAAGGACCAAGTGTTGTTTACATTAACCTTATTTTTTGAAAAACTCAACTGCCCAAACTACTAGTGAACAAATGGTTTGACTCATCTACCAAACATTTTCCGCATATTTATTCCAATAGAATTTGGAGGAAGAAATTTGTGTTGTTTTTGAAATAAGAATAAATTTTTAATATAAATAGGAGAAATTAATTCAAATCAAGAAAATAAGATATATATATATATACAGAGAGAGAGAGAGAGAGAGAGAGAAATGGTTATAGGTAGAAAATGAAGGAACTTCGTGACAGAGGTATGAGAGAATGGAGACTCAGTGGACATTGACAAGGTATCTCGTGAGGAAAATTATGCATCTGAATCAAAAGTAGAAGTAAAATTTGCCACTTTTAGAAAAAAAATAAAATAAAAATTCGATCAAATTGATTAATCTTATAATGCAGTTGATTATGAAGCTGAAAATGATGCAAACCAAATTCAAAAAAAAAAAAAAAGATTTGTTTAGGGACCATTTCAAACAGACCCATTGTAACTAAATTAGTTCCCGTTAGACCTAGAAGAAATTACTTCTAGTATATTTCCTTGATCCACGAAATACGGTTAAAATTTGACTTTCAACGAATAGTTTTTCATTTTTAATCGGTTTTCTTTTTCAATTTTATCAAATAAACTGATTTTCTTTTTCAATTTTCTCAAAAAAACTATTTCTTGACGTTTGTTTACACACGGCATCACTGCAAGCTACTGTTGTCAGATAATGATCCCCCAGGCTCTGGTCTGTCTTCTCTTTCACTACCTGAGACAATTTGTAAGTCTGGTTTTTACCCAGTTTTGTATTGCCTGTGTTCAAGGGGACAAGTACACATAATTTCATTTACCAACAATATATTTTATTCATCTGACGTACGGACGAATATGATCAATAATAATAGAATTATAACACTAGATCCCAATGTTTGGACAGATTATATCTTACTGAGGTACTGAATCCATGTGACAAAGCCAATGTGTATATGCATGCCTTGGCTGACAGAAACAGACATGATACGGATTGCGACTTGCATGCATGCGTTGAACTTCTTGAATTTTCACTTACATCCTTGGATTAGTAGTAACCATGAAAAATAAGAGAGATATAATTTTCTATTTTACAAAGAAGGAAAATATGAATGATACATTATTCTTTTTTTGTGTTTGATAGAATGGAAGAAAAATAAAAATATTTTTTTTTTTTTGTATTTGGTAGGATAGATGGAAAATAAAAATAATAATAATAGTAATTTTTTTTTTTTTTGTGTTTGGTAGGATAGATGGAAAATAAAAATAATTAATTTTTTTTTGTGGTTGGTAAGATGGAAAAATTATTTTTTTAATTTTTAAAATTTTAATTTTAATTTTTTTTAAAAAAAAGGTCTAAATATATATTTTATTATTGTATTTATATATGAAATTAAATATACATAATATATGTATATATAAAATGATATATAGATAAATAAAATACATTTCAACACAAATAATTAACTTTTCATCTACATTCTTTTCAATTTTGAAGGGATTGATTTTGGTAAGTTAGAAAGAAAGTTTATATATCCACTTTTTCATCTTTTTTATTTTCGTTCTTTATCAAACATGATCTTTTATCTATCTATTCAACTTTTTATCCTTTTAATTTTTCAACATTCTATTTTTTCATCGTACTACTAAATGGAGTAGAATGTGTTATTGAAATCCTGTGTCAACTTTTTTTGAGGCAAGTCAATTTTATGTATTTTTAGGATTTGGCAGCTAATGTAGCACAAGATCAGTGATTTCTGTATTTTTATTTTATTTTATAATTTCTTAAATTTAGAATTTAGTTATGAATCTTGTATGGTAACTAGCTGCCTAAATCATGTCAATTTTTCTAATTCATTAAACATGCGTTTATTTATTTTTAGAAATCTTCCTAAGAGTAAAGATTTGTTTCATTTTGAAAACGCTAGGATTTTAGGTTTTTCTAAAATTTTAGGTTTTTCCAAACAACACCAAATTGATGAGATTACTGTATGTCACCAATGATCATGAGAAGCTATGAAACAACCACCCAACTTTGGGACAAATTAGAGGTTTGAAGCTGACTTTGTGTCTATAGGGATTAGGGTTAATAATCAAGTTGAATTTTGTGGGTTCAAACAGAAATTCGTGAAAAAAGAACTTAAAAATTTGTATAAGTTTAAAACGAGTTGAACCCGAATAGCTCAGTTCGATTATCAGCTCTAAATAAGTCTTCAAACAATTTAAATAGTAATGTTTTCTGTATGCAAACAGGTAGATTCGGTGGGTAGGTGACATATTCCTCAACAAGGGTGGGAAATTATACGAGAAAAAAAGAAAAGAAAAGAAAATAAACAGCTACCTGGAACCTATTTTATGTACGGGAAATGTCAATAACAGCCCTGCTGTAAGACTCAGCAAAAGGCCCGTGGGCTGACCAATTGCTGGACAGCTATCGGATCATGCCCTAGTCCAGATTGTTTGGTGGTGGCCCATGATTATCTTATTAGTTCAATGGGCCCTGAGCTGTTTTCTGGCTTTCTTTTACGCAACACAGACTGATCCGTATAAGGCTTATCAAGGCGGCCCACCCATAGGATTGAAACCGACCCAAGAAATTCCATTTTTTGAACCTTTTTAATTGAAAAATCAAAATTAATATATCAACTAGATGGACCTATTAAAACCCGGCAAACTTGATGGCTAACTGCCACAACACTTGTTTGTTGGACCCACAAGTTAATTTTTTTTAAATTATTTTCTCAAGAGGGAGAGGCACAGCTATTAATATGATTGTCCTACATTTTCCGGGACTACCATATTGGTCAAAAAGACAGAAACCCTTAAGCTCTAAATGCAAAACTAGCAGAGTGTTCAAAGGATACTCAGAAGCAGTTGTTCCACTGCTTCAGAGTTTTTTTTTATTCTTTTTTTGGGTGAGGCACAATTATAAGGTGCGATGAAATTCAAACTAGCAATTTCAATACCAAAAACAACAAGACGATGACCATTAGGTCAATCGATAACCTCTCTTTGATGTGAACAGAGTTAAAATGTGAACAAGCTTTATGGCTTAAAATGTGAACAGAGTTCGAGATGCATTGCCTTTTATAGGGGCTCCTACACTACAGTACTCATGGCCTTATCTTCTCCATGCCCCATACTCAAACCCTACCAAAATTGCTGGTTCATCAACTGTATTTGCTTTGTGGGACAAGAACAAATGGTCACCAACAACATGATGATGAGAGAAAGGTGAGGATAACATGTTAAGAATACGATACCGCGTATAAAAAATTATAATTTTCTTTGGTAGAATGAATAACTACTAGGAAAAGTCGAGTTGCCAAAAAAATAAATTAAAATTGATACTCAAATACTCGGTATTGATCCCAAATAATCTTATTTTGTTGATTGTTGTAAATGTACCAGTTTGAATTGTAATCTAAGTTTATTTTACAAGGGTGAGGTGTTAAGAGGAGTGAGATTTTTTTTTTTGATGCTTAAAAAAAAATGGGGGCAAAGGAGAGTCCACAGAGACTACCCCGATAAGTCTTCACTGATGGAATCATGAGAACCTTGATCAAGTCAATTATTCCTCTCGAAAATAAACTTAGATAAACTAGCATAACGTTAATCACCAAATCTCAATATGAATTCTAAGACTCAAATTTCTACCTTGAAGATGATAAATTTAGTCGATACTCCGCTCAACCACCCAACTAAGATGAGTGAGGTTAGCTAGTCTTTCTTTCTTTTGGCGTTCAGAAAAAACAAATGGGCATGTGAAAAGAATGTATAAAAGGCATCCGTAATTATGATGCGGTGTTGAAACTTGATAGACAACGGTAGATATAATCAGGCATTATCCAATGAAAAACTCTTGTCTACCGCGTGATAATGCGCATGTTACACACAGGTTGCACTTTTCGGCGGATGAATGGCAGTACAAACTCACATGAACTGTTGCTCTCTCTCTCTCTCTCTCTCTCTCTCTCTCTCTCTCTCTCTCAGATTTGAACTCTCCATTAACTAGATATAGGAGACGTTGGCTCATCACACAGCCACCGTCCAATCCTGTTCGGGACAGTTACACTCCAAAGTCTGCAGGGCACGTAAAGGAACATGAAAAACTTTACTAAAACCAAAACAATCAAAGTTATTAGGGTGATAATGTAAGAGTAGACATGATCTAATAATATTGTTACTTCTACCGTCGTTATAAATTTGTTAACTTCAATGAATACTTTTGCTCTTTTTTTTTTTTTTAGGGGAGAAAGTTGAAACCTTGATCTCAAAAAAACAGTTCTTTCATAAAACAAGAAATACCATTAGACCAAACGGCCATTAATCTGCCATGTATAAGAATATGAGCTTTCAACCACAAATCTAAGTATAGTGTGAGATGGATATATAAATCACAACAAAGAAATGTCACTGCTAACTGGTGCCTACCCAAAAAAAAAAAAAAAACGGGGGGACAATTACATCTATAACACCTTGAGGTTTGTTACTTATATAATAACCTAAATCCCTCACATTTAAAATATTATATACAGACTCTTTAAAGTTTGTACACGCGTAACACATAGNATAACACCTTGAGGTTTGTTACTTATATAATAACCTAAATCCCTCACATTTAAAATATTATATACAGACTCTTTAAAGTTTGTACACGCGTAACACATAGACTCTTACTGTCAATTTTAATTAGTATATTCGTTAATAAATTACTTTTAGAGCCCTNTTTGTACACGCGTAACACATAGGCTCTTACTGTCAATTTTAATTAGTATATTCGTTAATAAATTACTTTTAGAGCCCTAAAATTTGAAACGCATAATATTTAGACCTCTAAAATTTAAAATATTACACTTAGACCAAAAATATTTTAATTAAAAATAAAATATTAAATATTTAAACTTTTACAACTAAAATTAATGTTCTATTATATCATTTATTAAAATAAAATTTAAAAAAAAAATTCAATTAATACTGTTGATATCAAAATTTGAATGACCTCCATGTCGGTTGCATGGTCCATTATCAAGTATCTCGGACTAAATGAATTTTTTCACTTTGAGTTAAATTTTTTATCATCAAGTACAAATATATGAAATAAGCGTAATCAACACATTTCTTTTATTTTTATTTTCACAAAAAAAAAATACACACACACATTTGCATGTTCTATTATATCATTCATTAACATAAAATTCAAGGGGTCAAACTGTAATTGACACAATACCTTCTATCTTTAATTGAGATAATTTAATTGTTTAATATATTTCATTAGTTCTGTAATTAATAAGGGATTTAAGTGCAATATTTTAAACTTAAAAGGCCTAAGAGTTACACGTCTATAAATTTTAGAGGGTCTAGGTATAGTTTACTAATAAATATACTAACGGACATTGATAGCAAGGTCTAAGTGTTACATATGTACAAACTTTAAGAAATCTATGTATAATATTTTGAGGAAAAATTACACTCAGATCCCCTGACATTTGAAATATTACATACAAACCCCTTGAGGTTTGTAGGCTCATAACACTCAAACGCCTGTTGTAAATATATTCGTTAATAAATTACACTTAGACCTCCTGAAATTTGTGGGTATATAATACTTAGACTTTTTAATTTTAAAATATTGTACTTAGGCTAAAAATATTCTAATCAAATATAAAATATTTTAAACTTTACAATTAAAATTTATGTTCTATTACATCATTTATTGAAATAAAATTAAAAATAAAAATTCAATTTTTTCTTAAAAAATTATAATTAGTACATAATTATATTGTCTATTAGAATTTAATTTAGTCATTTAAACGATCAAATTAAAATACCAAACTACCTCAATTAAATCTAAAAGATATTGTGTCTATTATAATTTGATTCCTTATTTAATTTTTTAGTTTTGTTCTAATAGACAGTAGAAATATATACTAACCATGTTTTTTTTTTTTTAAAATAAATTTTTAATTTTAATTTTAATTTTATTTCAATAAATGACATAATAGAACATGAATTTTGAAAGTAAAATTCATATTCTATTATGAATGACTTAGACTTATTATTTGATTTAGTTTTATTCCAATAGATAGTATAATTGTATACTAATTACGATTTGTTTATGAAAAAATTAAAATTAAAATTTTATTTCAATAAATAATACAATAGAAGATGAATTTTAGTTGTAAAATTTAAAATATTTGATATTTGATATTTGATTGGAGTATTTTTTTTGTCTAAGTATAATATTTTAAATTTAAAGGGTCTAAATATGATATATCCATAAATTTTAGGAGAGTTTAAATGTAATTTATTAACGAATATATTTATAACAGGAGTCTAAGTGTTACACATATACAAACTTCAGGGGGTCTGTGTATAATATTTCAAATGTGAGGGAATCTGAGTGATTAAGTGATAAACTTTAAGAGATCTGGACGTAATTCTCTTATATTTTAAATGTCGGGGTCTAGATTATTAAATAACAAATTACAAAGAATCTAGGTTAAATTGTTCAAAAAAAAAAAAAAAAAAAGAGACACAACCACGAGTGATCGAACCGGCGAATTACACACGAGTGATCGAACTTCTCTATATCCAAAGAGGACACAACCAGCCCGAAGAGTATGAGGGTCGCGTGGCCGGTGAAGAGTCATCTTTCTTGATGTACGCCATTGCTGTCTGTACAGAGAAAAATGAAGCAATACCTTTTGAAACGTATGGCCTACATGTATTTGAGATTGCCTACGCTTTACTCCATCCTCTTTGCAGGTAGACTAGCATCTATACTCTTTGGAAAAGACTTTGGTTGAAACATGCTGACTTAAACAGACTAAGTTAGAACTCAATGAGCTCAAACTCAAAATTTTCGGCTTAGTTGAGTAATAGCTTGACCCCCATCGCATCATAAATTTTTTGGTTTTTATACCCGGAAATTATTTCAATCTTTGGATTAACACAAAACCAAAAAAAAAAAAAGTTATAGGGTTCGTTTCCTCGACAGCCCTTCTCAGTTTTCAGTCAAGTTTCATGACTTAATAATAAACATTAAACTGTCAATTACATTTAAGATGTTGCTCAAATCACAATCATATTGCCATTTACTAAATCAACCGAGCAACAGCTGAACACAGGCAAACAAGTATGTGTTAACTATGAAACTAATTAAGTAAAGAAAAATCTTACTTGTATCTAATTTGAAGACCTTATCAATTACATTTGTTGGATTAAATATTGATTCCATTTAATAGAAGAACTCAGAATAAACTCAACAACAACAACAATAAATTACGTTCTCCTTAACTAGTTCTCTAAATTACGTTTTTATAACATTGTTCTTAAACTAAATACTACTTGAATTGTTCTTATTCATAATAAAAAGTTGCTTTTGCTTTAGCAATTTTTAAGATTTTCATTCATCATAGGATTAAATTAAACTTTTTTTTTCTGATGAGGTAAGTGACCAATAAGAACTCGACATGGGGACCCATTTAGTTCATTTAATAATGAATAATATGTACTGCTGGTGTTCTTGTATGGGATAAGCCTTTCTCATGTCAAGGAGAGTGAATGAGAAGAATGGAGTAAAGGTGTGGTTTCTATGTCCCCAAACCCTTTTCTTTCACAAGTTCCAGAAGAGTTGTGGTCTTTGTGGACGGCTTGCCCATCCTAGCTTGCTAGCTGAAAGTGGGGGAACACAAACTATAATGAGTCTATATCAGCAATGATTAAAGCAGAGATCCACCCATTGGTTGATAATCTCTGCCCACCACTTGTCTACTTAACTTTCCGCAATTAAAAACTTCGTATTCATTCATAAACATGACGACAAGGGATAATACCATACAGTCCTGTTTAGTTAGTGTTGACTGTTTCTTTTTTGTCTGCTCACTCCTGATGTAGTACTCTCTCTCTCTCTCTCTCTCTCTCACACACACACACACACACACACACAAACATTCACATAGAAAACAGAAAACGAATGAAGATGATTTTCCACCATTAGATGGTGAAATTGTTTCTTTCTACATGTGCCATTCAAACCAGTTAGCCCTTGATATTTAGTAATTAAAGAGTAATATTATTTAAATTAATTTTTTAATTTATGTAACTTAAAAACATTAATTTCTAACATTAAATGAAGACTATGAGAGGTAAAGAAACGAAATTAAATAAAAGAAATTGTAATCGATTAATTATCGTAATAATTCCAAATTAAAGTCATCAAAAGCCTTGTTAATTCACGAACAATATCAAGTCAATTAAATAAAAAAAAGAATATGTCTCTATGTTTATTCAAAAAAAATCAAAGTTTTTACACAGACTTTAAATACTAAACCCTAACAGTCCTAAATTAGTAGAAAATCCCAGCAAAATATGACATATTAAATAAATACCACAAACAACATAATAGAATATAAAAGTGCTAAAAAAGTAATCTAAACGTTGTTTTTTGACTAAAAAGTGGCCTAAAAGTCATTTTTTTTGGCTTAAAAACAATGGGCTAAAAATTATATTTCAATCTTGCTCAAATTATCGAGAGTGTTTTAGGAATGAAATCTTAATAGATTTTCTAACTGTCGCTAAAAAATCAGCTCGAACTGAGGTCCAATCAACTCTGTTTTTGCCAATCTTAATTTGCCATATAGTTTTGTGTTAAACGTGTTGCATCACTCTTAATCCTACATTTGAAAGTGAATTATACCATTAAACTAAATTATATAAGTAGAAGTATCGTAGGTTAAATTGAGTACAATGCTACATGACCCTTACTTAGTGATTTTATTTAGTGAGCTTGTTATTCTTTGTTATTATATTGACAGTGAACTCCTCTATTTATTGAGACTCACTATCAATTTAATGATTATGATCTACCGTATTTTCAAATAAGATCATTAAATTAANTTATTATATTGACAGTGAACTCCTCTATTTATTGAGACTCACTATCAATTTAATGATTATGATCTACCGTATTTTCAAATAAGATCATTAAATTAAGTATAAATACCGTTTTTCATAAAATAAAAGCCTAAGTTCTCTTATCACAATTGGTATTGATGAAAATACCTATGACAACCAATATTGATAGAAATCAATGACTAGTTAGTAGTCGTGGTTGAGAGTATTATGTAAAATTATTGTAATCTGTCTATGGATTGGTAGTTGGCGTCGTCATTGTAATTTCTGTGAAGCTATAATGGTTTTGGCTATGCTAATTAATACCTATGGAAGTTAATGTCCCACAATTATTTGGCCTCATTACCATCATGGTTAATCAAGAAATACGCCATCCCAACTCCAAGAGCTCTAGAACTTGTTTAAAAAAAAAAGAGTACATTTTGCCACGTAAGCATGCTTGGTGGGGCCGGTGGGCCAAGATGACACTTGTCTCACGTGTGTGACTTTTGCTTCACTTCTTTGTTTCTTGTAGTGTATAACCAAAACCAATAAAAGTATTTAAAATAATATATTTTATTTGGTCAATAAAATAATGTTTAATACATAGGAAAAGTGAAGGTTTGGATTAACTAATCTGCACGCACAAGCACCTTCGCTGTGTAGTAAGATTTTTTGTACACGTGTCCACACAGGACAGCACAGACATTTTAGGTGGGCCCAATTCCAAGAACGGGAAACGGTGTGGCCCCACTTTCCACAACAGGCCTGAACAAGAAAAATTGTATGCCTAATGATAAAAGGCAAGCCCACGCCGAACCACGAGCCGCCACGTATGAAGGCACCAAGCGCACATCATTTTTCATTAAAATGAGGGGCCCACAGGCAACCACAGCCTCAGAGTTTGTGCCACTTGGGCTTCGGCTCAGGGTATTTGGCGGCTTAGCCAAGCTTTTGAATAGCTTTTTTCCTTTTTCTTTTTCTTTTTTTATATATTAATTTTAAAAAGTATGTATTTGGAGAGAGGTCTCTGTCGTATTCCATTGCGTCGGTTTGTGGGGTCTACAGATGGTGAAAGAAAGGCTTGGGAAGAGAGATAAAGTATATAAAATTGTAGACCCAACCAATCGGGAGGCCGCGTGAAGATACCAAAGATATTTTCTTCATACCACGCGCATACATCAGATGTAAAGCATGCGAACCTTATTGGACAAAAAGAATCACTCTGTAATGTTGATGTTGTAGACACTATGTCACAGTGCGTAATATTAATTGAATTTAATTTGATAATATAATTTATTAAATTAATAAATTATAATTATTAAATTGATAATGAATTTCAAAGATATATAGAAATTCATTGTCAATCTAATGATTATAAATAATTAAATTTAAATAACATTACTTTTTAGAACAATAATGTAGTAACATATTTGAATGCAAGAATTTGAAACACCTTCTATGAACCCTTGCCTTTAATCACGTTGCAACGTGAATGATTTTAAGAAGGAAATTGGTGTCAATTGAATGAGTTTATTTAAGACAGTCGAATTGACTTATTGAAGTCAATCATATTTTATATTATAGATAAATTTAAGTAAAATTTTACTAGTTATATAGATTATAATTATATATTATCAGTCTCGTTTGGAAAGGAGCAACGTACTACCTTAATCTTTAGAGCACAATGTAGAACAATTAACAACAAAATAAATCAGACTCAAAATTCCGTGAAATTAGTGGTGTTTAATATGGATTAAAGCCAATGATCATGACTAATGACTTTTGTCATGAACATTTTCAATTTTAATATTTTGTTCATTCTTATATATATTGTCTTATGTAACACGAGTTATGTCGTCAAGAATACATCTTTTTAGAATTATCTCTTATTCTTCTACTTGGATTCAAAGTATTCTTATTCTTTATATTTAGAAACGATGATCTTTTCGTGTCATCTCGTTCCCGCTATGCCAGAGCCGTGATTTGGCTCTCTTTAATTTTGATCAAGTTCACACATAATGTTACCGAGTCAATGTGACAAGTCTCACCAGTACAAAGCCCTAAAACCACCAAGCATATAAATATTAGTCGATTGTAACTTTAAAAAGAATGCAATTCATCGTTCAAACTAAAGAATGTTGGTAATAAATATATTTAAATTAGGAAATTTATTACACGAATGGATCCCCAATGAACTTTCAACAAGTCGAATTTAACTTCGGCATGAATAGTTAATTCAGTTTTGTACAATCCAAGATTCTTAATTTATATCTAAATGGTCAAATTGCAAATGTTTGTAAAAAAATCGTCAACAGTTTTGATCACGTGTCAATCATGTGAGACTAAATAGACACAAATTAAAAGATCCGTGTGATTGGCACTTGACCAAAACCGTTAATAATTTTTTGATGGATGTTTGAGATTAAACTACATAAATATAAATTAAGAATCTTATGGATCAAATAGACACAATTAAAAAATTGAGGATCAAATAGATACGAAACGTATACTTGTAGGATTAAAAGTTTATTTTACCCTAACTTTGTTGGAAAGCAGGAGTAACTTTCAGCTGGGGGGACATTTGATTAGGTCACCACAAAAATATAATCTTATGATTAATTACTATAGTTATTACTTTGTGAACAAACTGTTACTTTAATAACTGCAATATTTCTTTTTGGTCTGGTGTGGCTTTAAGAAACCCAAGTGATCCATGCCCTCAGTTTTCTGACGTTCACCATTTAGCTCTCTCTCTATCTCTCTCTGTGGCAACTTGAGAAGAGAAAGGGCATTAGGTTCACTTTTCTGGTCTCTATCAGTTGCTGGTAGGAGGTGGTAAAGTACTGCACCGCCACCATTTTCTCCGCCTTCCTTTCTTCGTGAAAAAGCTTTTCCAACAATCAAGCTTGCTCTCAGAAGATCCGTTGATAAATATCTACACATAGAGAGAGAGAACTTTTGTAGTCCAATAATGAGAGGGATGGCATGAGCTAGCTAATAAAGTTACCTGTGTAAGCTCGTTCGATCTTCTTTGCTTCATATTTAACCCTCTCCTTCCCTTTCTTCCACATTCAAACCATTCCACCTTTTTTTTTTCCCTTGGGATCTGATCTCTCTTGACAACCACAAGACAGTTTTTTTCAGGGTACGAACAGTTTTTGGCTTCAGTTCAATTCCCGAGGAGAACTTTGTCCCGACAGTCTCTGTTTCTTTGTTTTTTTGTCTGCTTTAGAGGGATTCTAAAGTTGCAAGAGAGTGGCAAGAGAGATCACTTTCAAAAGAATCTCTCCTCTCTCTCTCTCTTCTCTGTTTGGTGGCACAAGTTTGGGCTCAACCGGATCGGTGGAGGAATTTTCAGTTGGATAGGGGACAGTACTATAGAGGATTATAAACTATCAAGGTGGCATTGCTATACTGATAAATTTTCATATACTTGTTTCGAGTTGGCTTTATTTTTTTCATTTGGCTTTTATTCTTAATATGTGTTTCTTCAATGATCATTTTTCTGGATACAGCGTTGCATTTTAGTGATGATTTTGCTGTAATCTGTTAAAAGATATGCCCGATGACTTCGATCTATTCCAGATTTGCCATGACTAAATATGATCCGATTGTTTCAGTCTATTTTTTGTTATTCTACACACACACACACACCCATTACAGCTACTATGTATTAAAATTTCCAGTAAGGCCTTCTCACTTTTCTTCTTGTAGATTCAATATTCTATATATTCTACACACACACACATGGCATTCTAATGGATTCTTTTGTGGTTTTTTTCTCCACAAAAGAAATTCTTATTCTCACCAAGTTGATCATTTTGATTTCCTTCAAAACAGTTATTATGTGCATAAACTGTCCCTAAACATGCTCCTCTTCACCTTTTAATGCTTTTTCATGATTCCATTTGTATTTGAAATTTGAAAGCACCACAAGGAGAGATTAATTACACTTTTTTAGGGAAATAGTCAACTTATATGTTTGACTGCATGGCCAGAAATAACACCTGAATCGTCAGTTTCATCGCCTCCCCCACCCCCCAAAAAAAAAATCTAAACTTAGATCATTTATGCTGTAATTACATGATGAAAAAAAAAAAAAAACCAAATCAAAATGCTTCAGATAGAACTACGCTGACATAATCTCTTAAAAAGCAGACAGCTTTATTTGGAGTGGCTGGTTATACAATGACTCTCTATTCTGGAAGTGAACCTTATATAAGGATTGATTATAGAAATTTCTTAATAGCTACAGAAAATGTTTACTTCCATTAAAAAAAACCTGTTATCATGTTATAAAATTTCATTTCTTTATTTGAAATAATTATCATGCTGTTTTGCCTGATTAATGAGTAAATATTGGGTGTAATAATGACACCATATCACCATTGTCACGTGGTGTCAACATTCAATAACAAATCTACAAGTAAGCAAAGTAAACTCAGGGCAGGAGAATGAAAGCTTTGTAATTTATGTCCCCAAGCATTTAGAAGAATAAGTATTTAGACCTATACATTGAATTAGCACACCATTGTTTAGTTTTTTTTTTTTTTTTTCGTTTTTTTTTATCTGTTTAGGATGTACATTGCATGAATTCACACTCAAAACTGGATTTCTACCATCTTCATTATAGATTTCTTTTGGTAAATCATTCTATGTAACAAAAACTATCATTTTCAGCCAACACTTTGCATGCGCACCATCACTGTCTTGAAAAATTTTATCTTAAAATGTTAGCATCTTAGGAAAACATTTAATATCCAGGATTGAAAATTTTCTGATGAGCGACAGTGTGTAAACAACATAAATTTCCATTCATCTAGTTATATATGAAAAACATTAATATGACATCATTTGCATTTTGAAATGCAGGTGATCAACCAGACTTGTGAGAGAACATGAATACTTTTTCACACGTTCCTCCAGGTTTTAGATTCCACCCTACAGATGAAGAACTTGTTGATTACTACCTCAGAAAAAAAATAGCTTCAAAAGCAATTGACCTAGATGTCATCAAAGATGTTGATCTCTACAACATTGAGCCCTGGGACATTGAAGGTACTGTTTTTCCAAATCCTTTATCCACACTGTTGTTTAAAAATGTTTTATCAATTCCTAAATGCAAAAAAAAAAAAAAGTCATTTCATTTTACATTAATTTGGGCAGAACTTTGCAAGTTGGGAACTGAGGACCAGAATGACTGGTATTTCTTCAGCCACAAAGATAAAAAGTATCCAACTGGAACGCGCACTAATAGAGCTACAAAAGCAGGATTCTGGAAAGCTACTGGAAGAGACAAGTCTATTTACACTAAGCATAGTTTGATTGGCATGAGAAAGACCTTGGTGTTTTATAAAGGTCGAGCCCCAAATGGACAAAAGTCAGATTGGATAATGCATGAGTACAGATTAGAATCAAATGAAAATGGGACACCTCAGGTAAGTATCTGAAACATAATATACATCTAGCATTTTTGCATAGTTAAAACATCCATCAATTCAAGTTAATTTGGTTACAGTAAACCATGGTTATTACATTCTTAAGTGTATCATGAAACTCTTGAATTGCTCATACTGATAAAACACTAAAGTATGAAACTTGATGTGAACTTCTTTATAGCCCATCTGCAACCCACAAAGGGAAAATACATTGGGGTTGGGGGTTAAGAACAAAGAAATTTGAGATAGTGCTGTACATATCCCAGATCATATTCCATCGATCTCTTTCATACAATTTATATCAGCTTTTTCATCCAAAACACTCCCTCCATAACACCCGCTTCCCATAGAAAATTTCTTTGATATGATCATCCAGGGAAAATTCCCAGGGGTTAAACTAGTGTTAAGGTGGCCAAAAGTTTAGTTACTGTATGATAGGCAGCGTTTGAAGTATTTTTAAGTATCATTTTAGAACACATCTCAAATACTTTTTTTGCTGGTTTTAAGTTAGCATTTCTATTGCATTTTCNTCCCAGGAATTTGTAGGTTAAACTAGTGTTAAGGTGGCCAAAAGTTTAGTTACTGTATGATAGGCAGCGTTTGAAGTATTTTTAAGTATCATTTTAGAACACATCTCAAATACTTTTTTTGCTGGTTTTAAGTTAGCATTTCTATTGCATTTTCCTTTTTGCTTTATCCTTGGTAGGAATTTCTCCCTTCATCTAGAGATAATCACATGTACAACAGTGCACATATGAATATTTATGACAATATTATCTATGTATTGAGATTTTGTTTTAATAAGTTTCTTCAAAACGTGACCGAGTAGTATATTAGGTTGTATTAGGTAATGAAAATTAGAGAACTAAACTCTCATAAGAAAGGACCAAGGAAAAAAAACTATATTATGATAATTGTAGGACAAGAAACAATACTGTTGGTGAATTCTGTAAGTCTCATGTGAAAGAAAAATTTCAATATATTTCAGCGAGTAATGCTATTGGGATCTAAAATTTCAACTTAATTCTGCTAATGTAATGATGTATCAAGTAATAGTTACTCATTTTCAGCTGTTTATATATCTTAAACAAAGTCACTTCTCCTTTGATAGAGTGACTGTGCCTGAGATAATCTAGCTGTGATTGCATCAGGAAGAAGGATGGGTTGTGTGTAGGGTGTTCAAGAAGCGAATGGCAACAATAAGGAGGGAAGGAGATCATGAATCACTATGTTGGTATGATGACCAAGTTTCCTTTATGCCGGACTTCGATTCCCCGAGGAGGATTCCTCAACCTTACCCTCCATACAATAATCATCAATATTCCTGCAAGCAAGAGCTTCAGTTGCAGTACACCATGCCTCATGATTCCTTCCTCCAGCTTCCTCATTTAGAGAGTCCGAACGTTCCACAGTCCGAGGCCAGTGTCTGCAATTCAGTGCCTGCATATAATTTTGAGAGGAACAATGGAAACACTTTTCAGTCTTCAACAATACTAAAACAAGAACAGATGCCGCAAATCAATCAACTAGATATTAACTTGCTTTATGGTGATAAGAGTGAACAGGCAGTGGATCAAGTGACCGATTGGCGAGTTCTTGACAAATTTGTTGCATCTCAACTCAGTCAAGAAGATGGTAACAAGGAGTGTAACTACTCAAATGCACCTTCCTCATTTCAAGTACCCGAGAACATAAGCATGCTCATCGATGATTCGAATAGACAAGAAATGGCTTCAGAATATGCTTCAATATCCAGCTCCAGTTGCCAAATTGATCTGTGGAAGTGAGAGCATATACAGTAAGCAGACTATACATGTAATGGTAGGAAATGATTACTAAACACAAGTATTGGTCCGATTACTGTACATAATAAACCTAAAGGGTAATGCCTTAGCTGCTGGATTTCTGCTACAACTTGTGCTGATATATATACCAGGCAACAAGTTATACCAGAGAGACCTATATTGATAATAAGTATGTATAAGTGAATTGTAATGCTGGTGGAAACTGACTTGGAGAGTATTGTTTGCATATTTCTTTGTTGCAGCTTAATACACATTTGAAGGTGTTTATTGTTTCAACTATATATATAGATAGATAATATATTTGTGCTTCAAGTGACAACTTGATAATGGGCTCTTCGTTCTATTTTTCATGTCTTTTCTAAAGTATAGCATGTTTTCTCCTGCCACGGAGGTCTAATCTTTTCCTCTCTTCTGTCTTAAATCTTAATCAAAAAATGAGTCTAATGACATGCAGGAGAAGAAACTTGAAATGTTCTATGGATTTTTTTTTTCTTCCTGATTTGTTAAGGATAAGATGAGTGCTAAGCACTGTATGAAACTGCATTTTGTTATAATTAAAAGGGAATCAACAAGGCTTCCACATCTACCACTTTTAGTGATCAGTTGAAAGTTGAAACTGTTAACAGTCCAAGCTAAACCATAGCCCACCGCTTGAAGCGTTTCAGAGATAATCGCGTATTTTTGAATTGAATGGAGATGCACATTAAGAGCAAAAGATTGATATAAAGGAGAGGTGAACTCCTAGGATCAGAAGAAAAAGACATGGTTGCTCGCAATTCGGCTAAAGTTGTGTCATTTTGCATCTGAACATTGCAAACAGTGAACACTAATTGAAAATTGTCTTTTTTCTTATACCATTTTTGATTTTGATATTTCTTTCCTTCATGGTCCAAAATCCATTCTCTAAATCACTCCTTACTCCTTTGTTTCATTGAACATATATTGGTGCATGAAACCAAGGTGCTATTGCTTTAGTCCAGCAATATTATTACCAAAAAATAAAAAATGTTGCATGAAAATACCACCTTTTCCCCTCAAATAAGTGTGTTCCCAGACAATATCTAACTAAGCAAATCTAACACAGTAACCAAAGCAACAGGTCTGAGCTATCTCAGCACTTCTACCTGGATGTTTGCACTTCATAATGTTAGCAAAAATGGTTTAGATGGAACAATATATATTAACGACTTTTTCATTCTGATGTGTCTTGCCTAATGATTTTTCTTAAAAAAATATATCTTAAAAAGATATAATATATTGTAGCCAAAAGTGATTCGTTTGTGTTAAGAGTAAGATATATTTTATTTAAACTCAAAAACAGTTTAGAAAGAGGTGGGTAAGTGCTATCTTAGAGAGAAAGATATATAACTAGGGATAAACAACTCCCTTGTTGCAGTGGAGTCATTAATAAAGAAACAACATAAAAGGGGAGTACAAATTAACTAGCTGCAATTGTCACTGAGGCCTCTGAAAATTTAAAACATACACACAGTGTCAATTAGTCTCCCCATAGTTTCAAAAGTTTTCGTTAGAAAATTTGAAAAAAATATTAATAAATTAAGCTAGATATATACTTCTGTATGAACATGCACCTACCTACAGCAGATCATCACCAATTATCTAGCTTGCATTTCTCTTATTTCGGAAGCATTTGCAGGAAAGCCTCAGGCCCAGAGTTGAGAGGTGCAAAGAACCAAAGGACTCCAATGGCTGTTTTAACACTAGAGTTTCAATATCGATAGGAGAGAAGGAGGTCAATACAAATAAAGAGCAGATGCTTTCACTCTTGCAGTATATCAGCAATACTACTNAAAGCCTCAGGCCCAGAGTTGAGAGGTGCAAAGAACCAAAGGACTCCAATGGCTGTTTTAACACTAGAGTTTCAATATCGATCGGAGAGAAGGAGGTCAATACAAATAAAGAGCAGATGCTTTCACTCTTGCAGTATATCAGCAATACTACTGTGCATTGCAAAATGTGAAGTACAATTCAATTTCACCAGGGTTTTATACCCACACAATCAAAAAAAAAAAGAAAAAAAAAATGAGAAGTTTAATACATTATTAGGGAGTAGAATTGAAGAAGAATAATGTTCTGTCTTAGGTTGTTTTTGACCGGAAGCATGCTTTTATTTGGGATGAAGTCAAGCATTAAAGTCCCTTTCAAGCAATGCCAATACTATACGAGACACAATAATTGGGCGTGCTCTCATGTACTCATAATTCACTCAAGCTTCTCTCTCTCTTCTATTGGGTGGTGGGTTGACCCGGTTTGGGTTTTTTTTTTAAACAGTTGGAGTGTTCGGGTCAGTTTATGTGCACTTCAACTAATCTTTTTTCTAGTCTAATCAAAGAAAGACCATCCACGCCAAACTAGAGTATTCATAAGAAATAAATTTCTCATGACTTAGCCCAAATATAATTGTTAATGTTCAACTCAGAACATCTAAATTTACAACTCGTCATCGTTACCACTTGAATTACCCGATGGGATTAAGTTTTGGTTTTTTATTTTGGGGTATTGAAAAACATGANCTTCAACTAATCTTTTCTCTAGTCCAATCAAAGGAAGACCATGTCAAGCTAGAGTATTCATAAGAGATAAATTTCTCATGACTTAGCCTAAAAATAATTGTCAATGTTCAACTCAGAACATCTAAATTTACAACTCGTCATCGTTACCACTTAAATTACCCGATGGGATTAAGTTTTGGTTTTTTATTTTGGGGTATTGAAAAACATGAAATTTTGAAAAGTGAATGCTTATTTCTGTCTAAATTTAATGTGAGGGCTTGCTAATTTGCATTAGGATTTGTTTTGTTTGCATTTTTCCTTGGCTTCTGATCTGAATTTGATTAGTTCGAAAGAAATTGATTATTTGGTTAATTACCAAAATTCAAATCTACTATGTCATCTCATGAATTCAAATTTGGATAAAGCAATTTTTCGACACGNCTTTAGGAGTTGTTTTGTTTGCATTTTTCCTTGGCTTCAGGCTGATCTGAATTTGATTAGTTCGAAAGAAATTGATTATTTGGTTAATTACCAAAATTTAAATCTACTATGTCATCTCATGAATTCAAATTTGGATAAAGCAATTTTTCGACACGATTGTCCGATCCACTATCATCCTTAATGAAATCAATTGATTATCCGATGAAATAGTGTTTTAGCTACAATGTCTAATTAAGTTATTTAGATTAAAATGATTATTTGAATCAAATATTTTAATGTTTAAAGGATTCTTATGTGAACCTTGAAAACGAAACCAATTTGTACATTCAGACCGAATCAAAATCCATATTNTTATCCGATGAAATAGTGTTTTAGCTACAATGTCTAATTAAGTTATTTAGATTGAAATGATTATTTGAATCAAATATTTTAATGTTTAAAGGATTCTTATGTGAACCTTGAAAACGAAACCAATTTGTACATTCAGACCGAATCAAAATCCATATTCTCAGACCCATTTGATAACAAACCATTCTCAATGCCATTGCAAAATCGAAAGCAATGAGGCCAAGCGCATTAATGCAGTGTGAGGATGAATGGGTGACTGTGTTTGCATGCTAAGTAAGATCACATCATTGACCATCTTACAACCTTAACAGCTCCATGTGACAGTGCATCATTTGCGTGCTTCTTTACCCCCCCAATATCCCACACCTCCACAGTCTCCGGAGTCCTGGATTCTCTGCAATTAAGAGTTCGAATAAAATAGTTTATATTCGTGGGTGTTTGTTTGTATTTGTCTCTGAGGATCTAAGAAGTACAGATATAGATACAAATATAGGTGTTATATCCGATATGATACAAATATAAATATCAAAGATACAAGAAAGTTTCAAAATATAAGATACGAGTACAGTAAAAATACTGTTAATTAAAATAATATAATATATTTTTTAGATAATAATAGAATTATAATATATTAACAGCAAATCATAATTGATAACAATATTAATAATAAAACTTAGCAAATATTCATTTTTTTGATTAAAATAAAAATAAATTAAAATAGACATCCACTATTTTCAACAAATATCACATCTATTAATGTTTATAGTATATAAGTTATATAACAAAAAAATACAAAACAAACCACACAATTTTAATAGTTAAAATTCATTTTTTAATAAAAAAAGAAGCATTGGCCGTATCCTAATCATGTCTTGGCCGTATCCTCTTTGTATGCTAACCGTGTCGTGGCCATGTCCAACCAAGTTTACTATTCAAGACATTTTGAACCGTGTCAAACATATGTCCAACTGTGTCATGACCGTGTCTGTGTTAGACACATGTCTGACATTACCATGACAGCCTTCGGAAAGTATCCACGCTTCCTAGGTGAAGATTATGTGTTTAATATATGCCTATGTATGTTTATTCATTTTTCATTTGTCACCAACACATTGAGTTCAAAGAAAAGTAGAATGTGCGTCTCAAATTAATCAAATATAATCTCAAATTAGTTCTCACTNACTAGCCTAATATACTAAGACAATGTGGGTCTGATGAAATTAACCTTAACATCTAATTATCAGTCGACTTTTGCATATTCTGATGGAATTAAATTCCAAAAAGTGTACAATTGAGAACAATGAACAACTACCNAATAGCCTAATATACTAAGACAATGTGGGTTTGATGGAATTAACCTTAACATCTAATTATCAGTCGAGTTTTGCATATTCTGATGGAATTAAATTCCAAAAAGTGTACAATTGAGAACAATGAACAACTACCACAGAGGGAGGGTGAGGAAAATTTCCAGGTGGGCAATGAAACAAAAGCCATACATAGTGTCAAAGAAGTAAGTAACATGAGACAGTGCTGAGATTGAATTTCTCATAAGTAACAGCTTTCATGGGGATACCTGTTTCTGGGGAAGGTCCAAAACTGCATCACTAAAGTCAGCACCTTCAATAATAGCACCACCAAGATCACTGCGGGTGAGGACTGATCTAACAAGGACGGCATTCGTAAGATTAGCTTCATTAAGGACCTACAAGCCACAGGAAAGAGAGAAGATATGATAATCTTGCATTAATCTAGTGTACTAAGGTCACCACATTTCAAATAATTAGAATTGCATTAATCTAGTGTACTATCATCTCAAAAACAAACTGAAAAACAAGTGGCTATGGATCTCCAACAAGGTTTGATTTGGCTTACCATGCGATCCATCAACGTGTCGCTCAAATCCGCCCCTGTTGAGTGACAACAGGATCAAGAAAATTAACAGACTTGCAACCACAAGGAAAATTAAAACTACAATGAAAAACTTAAGGTAAGAGAGTTCTGTACAGACAAGTACATGTAGTAGATTTTCAATGGTTGGATATTTTAGATGCAACTATGAGCTCTTACATATTTGGTTACAGGACAGGACACTGGAAAAAGAAAACCAGGAAAGACAGAAATTTCAAAAATTTGAAAGACTATATGTTGTCTTAGAGAAAGGTTCCTTTACAAATTCTCTAGAGACAGATTAATGGGCACGAGATTGTTTTCTTGTTTTGGGTTAAGGAAAGGTTCATATCATAGGAGTGATGGTATTTACGTTCAATTTGCTGACCTAGTATATCATTGTTGTCACACAAATAGAGAGTCCTAATATTAGGACGACATGCTAATAATAACTAAAGACCAAGTCTAAAGGGGATCATATAATTAATTTTACTCTAAGATTGGGAAGAAAAGCGCATCCAAATAATGTAAGAGATACAATAACTTATAACTATCATTACCTTGATGATATAACATAGTAAAAAGTTCCTCTATGATGAAAAAAAGAGAAAAGAAAGATAAAGACTAACAAACAAAAAAAGGATAAAATTGGGCAGCCGTACATGCATATTTTGTAAGTTGTATACAACTCTATAATCAAATTGGCCCTTACCTTTCATCAAATACAGAGAAAAATATGATCTATCAAACCTGTATTAGTGAATGATCAAATTCATCAACACAACAGCTGGGCATGAGATGTTCTCATNAGCTCAATAATCAAATTGGCCCTTACCTTTCATCAAATGCAGAGAAAAATATGATCTATCAAACCCGTATTAGTGAATGATCAAATTCATCAACACAACAGCTGGGCATGAGATGTTCTCATTCATGGATCCGTATAGCGGCAATAACCAAATCAAGATGAACCATGCAGATGTGGAAAAATATTGTCTTTAGAACCCTGATACGTAATTTATATTACACAGTAATGTCTCGAAATTTCTCACTTTCTTGGGACTCTTGTTACTTGTCTTCTAGTGTATCTTCCAAGTCNGGACCCTGATACGTAACTTATATTACACAGTAATGTCTCGAAATTTCTCACTTTCTTGGGACTCTTGTTACTTGTCTTCTAGTGTATCTTCCAAGTCATAATGGGTCAAACTGACTCACCTTCTATCTAAAGTGTGATAAAAAATCATAGTTGGACTCCAAATTTTGTCTTTAATTTTAATTTAATCTTTGATATTTTAATGTTATCAATTTATTCTCTNGAACCCTGATACGTAATTTATATTACACAGTAATGTCTCGAAAATTCTCACTTTCTCGGGACTCTTGTTACTTGTCTTTTTCTTCCAAGTCATAATGGGTCAAACTGACTCACCTTCTATCTAAAGTGATAAAAAATCATAGTTGGACTCCAAACTTTGTCTTTAATTTTAATTTAATCTTTGATATTTTAATGTTATCAATTTATTCTCTTAATTATTAATTTTATCTCATTTAAGTCTTCTTATTTATTTTTATCATTAGATCAATGATGAAATGGATTAGATTGGACTAATCGCCAATTGATTTAATAATAAAAATTGATAGAATGACTTAATTGAGACTAAATCAGGACAATTGAAAGTTTAAGTACCAAATTAAAACCGAAGGAAAAATTCAGGGACCAATTATGACTTTTTGCCAAATTACCTTGGCCTTTTCCCTATTTTTTGTCTCCTCCCCCCATCACGCAGATTGGAGTTCACAAATACCACCAGCGCCACCACTACGGATTAAACACTGGGGAACCCTTCTAAAAACAGGTCAGATGGTATTCATAACCAGTACTCCTTTACTTCTTGATTTTTTTATTTCTTCTTGGGCCGAGTCTTCTTGCACACACCCACGCACAGTCACAAACACAGTCATATATGTATTCATCTGTGCATATGCAATTCAATTCTTGGAATACCATATGGTCTTCTGACGGATGGGTATGATGATTTGTTTTGATTTATATTCAAGGCCTGACTTTTGCTTAGCAAAAAGAAAAAAAAAAAAAAAGAAATCAGAATTTCATGTTAAAATTATCTGCGAATAAGGTGGGGTGTGTATTTATTCTGCCAATAATATAAATATTCCTTAAGAAAAATCTCATACCCTTTATTAATCTGTGGTATTTATGGTCCAAAATTGAATTTTTGACCTCTACAACAATCTATGTCAGCCTAAACATGTCAAGATCGTAGGCTTGCCGAATTGTGTGAGAATGTCATTCTCAAGCAGTTGTACCCTTCTGCTTTTTTTAGGTGAAATCTAGTCAGATAAGCATGCTTCAGTTTAATCGGTTTATGTTATTTCTTTGATCTGATGTGTGGAATGTTGGACAATTTTTTTTGCATTATTGCAACGGCAGTGGTATATTTTAAGTTAAAATCACATGGTAGTTCTTTTGTTTTGAAGTTACAGGTCATAAATAAACCAGGGTTTGTGTTCAGATTGTTGTATCCCCCCACCCCCCTTCTTTTTTGTATTAAAGTTGTTCTAATTTGGGTGATCCTCTGTCGTTTGGCAGAGGGATTGAATTGGTGGAAGTTGAAAAGAGGTTTGTGCTGTCCGGCATCAAGGCCCAAATATGGTTTCACCAGTTAGTTCTAGATTTCATGGTCAGAAACCAAAGCAGCGAAAGGTATCAGCAATCCGTGATTTTCCTGAGGCATTTCAGCAATTCACTATGCAAATTGCTTTGCCACCCAATGAAGGTTTGGCTTTTGCTTCTACTGTGAAAGACTTATTGGACATAGAGGTTAGTGAAGTTGATCTGGATGACGATGATGACTCTGTCGAACCTTTTGACCTAGTCCCCAGTGAAACACACATCCTAACCTCTAAATTAGAATCTGAGAAGGTGGAGCCTATTGTCTCTTTTGATTGTGCGGTGGTGGAAAAAGCTTTGGATGGTGCAGAAATCATTGAACAATTAGAAATATTAAGACATGAATGTACTGATTCTACTTACTCAATCTTGAGCAGAGGTAAGTCGAAACTGAAAGATGGAAGTCATACTCAGCAGGTGTATAGGCCAAGTTGTTTGAAAAAGAAAGTGCATAAAGTTTACCGAAAAGTGTCTGCGGTCCGTGATTTTCCTCAGACAATGGAGCAATTTGACACAAAAACCAATGGGCCAGTGAATGAACCTTTGGTTGCTGTTGGTATATTTGAGAATTTAGCAGGTAAGGCAGACAGTGCTGGTGTATTACAGGAAAACTTAGTGCATAGAGAAATGCCTGGCTTATCATTTGCTTTGAAATCTGAGAAGTTGGAGCCAATGTTTGCTGATGATCTGGAGGAAGCTCTTCAATTGGGGGAAGAGTTGCCGGATGCTATGGATGATGCTGAATTTATAAACCCATTTGAAACTTCAGAGCATGAAACCAATGATTGTATTGGCTCAGTGAGGTGCACAAGCATGTTCAGACTACAAAAAGTGTCAGAAGATAAAGATCACACTCAGCCAGTGGATTGGCCAGGTAGGTTCAAAATGGGGTCTTATACTTCACCCAAAAAGAAGTTTCCACAAAGAAGAGTTTCAGCTGTTCGATGCTTCCCTCCAAAATGCGGAAGAAATTCTACTCTTCATGGTAAAGAAGATTGTGTGCAAATGCTAGCTTCTCATAAGAATAGGGGTTTAGGTCACAAGGACTCTTCTATGGAACAGGAGCCGTTTGAGGGGGTTGTACAGAGCGATGCTAAACAAGCAACAGAGGAAGCTCAACCTGAATATTCAAAATTGAAGGAACCAGTTCCAACGGCAGTAGAGACCTATATCAGTCTGAGTCTAAAGGTGATGCTACTTATGCAACAGAAAATGAGTTTCACCTTGCAAATTTGGTAAAAATTAAGTTAAAAAGAGTTGACGAAAAGGAAAAGGGCATCAACTGCAATTTGTATGAACCAGATATTAAGTTGCAAACACATTTCAGCACAAATAGTGCAAATGTTGGAGGTTCAGAGGAAAAGCTGAAGAAAGAATTCAAAAACAGNGAGTTGACGAAAAGGAAAAGGGCAGCAACTGCAATTTGTATGAACCAGATATTAAGTTGCAAACACTTTTCAGCACTAATAGTGCAAATGTTGGAGGTTCAGAGGAAAAGCTGAAGAAAGAATTCAAAAACAGCATGAACAGGAAGTTACCCATGGTATCTGCTAGTGCAGAACAACCAGTGCACAGGGTTACTGTGCAAGCTTTGATGGCTGCACCATTTTGTCCATGGAGACAGAGCAAAAGGGCCCATAAATCTTACACGACTCGTGATACAAGGGAAGCCAAACAAGGGAGGCATTAAATTGTGGGGCAAGACAATTATGATCTATTTGCAGAGAAAAAGTTTCGAAAACTTCCAAATGGGAGAAAGAACAATTATTCACCCAGGTTAGGAAATTTCTTAGTTCTGCCAATGATATCTGGCAAACGAAACATGCTTCTCATTTTCTTTGCTGTGAACACCAGTTGCTAAATCATCTTGCAGTTATTTTCTGTATAATCTAATAACATGAGGAGAAAGTTTACCTGCAAAATTTGCCTTGTATGCCACAGCTTTCTCTAGATATGCACCATTGAAAGTTGAACCACTGAAATTAGATTCTCTCATATCGGCAGCTGTGAAATTTGCTCTTCTGTATCAGCCATATAGATTGCTTATGAACACATGATTCCTCTGAAAATCATTGCTTTTACCTAATACTCGTCAGTCCAGAGGACAGACCATGGCACTTGGTGAAAACTAATGTAGATCAACTGAGAAGAAACTAAAATTCCTAGTATGCAATGCTCCATATGGTTATGTAGTCAACATGCCAGCAAATGATGTGAAAATTCCATAGCTCCACATGGTTCTCAATAGAGCTAAACATCTTTTAGTTTTTAGATGTTTTACTTTTTAAGGAATCAAAGCAGTCGAATCAGTAATATTGCAAAGCTTCTTGTGGTAGATAAGGGGGAAAGGCTACGGTATCGAAAATTTTAAGTTTTTAGGGTTAAGTTATAACTTTTTGCTGCGTAACTTNTCAAAGCAGTCGAATCAGTAATATTGCAAAGCTTCTTGTGGTAGATAAGGGGGAAAGGCTATGGTATCGAAAATTTTAAGTTTTTAGGGTTAAGTTATAACTTTTTGCTGCGTAACTTACAATTCTAAAAGACATGATTGACCATGAAAGATTGAAATCAATACCGAGAGCTCATGATCAATCATACGTGTCTGTGATCAATCATGTCCTTGAGCAGTTATAATTTCTCTATTTAAAGTTGTAACTCTACCATATGATAGCCGATGGTACCAGTACCGGTAAGCTACACTATGTAAATGGAATCGTGCACAAACATGAAGAATTACCTGAAATTTTCATTCACATGGACTGCTTTCCTGCATGAGGTTAAACATAGAATTCATTCAACTGTCTCAAAACCACAAGATAATTAGAAGAATAAAAAGTCATCTTTAGGAAAACGGACTTTAAATCTGCAGAACCGAATTGGGCTGCTGATCCAATCCCGAATTCACCTCGAGTTTCCGCTTCATACTTATTCAGATCAGCCATGGCAGACATGTCACAGCTAAATGTAATTACAGCTGTTGCTAATGCTGTTGAAACCACTGCTTTCCAATTCTTGTGTTCTGCATTGAATTAGTGTTGTACTTAAAGGTAGGATTCTATTTCTTGTTAACTGATAAGAGCAACTGTGCCAAAAGATATGAAGGCTCACCTTTTATATGGTTTTCATTTTGTGTATCCACCCGACAGAATACGGCTAAGGGCCTCGAGAGGAATTTGGGAGGATTGAGAAATCTGCATGGAGAAGATGATGAAGAAGCAATAGTTTTTATGGGTAAGAGAGAGATTGAAGATAGAGCCATTCCCAGGGACTTATTGTTACAGAGACTAATAGAGTATGGTGGAAGGAGAGATTGGTAGGAATAGAGAAAAGGATAAAGGAGGGGGACTGCGTCTCACGTGCAACTGTTCTCCTCTCTTCTTCCAACCACATCTTTTCGAGGCAGTGGATTGGTTGAGATGAGCGAAACGGTATGAATACTGTTTGGGTTTTAATATGCCACTTTACTTTAACCCGACTTTTAATATTTGGGCTGCGAATCGGATTTCCGCTGATTTACCACTTAATTTTTTTAATATTTATAAAGTCGTGGATTTTGGATCAATTTGGAGTGCAATTAATATGATTTATTTATTAATATTCTCAAATCTCCTATTTGTTNCCTGGATTTTGGAGTGCAATTAATATGATTTATTTATTAATATTCTCAAATCTCCTATTTGTTGGCCATTATAGGAAATCAGTTTAATTAATTTCCTTAAAAATTGGATTCAAGAAATTAGAATATTTTATTTTTGTTTTGAAGGGATAAAATGGGCCTGAGCCTACCTCTTTTTCATCCCATTTGATCCGCTCTCTTCTTTAAGTGGGCCAGTTTTCAGATTTAGGAACTCAGAGTCATGGCAGGTTAAAGAGATGACCAATGGGCCATAGCTNTAATTCTTGTTTTGAAGGGATAAAATGGGCCTGAGCCTACCTCTTTTTCATCCCATTTGATCCGCTCTCTCCTTTAAGTGGGCCAGTTTTCAGATTTAGGAACTCAGAGTCATGGCAGGTTAAAGAGATGACCAATGGGCCATAGCTTTTTACGCACTTTTGGTGGGAAATGACCTAGGCCCATTCAATTAATTTAGGGCTATTTTCTTGTAGGAAAATTTTAATTTAGACTTTGTCGGTGAAGGATGGAAATCAACACACATTTTGAACACTATGGGTGTTTTTAGGTCAAATTTGAAAACTATGGTTGAAAGTCCTTTTGTTGCTCTCTCTCTCTCTCTCTCTCTCTCACACACACACACACACAATTGCTTTTGTTTTCATACACTTATCAATGAATTAGCTATACCTTCCAAAAAAAGTATTAGAGCTCTTTTTCTTTGTTGGCTGAGTTTAACACAAATAAAAGTATTAATCAAACCAAGCTAGTCAAGCTCGTTTTNTGTTAATCAAACCAAGCTAGTCGAGCTCGTTTTTTTTAAATAAGTTTAAAAACTCGTTCAAATTTAACTTATTTAGAAAATAAGCNTATTAATCAAACCAAGCTAGTCAAGCTCGTTTTTTTTTAAATAAGTTTAAAAACTCGTTCAAATTTAACTTATTTAGAAAATAAGCAAAGTCCGAACCCAAACCGAACATAAGTAGTTCGTCTCAATTAACACTCCTAAATACAACCAATAAAAAAATATCATGTTATTAGGATTGTACAACTTTTGATTGAGTGTGTACACCACCTAATTAACAATCTCAAATGCACCCAAAAAATTCTCCGAAAAAAAAAGTGAGCATAATGGGCTACTTGCTTATTAATTGATTTGCCTTTTTATTCTTTGGAGTTTCTTCTGTGTGTTCNTTAGTGTGTACACCACCTAATTAACAATCTCAAATGCACACAAAAAATTCTCCGAAAAAAAAGTGAGCATAATGGGGTACTTGCTTATTAATTGATTTGCCTTTTTATTCTTTGGAGTTTCTTCTGTGTGTTCCTTTATCTACTAGCACCACCCCCAGAAGTATTGGTAGCATACTGATAAACGCTAAGAATATCTCAACTGGATTTCTAACAATACATGACCAAAATTATTATATGATGCCACTACAAACAATAACATAGTAACATTTTGTGAAACTCAGAGATGTCATAAGACCAATTAATCATACACTGCGTAGGAAATGGACAGAGGGATGATTATGTCAAATGGTCTTTAACAACTATCAGCACTGCAAGGGAGCATGTTAGAAGTTAGAACCGCCGCTTCTGTTGTTCATTGGAAGAAGCTGGTATGGTATAGTCAACTCATTCCTAGAATGAGTTGCATCCTCTGGTTGGCCATCAGGTTGAAGTTGAGCACCAAGGACAGAATGAAAAACTTTGCAACTCACTTAGGAACACAATGTATTCTTTACAGAGCAGCAGAGGAATCCCATTACCATCTCTTCTTCGAGTGTAATTACTCAAGTAGAGTCTGGAAACATGTACTTGAAATGAGTCAACAACATTGGCAACCTGGACCATGGAGTGAGTTTATTCATTGGGCAGCTTCACAATGGAAAGGAAAGACATTGGCAAGAGTTATAATGAAGTTAAGCTAATCTGCTACAGTATATATGATATGGAGAGAAAGGAACAGTAGTGTTCAAGAATAGTTTTTGTTATAGCTCAACACTGTCATCAATCATCAAGCATACAGTTAGAGTCAAACTAAGCTCCCTCAGGTTCAAGGGTACTCCCCAGAATCACCATATGGTCCTCATTTGGTCCCTACCTACTAGCTGCATTGCTGGACAGTTGCAATACTAGGCTTTGTGTAATACCCATGGTAAAAAAAAATGAAATAATAATAATAATAATAATAAAACTGAATAAGTTAGATTTGATAAGTTTTAGATTTTTGTTTGGTTTGGGATCTGTCTTTATGGGCTTATAAATATGATTTGGAAATCAATTCAAATAATTTAGTCTTTTTTTGGTGTAGGAAAAAATGTCAGATAATTATAGATATTTAGTCGAATAGAGTTTTAGAATTGTAGAATTGGTTGTACATTAATTCCTTATTGCTAAAAGGACTTTAGTGTTATTAAGAATAGTTAATTGCCCTAAGTTGCCTCATATTTTATTAATATTGTTTGGCTTGAAAAGAATACAATAGGGGACAGCAGAGAGAGAGTGAGAGAGAAGGAACGAAAAAAAAAAAAGAAGGGATTGGATCCATTGAAAGTATGAATTCATTCATTATTTTATGATATTTTCATTCTATTTAATTACATGGTATTAGGTTTCTTATAATTAGTGATAAGGAATATATATTGATGAATATGTAAATGAGTTTTAATGAAAGTTGTTAATTTAGATGTTTTAGACATAATTTAGACTCGTTGATGTTGAGGCTCGTAAATAATTTAATCAAATGTTGAAAACAAGAAGAAAAACAAAGAAAGTTGCATAACCAAGAAAGCTGCATAACCAACTTTTGTAGGTCGAACGAGGTGGGATTTTGAAAATTATGAAAATCGCTCTTTTAGTTTTAAATAACTTTACTTTGATCCCTATATTTTTTTAAACTTAATTTTAACTACTGTTTTATCTGATAAGTTGGAAGAGTAGAATTTTTAAAAATTTATGGTAGTCCAGAAGTTTCAAAAAAATTATACTTTGATCCCAAAAATTTTAAAAATTATAATTTGACTCAAAACTTTAAAAAAAAAATTTAAATCGCCCAGAATACTTCTATACCCTATTACCTCGTATTAGAAAGGATATTTTTATGTAAATGATTAAGTATATATCAATAAGTAAGAAGTACGTAAAATAAATATAGAATCGCGGAATGACGAAATTAGGAATATGAGTTGATCGCTATATGTTATTTTGGATTAAATGGTGATTGCATTAAGGTTGAGAAAGAAGGCTTTGAATTGGATTTTGAGAATCAATGTGAGTACTTTACTACTTCTTTTGGCAGGATTTTCTACATTAAATATGTGAGTGTGTGTGTGTAAATTTTTCATATATATGATATATGTGTTGATATTTGGGGTTGCAATTAAATATTTTACAATTATGAACTATTATATATATGAATTTTGAAAAATTGTGAGATGATTTTATATCATTGCTTTGGTAATGAAAAAAAAATTTTGTGTGTATTGAGACTAAAATGACGGTTGTTGTGTGCGTGAAAATCATGTTTTATGAGACAGGGACTAGGTTACTAGATCTAAATGGTAATGAAATTGTATACCGGTGTAATCGGTATATGGATATGCACAAAGAGACCAGTCATTAGGCTAATAATGACAAGAGATGAGGTCAGTTATCATACTAATGGTAACAAGAGACGAGGTCAATTAACAGGCTAGTGGTAACAAATATGATTTAACAAATGTATTTGGGATTGAATGTATATGTGATTGTTTTGAGTTATAAATGTCTTTTCATTTATAAAATTATTTGTGATCATGAAATCATTTTGTTTAAATAATTGTGTGAGAGGGGTTGGGGTACAATTTGTTGTACTTATATATGTATCAAAGTTTATTTTTTTATATAAACTGTGAAATTTATTTTCACATCTCATTAGAGATGGTTGTTATTCACGGGTCTTTGTGTTCATACAATATTTAACATTTTTCAGGTAAGGATCAGAGAGAAGAGTAAGTCTACGGATAAATAATGAATTAGAATAATTAAAAATTTATTTTATTGTAGGTTTTCAGGAATAAATGTCTTTTATAGTTTTGAGACAAATATTCAATTATTTTGGAAATAATATTGCTTATGTTAAGAGTAGTGAACTTTATGATTTAATTATTATTTCATATGAGTTTAATAGTGATGTTAGTGATGTTTAGTTTATAACTCTGACATTCATTAAGTAGATGAATTGGATCACTTTACTATTGTATTCCGTTGTATTTTGTATTTATTATGCACAAAGTTGATTAGTTAAAATCTTGGTGGCTAATTTACCGCCCACCCTGTGTGATCTGAAGTAGGGGTGTGACACTTTATTTGCTAATTTTGCTGGCTTGGTGGGACTTCCTCTCTGAATGATTCTACAAAGGTTGGATTTTGTAGGAAATAATGGCTCAAGACGTATACTAAGAAATCCAATCAAACTCGGATTTGTTTTGTTTTGTTTTTTTTTTTTTTTTTTNAGGTTGGATTTTGTAGGAAATAATGGCTCAAGACGTATACTAAGAAATCCAATCAAACTCGGATTTGTTTTGTTTTGTTTTTTTTTTTTTTTTTTTTTGATGCATGTTGCTTTTGATTGTTAATGTGAGGAGTTACCTTAACGGTTGTAAAAAATTTTGGGTTCATATCAATACAAATATTTACTTCCGACAAAACATTTGTGATACAAACTTTTCATTGTCACTGCTGCCTTATCAATTAGGGTCGTGTTCTTCCTATTTGATAATCTTCTAAGAAAATGTACGGAACCTAATGTAAATTTTAGGACCCTTCATCATATAACTGAGTCTGTTAAAGTTGTGTCTTTTTGTCTTATTTTGGTTGAAACAGGGTAGTGATTAATCAATCATGGCAAAGCAAGAGTGCAAGACCCTCTAACTCTTACCCATCATCCCTTTTGTGGGGAGGTACTTTCATGTCGCTATGTGGTTCAAAAAAGAACGACACTGGTCTCTTTGTGTTCACACAATACAGCTCAAAGGATACCATTATTTCTGATGCGGGGTTATTTCAGAGCAAAAGCTATCCTCTCCCTCTTCCCCCATAAACTCAGAACGTAACTGAGATCACAGTAGTTTAGGCAAAGCCACCGATCACTTCGAGTGGCCAAAAACAATCAGACATCTCAGCACATTCAATGACACCTTTATCGGGTTCTACCCTCTCTCTCTCTCTCTCTCTGACACACAAACAAACAAGAGAGTCGGAGAGATCTTCAAATCCATCAAACAGTAGCACACCAACAAAGATCGTTGCAGGCTTTTTACAGCGATAGCTTTCCCACTCACTAGTATACAAGCATATGCATGCGTGCTGTTTCAAATGAGACATGCATGTACGGGGATGGGTCCAATGGCGGAGCCAAGAATTTGGGTTAGGGTATGCTTTTCAATTTCAAAATTTAATTAATATTTTTTAATTGATAAAGCCATAATGATAATATTATATTTGATTAAATAGAGGTCAATCATTGAACATTAAAAATTCATTGCAGGTCAATTATAAGTAATTACACATTTAAATTAAAAGTACAAACAAAAAAATCATAAATTACACCAAAAATATATCAATTACAGAAAATTTTATCAAAATAAAATACATTAGAAATTAAAATACACGTTTTAGGAATGGTATTTAATGAAATTTTTTAACATTATCGTTCAAAATCTGCTCTGTTTGGTGTCGGCCAGTGTTACTTTTAACAGTACCTGCTGCATCAGATGTGACGAACTTGGCTAAGTCCAATTAGTTTGTCATTACTTTGATCTTTTTAATATTCGTTAAGTATGTATGAAGTTGTTTAGGGGGCAAACGCTTATTTCGCATAGGGCTTATGACCTGAATGATTCTGGGTATCGGCAAATTTCTGTAAGACTAGACCAGTGATTCGGTAACTGACGCAAGACCTTTCTAGTACTGACCATAGGGGCTGTATTCCTCGATCAGATNAAGACTAGACCAGTGATTCGGTAACTGACGCAAGACCTTTCTAGTACTGACCATAGGGGCTGTATTCCTCGATCAGATGGCACGAGCCCTCTCACGTAGAGAGAGAGAGAGAGAGAGAGAGAGAGAGAGAGAGAGCAAACTATTTCAATGACCTCAATCGATGTCACTCCTCGTCTCACTTCATTTCAATGGGATTAAGAATGAAACCCAAAATATTTTCCCTTCAAAGAAAGATGGGATGAGGATTTTCTGCGGTAATCGTAGAGGTATGGTTGATCAAAGGCAACGTTTTGAATGATGCCGTTTTGATCAATTACACATCTGCAGTTAAAAACTAACTGCAGAAGAGCTGGACCCAGAAAGATGTTCGATTAAAACACTAAACCATTATGTTTAGTAAGTAGAAAGTATATTAGAGGATGAAGAAGAAGACAAAGAAATAGCTTTTAAGTCATTCATGATCTATTGGTAATCGTAAATTCTCCGTGCAACTTTACTGCCGTCCAATTTAAATGACCTAAATCGAACAAACGGTCACTGAACAATCCTTTNACCGCCGCTTCTGTTGTTCATTGGAAGAAGCTGGTATGGTATAGTCAACTCATTCCTAGAATGAGTTGCATCCTCTGGTTGGCCATCAGGTTGAAGTTGAGCACCAAGGACAGAAAGAAAAACTTTGCAACTCACTTAGGAACACAATGTATTCTTTACAGAGCAGCAGAGGAATCCCATTACCATCANCAAGGACAGAATGAAAAACTTTGCAACTCACTTAGGAACACAATGTATTCTTTACAGAGCAGCAGAGGAATCCCATTACCATCTCTTCTTCGAGTGTAATTACTCAAGTAGAGTCTGGAAACATGTACTTGAAATGAGTCAACAACATTGGCAACCTGGACCATGGAGTGAGTTTATTCATTGGGCAGCTTCACAATGGAAAGGAAAGACATTGGCAAGAGTTATAATGAAGTTAAGCTAATCTGCTACAGTATATATGATATGGAGAGAAAGGAACAGTAGTGTTCAAGAATAGTTTTTGTTATAGCTCAACACTGTCATCAATCATCAAGCATACAGTTAGAGTCAAACTAAGCTCCCTCAGGTTCAAGGGTACTCCCCAGAATCACCATATGGTCCTCATTTGGTCCCTACCTACTAGCTGCATTGCTGGACAGTTGCAATACTAGGCTTTGTGTAATACCCAAGGTAAAAAAAAATGAAATAATAATAATAATAATAATAATAATAATAATAATAATAATAAAACTGAATAAGTTAGATTTGATAAGTTTTAGATTTTTGTTTGGTTTGGGATCTGTCCTTATGGGCTTATAAATATGATTTGGAAATCAATTCAAATAATTTAGTCTTTTTTTGGTGTAGGAAAAAATGTCAGATAATTATAGATATTTAGTCGAATAGAGTTTTAGAATTGTAGAATTGGTTGTACATTAATTCCTTATTGCTAAAAGGACTTTAGTGTTATTAAGAATAGTTAATTGCCCTAAGTTGCCTCATATTTTATTAATATTGTTTGGCTTGAAAAGAATACAATAGGGGACAGCAGAGAGAGAGTGAGAGAGAAGGAACGAAAAAAAAAAAAGAAGGGATTGGATCCATTGAAAGTATGAATTCATTCATTATTTTATGATCTTTTCATTCTATTCAATTACATGGTATTAGGTTTCTTATAATTAGTGATAAGGAATATATATTGATGAATATGTAAATGAGTTTTAATGAGAGTTGGTAATTTAGATGTTTTAGACATAATTTAGATTCGTTGATGTTGAGGCTCGTAAATAATTTAATCAAATGTTGAAAACAAGAAGAAAAACAAAGAAAGTTGCAGAACCAAGAAAGCTGCATAACCAACTTTTGTAGGTCGAACGAGGTGAGATTTTGAAAATTATGAAAATTATGAAAATCTCTCTTTTAGTTTTAAATAATTTTACTTTGATCCCTATATTTTTTTAAACTTAATTTTAACTACTATTTTATCCGATAAGTTGGAAGAGTAGAATTTTTAAAAATTTATGGTAGTCCAGAAGTTTCAAAAAAATTATACTTTGATCCCAAAAGTTTTAAAAATTATAATTTGACTCAAAACTTTAAAAAAATTTTGTAAATCGCCCAGAATACTTCTATACCCTATTACCTCGTATTAGAAAAGATATTTTTATGTAAATGATTAAGTATATATCAATAAGTAAGAAGTACGTAAAATAAATATAGAATCGCGGAATGACGAAATTAGGAATATGAGTTGATCGCTATATGTTATTTTGGATTAAATGGTGATTGCATTGAGGTTGAGAAAGAAGGCTTTTGAGTTGGATTTTGGGAATCAATGTGAGTACTTTACTACTTCTTTTGGCAGGATTTTCTACATTAAATATGTGAGTGTGTGTGTGTAAATTTTTCATATATATAATATATGTGTTGATATTTGGGGTTGCAATTAAATATTTTACAATTATGAACTATTATATATGTGAATTTTGAAAAATTGTGAGATGATTTATATCATTGCTTTGGTAATGAAAAAAAAAATTTGTGTGCATTGGGACTAAAATAACGGTTGTTATGTGCGTAAAAATCATGTTTTATGAGACAGGGACTAGATTATCAGATCTAAATGGTAATGAGATTGTATACCGGTGTAATCGATATATGGATATGCACAAAGAGATCAGTCATTAGGCTAATAATAACAAGAGATGAGGTCAGTTACCATACTAATGGTAACAAGAGACGAGGTCAATTAACAGGCTAGTGGTAACAAATATGATTTAACAAATGTATTTGGGATTGAATGTGTATGTGATTGTTTTGAGTTATAAATGTCTTTTCATTTATAAAATTATTTGTGATCATGAAATCATTTTGTTTAAATAATTGTGTGAGAGGGGTTGGGGTACAATTTGTTGTACTTATATATGTATCAAAGTTTATTTTTTTATATAAACTGCGAAATTTATTTTCACATCTCATTAGAGGTGGTTGTTATTCACGGGTCTTTGTGTTCATACAAATATTTAACATTTTTCAGGTAAGGATCAGGGAGAAGAGTAAGTCTACGGATAAATAATGAATTAGAATAATTAAAGATTTATTTTATTGTAGGTTTTCAGGAATAAATGTCTTTTATAGTTTTGAGACAAATATTCAATTATTTTGGAAATAATATTGCTTATGTTAAGAGTAGTGAACTTTATGATTTAATTATTATTTCATATGAGTTTAAAAATGTTGTTAGTGATGTTTAGTTTATAACTCTGACATTCATTAAGTCGATGAATTAGATCACTTTACTATTGTATTCCGTTGTATTTTTTATTTATTATGCACAAAGTTGGTTGGTTAAAATCTTGGTGGCTAATTCACCGCCCATCCTGTGTGATCCGAAGTAGGGGTGTGACACTTTATTTGCTAATTTTGCTGGCTTGGTGGGACTTCCTCTCTGAATGATTCTACAAAGGTTGGATTTTGCAGGAAATAATGGCTCAAGACCTATACTAAGAAATCCAATCAAACTCGGATTTGTTTTGTTTTGTTTTGTTTTTTTTTATGCATGTTACTTTTGATTGTTAATGTGAGGAGTTACCTTAACGGTTGTACAAATTTTTGGGTTCATATCAATACAAATATTTACTTCCGAGAAAACATTTTGTGATACAAACTTTTCATTGTCACTGCTGCCTTATCAATTAGGGTCGTGTTCTTCCTATTTGATAATCTTCTAAGAAAATGTACGGAACCTAATGTAAATTTTAGGACTCTTCATCATATAACTGAGTCTGTTAAAGTTGTGTCTTTTTGTCTTATTTTGGTTGAAACAGGGTAGTGATTAATCAATCATGGCAAAGCAAGAGTGCAAGACCCTCTAACTCTTACCCATCATCCCTTTTGTGGGGAGGTACTTTCATGTCGCTATGTGGTTCAAAAAAGAACGACACTGGTCTCTTTGTGTTCACACAATACAGCTCAAAGGATACCATTATTTCTGATGCGGGGTTATTTCAGAGCAAAAGCTATCCTCTCCCTCTTCCCCCATAAACTCAGAACGTAACTGAGATCACAGTAGTTTAGGCAAAGCCACCGATCACTTCGAGTGGCCAAAAACAATCAGACATCTCAGCACATTCAATGACACCTTTATCGGGTTCTACCCTCTCTCTCTCTCTCTCTCTGACACACAAACAAACAAGAGAGTCGGAGAGATCTTCAAATCCATCAAACAGTAGCACACCAACAAAGATCGTTGCAGGCTTTTTACAGCGATAGCTTTCCCACTCACTAGTATACAAGCATATGCATGCGTGCTGTTTCAAATGAGACATGCATGTACGGGGATGGGTCCAATGGCGGAGCCAAGAATTTGGGTTAGGGTATGCTTTTCAATTTCAAAATTTAATTAATATTTTTTAATTGATAAAGCCATAATGATAATATTATATTTGATTAAATAGAGGTCAATCATTGAACATTAAAAATTCATTGCAGGTCAATTATAAGTAATTACACATTTAAATTAAAAGTACAAACAAAAAAATCATAAATTACACCAAAAATATATCAATTACAGAAAATTTTATCAAAATAAAATACATTAGAAATTAAAATACACGTTTTAGGAATGGTATTTAATGAAATTTTTTAACATTATCGTTCAAAATCTGCTCTGTTTGGTGTCGGCCAGTGTTACTTTTAACAGTACCTGCTGCATCAGATGTGACGAACTTGGCTAAGTCCAATTAGTTTGTCATTACTTTGATCTTTTTAATATTCGTTAAGTATGTATGAAGTTGTTTAGGGTGCAAACGCTTATTTCGCATAGGGCTTATGGCCTGAATGATTCTGGGTATCGGCAAATTTCTGTAAGACTAGACCAGTGATTCGGTAACTGACGCAATACCTTTCTAGTACTGACCATAGGGGCTGTATTCCTCGATCAGATGGCACGAGCCCTCTCACGTAGAGAGAGAGAGAGAGAGAGAGAGAGAGAGAGAGAGAGCAAACTATTTCAATGACCTCAATCGATGTCACTCCTCGTCTCACTTCATTTCAATGGGATTAAGAATGAAACCCAAAATATTTTCCCTTCAAAGAAAGATGGGATGAGGATTTTCTGCGGTAATCGTAGAGGTATGGTTGATCAAAGGCAACGTTTTGAATGATGCCGTTTTGATCAATTACACATCTGCAGTTAAAAACTAACTGCAGAAGAGCTGGACCCAGAAAGATGTTCGATTAAAACACTAAACCATAATGTTTAGTAAGTAGAAAGTATATTAGAGGATGAAGAAGAAGACAAAGAAATAGCTTTTAAGTCATCCATGATCTATTGGTAATCGTAAATTCTCCGTGCAACTTTGCTGCCGTCCAATTTAAATGACCTAAATCGAACAAACGGTCACTGAACAATCCTTTNAAATAGCTTTTAAGTCATTCATGATCTATTGGTAATCGTAAATTCTCCGTGCAACTTTGCTGCCGTCCAATTTAAATGACCTAAATCGAACAAACGGTCACTGAACAATCCTTTCATATTTGACTTTCTATTACAGACCCATCCAAATATGTCTCTCAGACTTCTCTCTCAGTCTTCATTTTCTTGCCAACTCACTGATGATGGGGGTATGGTTCGAAATTTGAAATTACCATTTTGATGGTCTGTACAAGGCCAACAGCCTTTTACAACTTTTTACCCTTGAGAGAAGTCACTGTACCACCACCACCGACTCTTCATCTTTGATTGAATGAGTGCACATTACCTTTAAGGAACTTTCTGGGGAAGAGAAAAACCCAAAACTAAACTTGAATGAGATTTGATAGCGATAGTTCTGAAATAGGAAAAGTTAAACAATTATTAAGGAAAATTGTAACTCTCCTTTGGAACCATTTGTGTTGAAAACCCACAACTCTGTGAATGGGCAGCAGCTTACAGAATTACCTGATATATGTCAAAGGATAGCACTACTATTAGTACCATATCAAATATAAATTATAGATTTTATCTTGATTTGTTTATAATCGTTGCTCCAAAAAATAATTGGATAAAATAAAATTATAAAATATATAGCCTTTACATGTGTTCTATTTGTTAAGAAATAGAATGTACAATATTAAAAAATAACATTTTGGTATCTTAGTTAGACCCTATGTCAAAATAACCTTATGAAAAACATGTCAAAATGACAAGATCATAGAACTTAGTTTGAGTTATGTATAGTCATTTGCGGTAAAAATAATATAAAGTGAATATATGTAAAAAAATTTNTTTTTTTATAAATTATAGATTTTATCTTGATTTGTTTATAATCGTTGCTCCAAAAAATAATTGGATAAAATAAAATTATAAAATATATAGCCTTTACATGTGTTCTATTTGTTAAGAAATAGAATGTACAATATTAAAAAATAACATTTTGGTATCTTAGTTAGACCCTATGTCAAAATAACCTTATGAAAAACATGTCAAAATGACAAGATCATAGAACTTAGTTTGAGTTATGTATAGTCATTTGCGGTAAAAATAATATAAAGTGAATATATGTAAAAAAATTTTACAATAGCCTAACCAATGACAAAAAAGCAAAACAGAATTTTACAAAAGGACAAAGGGAGTAAAGTGTGTAGTCTGTCTTCTGAAATGGTAATCACTGCAATTTTACTGATTTAAATACGTATCTGTATGTGTAAGAAGAGGGAGATTGAGTGGTCAAATCATTGAAGGTAAGCTTTTTAGGTTGTGTTCGATATTATAAGCATGCTATACAGGTACAAGTACGTAGATATCAATGTGATGATTCTAAGAACCCTAATGAGGCGCAGTGGGAGACGGAGGGTGGACGGTTTGGACATTGGTGGCTTATTGTACGGGGGGGCACAAGAGAGGCAAAGTCTGGCTTTTGGCAACACAAACGCCATTCCCTCTCTTAACTTTGAAAACAACAGGTGAATGAGAGAAAGTTATATCACCCCATGCAAACGTCCCTTTCTCGCTCCTTTCCCCCACATCTCTCTCTCTCTCTCTCTCTCTCTCTCTCTCTTCCTCTCTCTCTCTCTCACACACACACATAACACATTGGGAATGCCAACAGTATGTATTTGGATGCACATGTCATGTATTGGCTTGCGCATGCACATACATTAACATGGCCTGCATGACAGACATACGAACAAGACCAAGAAACTGATAAGAGGATAAAGAGGTTTGGCCCCTCTGGTTTCCTATATCTACTGAACCAAATAGCATCCCTGCTAGCTCTCTCTCTCTCTCTCGGCAAGTCTTTTTCCTCTCTATTTAATTTTGCTCCTTTCTTTCACAACTCAAAATCAAGAAAAGTAGATCCAAGGTGGTGGTTAATCTGTCAAACCATCNTTTCTTTTACAACTCAAAATCAAGAAAAGTAGATCCAAGGTGGTGGTTAATCTGTCAAACCATCAATCAATCCATCAATCATAGCAGCCAATAAATTGTAAAAGAACAGAAAAATCAAATATGTCCTCCTCCTCTACCTTGCCATTGGACCGCCTCCCTCCGTCCGAGCAGCTGTGTTATGTTCATTGCAACGTTTGCGACACCATCCTCGCGGTATTGTCTTAGTTTTTTTTTTTCCTTTCATTTTTCTGATAATTTGGTGTTATATTATGATCTTAGGTCNCGTCCGAGCAGCTGTGTTATGTTCATTGCAACGTTTGCGACACCATCCTCGCGGTATTGTCTTAGTTTTTTTTTTCCTTTCATTTTTCTGATAATTTGGTGTTATATTATGATCTTAGGTCAAAATTATTGTTGCTGCCCTTTTTGCTTCTCCTTTGTCCCAATTTGCCTCTGTTCACCCAATTAAGTCTAAAGCTTTTTTTTCCCCTTCCGTGGTTCAGAAAATTTTCTTATTTTGCAAAATCTCATAAGACTGGCTTTTCTGTGCTTCCATGGTAGGTAAGTGTTCCTTGCACAAGTTTGTTCAAGACTGTCACGGTTCGATGCGGCCACTGCACCAACCTCCTTCCAGTAAACATGCGAGGAATGCTTCTTCCTTCAGCTAATCAGCTCAACTTAGGCCACACTTTCTTCTCNACAGCCTTTTTTTCCCCTTCCGTGGTTCAGAAAAATTTCTTATTTTGCAAAATCTCATAAGACTGGCTTTTCTGTGCTTCCATGGTAGGTAAGTGTTCCTTGCACAAGTTTGTTCAAGACTGTCACGGTTCGATGCGGCCACTGCACCAACCTCCTTCCAGTAAACATGCGAGGAATGCTTCTTCCTTCAGCTAATCAGCTCAACTTAGGCCACACTTTCTTCTCTCCTTCCCATAATCTCGTGGTACGTTTATTATACACAAAAACACAGTTATATTTTATATCTTGGTTTTATTTAAATTTCTTACATTCTTTATGTTCTTTGTGGATGCATGATCATGCCTCAGGAAGAGATCCCAAACGGACCAAACCCAAGCCCAAACTTCTTGATTAATCAAACTACCGCAAATGAATTCAGCCTACCAGTTCGTGGAGGACTTGATGAGCTCTCAAGACCCCCAGTGATTAATAGACGTGAGATTCATTAGTCATTACACATTCTTGTTACTTTATTTCTTTATTTTACAGTATAAACTTAGCAAGATAACCTTCTAGTGTTAGTTTTTACTTTGTGGCACATTTGATCAAATTTACTCTTATTGTGTCAACCTTTATTTTGCCCTGAGCAAAGTTTTTGAAAGTTATTGTGCATTCTACCGCGCTCAATATATTATAATCGATTTTTACCATTCCCCACACAACCAAGAGTATTGTACACAACGAAATCGAACCATTTGATTTTGCATGTCATTGAGTAATCTACGTTGAGCACTATTTGGGTTCCTCTACCAAGCGACTAGATATTATCTTTCGCTTAGAAAGCCCTGTTAGCGCTTTCTGTGAATGTGAGAGAGTGTGTGTGTGTGTGTGAGAGAGAGAGAGAGAGAGAATTCTCACCCTGAAATAAAGGCATTAGGCTTCCAAATTGTTGAAATTGATTGAAAAAAATATGGAGAGAGGCAATGATGAGGTGACACTATAGAGACTAGATAGTGACCAAGAAAAGTCAACATATGATTTTGATGTGTCTGTCGTCTATGTTCATATGTCCAGCTCCGGAGAAGAGACAGAGAGNTTGTTGAAATTGATAGAAAAAAATATGGAGAGAGGCAATGATGAGGTGACACTATAGAGACTAGATAGTGACCAAGAAAAGTCAACATGTGATTTTGATGTGTCTGTCGTCTATGTTCATATGTCCAGCTCCGGAGAAGAGACAGAGAGTCCCCTCCGCGTACAACCGGTTCATCAAGTGAGTAATCATAGAAAACCTCTCCCTCTCTCTCTCTCTCTCTCTCTCTCTCTCTCTCTCTCTCTCGCTCTCTCTCTGCATATGTATGTACTACAGACAAAGAATCTGTCAAATGATAAGCTAACCTTCGAATGGTCATGGCACCCATCAATCTGTAGGGACGAAATCCAACGCATCAAGGCAGGAAATCCCGATATTAGCCACAGAGAAGCCTTTAGTGCTGCTGCAAAGAATGTATGATCAAACTAATATTTGGGGTTTTGTTATTTTTTTCCAATTTAGGATTTCATTTTTCTTACCCATTTCTTGATTTGTATGTTTACTTTGGGTATCTATTTAACAGTGGGCCCACTTTCCACACATTCAATTTGGTCTCATGCCTGATCAAACTGTCAAGAAGTCTAATTTCCGCCAACAGGTACACGGTTCAATCTTGTCTCTTACAAGTTATAACAGTACCCTTAACACAAAAGACCGAAAACTCCAAATGATAATTTAAATGATAACAGAGACGAGTTGTACGTTCATACGTTTTAAATTTGAATCTTGATAATTTTTTGAAACTAAATTATGAGAAATTTATCTCTTTTAAATAACTTGTTTTTAGCCGAATCCGAAAAAAATTTAATCGAGATGTATATAAACTGTCCTAAACTCTCTGACTGTTTAACAAAAATAAATAAAAAAGAACACAAAGACTGTAAGACACCTTCTTGGGATATTTCTATTTCATTTGGATTTGTTTTTTTGGTTTCTGTAGAATGGGGAAGATGTTCTCATGAAAGATGGGTTCTATGCTTCAGCAAATGTCGGTGTCTCTCCTTACTAAGAAGTGGATCTGTTGCTTTTTCATTTTCTCTTGTTAATTGTTAGGCCACTCTCTCTCTCTCTCTCTCTGAAGACTTGTAGCTATCTTAATTGGAGAAGACTTGTAGCTCTCTTAATTGCCTGGCTTCCGGGTTCACCGGTCCGAAAAAGGGTATTGAGGTCCAGATGCTAGTCAAGTCTAACCCGTTTAACATCTTCGTAGCTTATCAGTCAAATTAGATGTGTAGATACTTCTTGAGTATGCACTTCAATGACTTTTTAAGCTTACTTTGGCTTTGAAGACTTCAAAAACCTTCATCTCACATTTCTCCCCAATGTGGGTTTTAGCTGGAAGTTAACTGGTTTGCTTGGTGTTCTTAAAAAATATGTGCATATTGCAATTATAATCTACAGTATGTTTACATGTAATACATCCTATGAAATATATATATATGCAAACAAAATGCAGGTACGATATTATGCGGACAAAATGATAGTATCAAAATTTTGGAAAATAGTATATGAATATAAACAAGATGCGTTTACAATAAAATATATTATTTATTTCAACTATTATCATTACAATTTTCAGTAAATTCCTTAATAACAATATTAAAAATATGCAATTTTACCTTTAAAGATACATAGATTGTTGCATCATGGTATACCTACAAAGTGGACGGACTAATTCAAAAGCAAACAAAATTAAATTTGAGAGCAAAGAGTAAAGATTAAAAACTAAAAATTATATATTGCTCCCTGTCTCTATTTTCATATATCCAAAAAAATTTTAAAAATATATTAATTATTGGATACGAATAATGAATATCCGATACCTAAATTTCTCAACTATTGAATGAATATCATATCTGATATAATATTCGATATGCATACTGCATAGAATAAATCTATAGCCTCTAGGAAAATCTCACCACTAGTATATGAATCATCATTCATCTCACTGCAATTCTACTAATCCATTAATCTCATCATAATGCTACAAGACCATTGTTGTGATACACCATTTTGTCAGGACATCTTCTACCAATGAACTGAACCATTACTCCTCCTTCGCTTGGCAATCTTAGGACACTCATTTTGTTTTAGCATTTGAGGGAACATCTTCTTTCATTTTCAATTTCTTTCTGGTCGGAAACGTGGGCTGCTAGTGGGGCTGGCTGATCACTGATTATGATATAGTTAGAGTAGATAGTGCGATCAGCTTAACTGGATCTTTACAATTATTAGCAACAAACAGAAAATCATTGGTGAGTGTCCGATATGATATTTAATATGATATCTGATACGATACTCAATCATATACTAGTGATTATACGATACGATACCAACACGAAACCATTAGTGATGTGGAAAAAAAAAAAGCTGATCATATGGGCTTGAACAATACCGGCTGTGTAAGACAAGCTTTGGTCTTCCCAGCCTTCCTACCTTTTCTACAAGTCAATCAATGGGTATTGAAAAGTTACTTTGGTTACCATATCTCTATGTTTGTCCAACAAAAACACAACACTTTTAAAGATAATTCTGTGTGCACCAAATTTTAACGTTACTTTTATTATTTTTCCAATTAATGCCTATAATTCCATTAAACCAAAATCTATGGTTCCTCGATAATATTAGTAAGGTACTGGAATTTTTTTGGAAGACAAGTTTTGAACTCGGATAAAGATAGTCAGCACACCAAGTTTTCATTACAGCAAGTGTTATTTCTATATCTACACATGCAGTTTTATCTCACACGTAGAAAATCTATAATTAACTTGAAGTGTGATGTCCATTTTCAAATTCAGGTGGGAGGGCATGGGATGGGAAAGTCAGTAGGGCAAGATGGAGCTTTATATATAGGAAAAGGATACGGTACCGCGGCAGAATCAGTACCAAAATTTATAATTTTTTAAGGTAAAGTTATAATTTTTTAGGTGTAATTTACTATTTTAAAGATATGATCAATCATGAAAAATTGGAATCAATATTGAGATCATGAGTGTCTATGATCAATTAAACAATTATAACTTCGCAATTCAAAGTTGTAACTTTATTATAAAAATAGTAAACGACAGTACCAATACCCAAAAAAAAAATTCGGTACCGTAGACTTTTCCTATTATATAACAAACAAGGCATGACTCGTAAAGTTGCCAGTTTGCATTGGATGCCACCATTACCAACATTCTTGAAACAAATAAAGCAAAGACCAATGGAATCTGGGCAGCCTAAAATCCAACTTGCTGGGCATTTTCAATGCCACTTTTTGAAATGGTAGTCAGCTCATGAAAAGAAGAGTCCATAATGTTTAGAGCACAGTAGCTTTGTTCACTTAAACCAAAAGGTTGATACTAATGTGCTAACAAGATAATTGAAAATAGTACAGGACAGATTCATGGGACTTCCATAGTTTAAAATCTAATAATCAGAAGATGAACATTATGAAGCTAATACTTCCGGTGAAGTTATTTTCAGAAAGTACGATTACATTGAACAAAGTAGATTTATCGGAATGGTTAGGAATATACACATTGAGCAAAGTAGATTTTAGAAATACGCACATCATCTTTCAATAGTTTCAAAGTTATTATATCCGTAAATTATAAAGTAGAAGAAACATGACATCACTCAAGACAATGAAACTAAGACGATTAACTTGCATTAAAAATTGATGAATCATCAAAAAAAAACATAATAAATTATAAAAGAATGATGAATCCAANTGCATATGTTTGTACTACAGACAAAGAATCTGTCAAATGATAAGCTAACCTTCGAATGGTCATGGCACCCANATGTATGTACTACAGACAAAGAATCTGTCAAATGATAAGCTAACCTTCGAATGGTCATGGCACCCATCAATCTGTAGGGACGAAATCCAACGCATCAAGGCAGGAAATCCCGATATTAGCCACAGAGAAGCCTTTAGTGCTGCTGCAAAGAATGTATGATCAAACTAATATTTGGGGTTTTGTTATTTTTTTCCAATTTAGGATTTCATTTTTCTTACCCATTTCTTGATTTGTATGTTTACTTTGGGTATCTATTTAACAGTGGGCCCACTTTCCACACATTCAATTTGGTCTCATGCCTGATCAAACTGTCAAGAAGTCTAATTTCCGCCAACAGGTACACGGTTCAATCTTGTCTCTTACAAGTTATAACAGTACCCTTAACACAAAAGACCGAAAACTCCGAATGATAATTTAAATGATAATGAGTTGTACGTTTATACGTTTTAAATTTAAATGTTGATAATTTTTTGGAGCTAATTTATGAGAAATTTATCTCTTTTGAATAACTTATTTTTAGCCGAATCCGAAAAAATTTAATCGAAATGTATATAAACTGTCCTAAACTCCTTCACTGTTTAACAAAAATGAATAAAAAAGAACACAAAGACTGTAAGACACCTTCTTGGGATATTTCTATTTCATTTGGATTTGTTTTTTTGGTTTCTGTAGAATGGAGAAGATGTTCTCATGAAAGATGGGTTCTATGCTTCAGCAAATGTCGGTGTCTCTCCTTACTAAGAAGTGGATCTGTTGCTTTTTCATTTTCTCTTGTTAATTGTTAGGCCACTCTCTCTCTCTCTCTCTCTGAAGACTTGTAGCTATCTTAATTGGAGAAGACTTGTAGCTCTCTTAATTGCCTGGCTTCCGGGTTCACCGGTCCGAAAAAGGGTATTGAGGTCCAGATGCTAGTCAAGTCTAACCCGTTTAACATCTTCGTAGCTTATCAGTCAAATTAGATGTGTAGATACTTCTTGAGTATGCACTTCAATGACTTTTTAAGCTTACTTTGGCTTTGAAGACTTCAAAAACCTTCATCTCACATTTCTCCCCAATGTGGGTTTTAGCTGGAAGTTAACTGGTTTGCTTGGTGTTCTTAAAAAATATGTGCATATTGCAATTATAATCTACAGTATGTTTACATGTAATACATCCTATGAAATATATATATATGCAAACAAAATGCAGGTACGATATTATGCGGACAAAATGATAGTATCAAAATTTTGGAAAATAGTATATGAATATAAACAAGATGCGTTTACAATAAAATATATTATTTATTTCAACTATTATCATTACAATTTTCAGTAAATTCCTTAATAACAATATTAAAAATATGCAATTTTACCTTTAAAGATACATAGATTGTTGCATCATGGTATACCTACAAAGTGGACGGACTAATTCAAAAGCAAACAAAATTAAATTTGAGAGCAAAGAGTAAAGATTAAAAACTAAAAATTATATATTGCTCCCTGTCTCTATTTTCATATATCCAAAAAAATTTTAAAAATATATTAATTATTGGATACGAATAATGAATATCCGATACCTAAATTTCTCAACTATTGAATGAATATCATATCTGATATAATATTCGATATGCATACTGCATAGAATAAATCTATAGCCTCTAGGAAAATCTCACCACTAGTATATGAATCATCATTCATCTCACTGCAATTCTACTAATCCATTAATCTCATCATAATGCTACAAGACCATTGTTGTGATACACCATTTTGTCAGGACATCTTCTACCAATGAACTGAACCATTACTCCTCCTTCGCTTGGCAATCTTAGGACACTCATTTTGTTTTAGCATTTGAGGGAACATCTTCTTTCATTTTCAATTTCTTTCTGGTCGGAAACGTGGGCTGCTAGTGGGGCTGGCTGATCACTGATTATGATATAGTTAGAGTAGATAGTGCGATCAGCTTAACTGGATCTTTACAATTATTAGCAACAAACAGAAAATCATTGGTGAGTGTCCGATATGATATTTAATATGATATCTGATACGATACTCAATCATATACTAGTGATTATACGATACGATACCAACACGAAACCATTAGTGATGTGGAAAAAAAAAAAGCTGATCATATGGGCTTGAACAATACCCGGCTGTGTAAGACAAGCTTTGGTCTTCCCAGCCTTCCTACCTTTTCTACAAGTCAATCAATGGGTATTGAAAAGTTACTTTGGTTACCATATCTCTATGTTTGTCCAACAAAAACACAACACTTTTAAAGATAATTCTGTGTGCACCAAATTTTAACGTTACTTTTATTATTTTTCCAATTAATGCCTATAATTCCATTAAACCAAAATCTATGGTTCCTCGATAATATTAGTAAGGTACTGGAATTTTTTTGGAAGACAAGTTTTGAACTCGGATAAAGATAGTCAGCACACCAAGTTTTCATTACAGCAAGTGTTATTTCTATATCTACACATGCAGTTTTATCTCACACGTAGAAAATCTATAATTAACTTGAAGTGTGATGTCCATTTTCAAATTCAGGTGGGAGGGCATGGGATGGGAAAGTCAGTAGGGCAAGATGGAGCTTTATATATAGGAAAAGGATACGGTACCGCGGCAGAATCAGTACCAAAATTTATAATTTTTTAAGGTAAAGTTATAATTTTTTAGGTGTAATTTACTATTTTAAAGATATGATCAATCATGAAAAATTGGAATCAATATTGAGATCATGAGTGTCTATGATCAATTAAACAATTATAACTTCGCAATTCAAAGTTGTAACTTTATTATAAAAATAGTAAACGACAGTACCAATACCCAAAAAAAAAATTCGGTACCGTAGACTTTTCCTATTATATAACAAACAAGGCATGACTCGTAAAGTTGCCAGTTTGCATTGGATGCCACCATTACCAACATTCTTGAAACAAATAAAGCAAAGACCAATGGAATCTGGGCAGCCTAAAATCCAACTTGCTGGGCATTTTCAATGCCACTTTTTGAAATGGTAGTCAGCTCATGAAAAGAAGAGTCCATAATGTTTAGAGCACAGTAGCTTTGTTCACTTAAACCAAAAGGTTGATACTAATGTGCTAACAAGATAATTGAAAATAGTACAGGACAGATTCATGGGACTTCCATAGTTTAAAATCTAATAATCAGAAGATGAACATTATGAAGCTAATACTTCCGGTGAAGTTATTTTCAGAAAGTACGATTACATTGAACAAAGTAGATTTATCGGAATGGTTAGGAATATACACATTGAGCAAAGTAGATTTTAGAAATACGCACATCATCTTTCAATAGTTTCAAAGTTATTATATCCGTAAATTATAAAGTAGAAGAAACATGACATCACTCAAGACAATGAAACTAAGACGATTAACTTGCATTAAAAATTGATGAATCATCAAAAAAAAACATAATAAATTATAAAAGAATGATGAATCCAAATAAATTAATGAAGGATCCCCCAAGGAGCAATATTACGATGAGATAGAGCTCACATGTCAAAGAACATCAAAGATCATATCAACAAGACTAGAATTACACAGCCCAAACACTCTCGAGTCTCGACCACAAACTTCACTAAACAAGCCAGGCTCCAGCATGCAACATGGAGGACTCATCACAGTAACATCAAACTATATATTATCATCAACAGAGTAAAGAACAGCTTTGATGCATTACCCATGATTGGTGTTGCCAAAGAAATGTCTTGTGGCCTGAAAATAAATAGCCAATGTAAAATCAAAATAAGTCCTCGTGCATGACTAAAGGCAGACAATACTCAACAGTGACGGTATAATACATACTTTTGCATTTTGCTGAGGGCACCACAAAACAGGGCATTATCTGGTACAGGCAACTCTGTTTTGTTAGTAGCCTCTGGATTAATAACCCTCACGTATGTTTCTTGACCGAGATACCATGAGTCAAGATTTTCTGCTCTCAGATTCCAAACTCCAACATTGTCGAGTGAGATTAAGATTGCAGTCCATGCCCCAGGAAACACCTTTTGAAAGCACGGGAAAAATGAGGCCATACTTGTTTTACAAGAGTTGCATAAGAATCTCTTGAGCAGATACTTAAGGCTTTTAGTTTGGGGAAAGAGTAAAGTAGTTCCCATCATCAAACCAACAAACATAAGAGGGATTTTACGCAGTTTAAAAACTTATCCTCCAAATGAGCGCATGAAGTTAATCCTTGAACATACTCAATGCAATCAAACCCAACTGTTTTAAAGCCGTTATAAGAGGAAATTCACAAAGTGAGCCCTCAGAAAATATTGCAGAAAAATTCAAAGGTCCTCTCCAACCTTTTAGCTAGCATTAAATTCAAAGTAATGCTCAAATGACAAATTGCAAGATATTCAACGTTGAATAGGAAACCTTGAGCTAAAAACATGAGATAATCAAGGCTTTAAAAGGAAACAGGTATGACTAAGAGCACAATTTCCAAAACAGTACCTGTGCTGTGGTGCGAGCAATTCCATCCCATTTATTATATGTGCCCCTACTGTTCTCTGTCCACTCACCGTAATCCATCCTGCAATCATTTTGTCATAGTGAATAGTGGTGATAGCAAGTGAGCAGGAAACAAATACTTAAGCAGATATGTAAATGTTGTTATGTCTAGAAAGAAGCTTTGTCCTACCCAACCATAAAAAAGGCATATCCGCTCATGTGATACGTATGCATCTTCGTGTCATTGTTCTGCAGTATCACTTCCATAAATCCCTTGTATGTGCCATTAATTACTGATGTTTCCATCCGGGGTGCTCCTGCTAGTGGTGTATTGGGGAAATCAAGCTTATACACTCCATTCACTTTGAATTGGTCAGCAAGCCTGATTGGTGTATTGGGATTGACAAATGATATCCCACTGAGTGTTGTTCGTCGTTTCCCATTAATCATCTCTGGTGCCTTGTTTTTCAACACATATACCTCAGTTACATTGATTGAGCCATACCTAAAAGAACCTTGTGGGTTTGGGCGAGCACCACTGGCAGACACATTCCACCTGCAGAGAACCAACAGCAAATTTTAGTAGAGAGGAAGTTTCTAATATTCTGAAAAGATCATGTGCTAAGCAAAATTCATTTTAAACATGTTATACTCAGAAATTTCATAAAAAAATCGACAACAAAATCTCAAGTAATTGCAACATATCCTAACAGTTATTCCTGAATGACCTTTTTCTCAAATATTTTATCTTCCAATCAATCTTGCCTAGTCCCTGAAGTTACATAAGTTCTTGGCCAACAGTGTTGCCCATATTTAATCAGCCTTTCCATCACCGCCATTTTCCAACTGCTCATGATATGTTCATGATTCACTAGTAATTGAAGTAACTCAATCACTTATAATTTCCAGATCCAAGAAATGCTCCCTGATTTTGTTATCATACTTGAAAGGAAAGGTGTCCTTATAATAAAAGATGGAGAAAACTAAAAAAATATTAAGAAATGGTTTCACAGTACTAATGTGCCAATCAACCAAGCCACATTGTTAACAGACCTGATGGACCTCGCTTGGTTCATTGAGAAGGTTTTGTCATATTGATCATTTGGTGGGTCTGGAAGGGGACCAGATGCCTTTCCTTTCGAATTCGAATAGTGCAAGATGGCAACACCAGTAACTCTTTGCCAAAGTGACTCATTCACAAACCTAGGACTTGCCACAATGTAGTAATCACTGCTCGCATTCTGATCCATCGTTACCAGGAAGGAGTATGATTGTCCAACATGGATGTCTAAGCTAGTATAATTCTGCTGCACTGTATATGATCCCTCCGTTTCTGCCAAAAGCAGGTTATGGTTTTGTATTCTGAAGTTCAAACTGGTTGATATCCCAACATTGCTCACACGAATACGGTAAGTTTTGCCTGGCCAACATTTCAACATTATAATTCAAAGTAAGCACAAAATCCAAAGAATTTAGCATACATACATTAATATGTGCCGAATAAAAGTTCCAGTTACAGATCTTTTATAGCTGTTCATTACCAAGCAGTGCAATGCCATGTGTCAATGTGCACATGGGTGTACTACCCCTCAGAAAACTATGTCATTCCTTTTCTTTCTTTCTGAAGAGTAGAGAGTAATGAACAACAGAAATTTGCTTACAGCTAATGCATAAGAGAGCCAATTACAGCATGCAGAAAGACTTGTCTTCAATGTCAAATCTCAACCAACCAATGTTCAGGATTACTTCCATTCTACATAGTTCACTTCAAATCACATAAGAATACTTGAAGAAGCCCAAAAATAGTGGAATAGCAGTTCCCCTATACTACAGGCAAACGACAATTTCTTACAATATTGTGCATTGGATTCGTAGCTCATTTACATACTCCACTAAATATAGATAGACCCGGATAAACACTTATTACCATAAGATCTAGTCCTCAGCCCAAAAGTAACAAGAAAAAATACAACTAATTTAACAGGTGGAAAAGCTATATGCAAGTATGTTGCTTCAACAGCAAGTGTGACATGAAATGGATCACTCCAACAAGGTGTTGCATAAAGTTAGTATAAATTCTCCTCTAACAATGTATTTCATATTACTCACCTGGGTACACTTCAATTGTTTCATAGTCAATTCCGTCGGGGACAAGAGTAGCGTTATATTTATAAGGGCCTTTCCCATTAATAAGAACACCATCAGGCATCCCAAGATCCTTACCAGCATTAAGGGTCTTCCTAAGAGCCTATAACCCCAACAAGAAAACCAATTAATGGATATAATATATTTTGTTCCAAAAAAAGATAAACTTCAAAAATTCATGAAAAACTAACCGTGTGGTTCTGAGTATACCAATCACCAATCAAAACTGTAATATCACCGTATGGGGTATCGAAAGGAATTGGAATTATGTCCCTATTATTAATAATAAAGCCACCATAACCGCCAGACGCCCTTTGAAAGTTGATCGAAGGGAAATAAAAGAAGCTCCCAATTTGGTCCTTGACTTGAAACTGGTAAGTCCAATTCCACTTTGGAGGAATTGGACAATTTGTACCAAGCACCCCATCCTGCCAAGAACTCCTCCTCTGTTGAATACCAGACCTGTGAAATTGCAATTCTTTAGGGACAATTCAAAAGACCACATTCTCCAATCAAGTACCAATAAGATTGCTGTAAATCATACCAATGCATGAGAAGCTCTTCGTCTAATTTGTTCCGTACATTGATAACAACGTTGTTGTTAGTAGTCGAATTAATTGTAGGCCCTGGAAAATGGCCATTGATAGCAATAACCTACAATGCAAAGCAATGCAGCTCAAAAACTTAAAACCCTAGAAAGTTCATTATCACCACCTCAAACTTCATTATGCCATAGATACAAAAACAGAACACTAGCTCAGTGAAAAAAAATATTTAGCACATTAGCAGATCTGATGGCTAAAGACCCAAAATTTCAAAAATCCAAAACCAACCCAATGGTTATTAATGAAAACTCTGTAAACCCATGTGAAAAAATCTACAGCATTTGTATCCCAAAACATATCTACAGATTAGAGTAGAGAGAGAGAAAGAGATCAAGAAAAGACCTGTTGGGGGACACCAAGAGGAGAAGCAGTAATGTACGAAACTTCAAAGTCGTAGTTAACAAATGGATCTCCAGCAACGCACAAGTTGATCAACAAAGCAATGTAGAAGAAGAAAACCGGAAGAAAACTACAAGACCCCATGTATTCGACTTTTGGGTATAGTTCAAATCCAAAGAACCAACTTTCCTTGATTTTTCTGTGTTTACATTATCAGAAAGAAAGAAAGGAGAAGAAGAAGCACGAAAGAGCAGAGGATGAGAGAGAAAAACGGTGTCTGAGTGTCTGTGTGTAGGAGAGAGAGTGAACGGATTAATTACTCTTTGAGGCGTTATAGTTTTAGTTTAGGAAAGTTAAAGAATAGAGAGACGGGGACAGTGTGAACACAACTGTTGATTTGGTTAACGTGGGGGGGGTATTGATCTTTAAGCTTTTGTCGGTCTTTGCTGCAAGTGATGATAGAGAAATGGTGTTATAGTGCAGAGACAGACATAAGGATTTTGGGATAAAATTTGTCTCATTTTAATTTTTAATATTTAAATTATATTATTTTAGTTGTTAAAGTATTGAATAAATTTTTATACGATCTCTCAAACAAATAATATTCATGTTACTAAAGATTTTTATTATAAATTTATCATGTAATACCTAAATACAACTCTTGATCAATTTTTTATCCAAATTTTAGTCAAAAATCTACTCAAATTACACAATTTTAATCATGAATTATCCAAAATTTAGTTAAGAGTTATTCATATTACATATTTTTTTATCAACAACCATCCAAATTTTGGTCAACAACTACTCAAATTATTTTTTATCCATATTTAGATATCACATTACAAGTTTATGATAAAAAAAAACTATTAGCAATTTAAATGTTATTTACTTGAAAGACCATATAAAAATATATTAAATATTTCAAGATTTAAAATGATGCAATTAAAATATTAAGGATTAAATGAGACAAACGCTATATTTTGAAGACTTCCAATACAATTAAACCAAGAATTTTTTCTTAATCTTTTGGACCGTTTATTTAGGGAGAAAATAGTAAAAAATATTTTAAAAAATATATGTAAAATTTTTATATATTTGATTAGTCTGAAATAGAAAATAATAATAATATTTTTTCAGGGTCCATTTGGTGAAAAAAAAAAAGTAAAAAAGTAAAAATGCTGGGAAGTAAAGTTAAAAAAAAAATAAAAGAAAATATATTCTCATATGTATTTGGTTAGAAAGAAAAACTTGAAAAACAATTCTTTCTATTACTAAAAAAAGGTAGCTTGTAACTTAATCTTGGGACAAGCACTAAAACGAAAGTCTTTAGATTAAATTATATAGTTAATTAAATTCATATAAAAAAATTTTATAGTTCATAATTATTTTTTTATTTTTTATTTTTTATAAAAAAATTGATTAATTGTGAAAAAATTTAAACGCATAAGAAAAAATTATTTTCTTTTCACAACTCCATATGTTTTTTTGTTTCTTTGTTTTTTTAATGTAAACCGGTGGATGTGTATGAGTATTAAAGAAAAATCCATGCATAATTGGACTTCACTTAATATCACTGGAATATTTTCTCATAAATAAGCTACCCTTTTTGAAACCACGTTATTCCAGCTGTCATATCACAAAAGGGACCCACACGGCTGGTGATTTATTCACCATTTACGGGCATGGGTGGCCTGACAAACTACGGTCCTAGATCTTGTATCGGTTTACTGGTCATGACTCGTGTTTAAATATAAAATTTGGTCATGACTCGTGTTTAAATATAAAATTTGAGCGTTTAAAATATTAATTTTATTATATTAATTTTTAAAAAAAATATTAATTATAAATTAATTAAATATTAAATAATTAAATATATAATAAAAATAACTGATATGATGTTTTTAAGGAAAAATTAAATAATTAAACATATGATAGAAATAAATGATATGATTTGACATATGAGTCTGACAAAGGGATAATAAGTGAGATAAGTGATTGGTGATGATTTTGAGAAAAAAATATGACTGGAATAAAATTCAAACACATTTTTATTTTATTATATAAATTTATGATTATTAATTTTAAAAATAAAAAATATAAAATACTTTACACATTTCATATTCTCATTAATATAAAATAGAACATACAGTACCAAAAAATAGGACCGTAGTTTGACCTTGGAAGATCAAATCGAAGTGGGAAAAGAGGTGGCTATCCTAAAGCCACCCACATGGAAAAAGTGGGCTGAATCAACCATGATATAACGGTCATATTCGTACTGGATAAAGGTAGTTGCCATCGTACAAGTTTCCGTTACCTCACTCATACCTCCCCATGTGGAAGGAAGGACCTAAATTTTTAGAATTTAACTAATATTAACATTTTTTTTCTCACATTTATCTATATCTATATAATAAAATAGGATAGAAGTTGAATTTTATCATCATTATATTTTTCTTTTTAAAACCATCTCATCCAACTCAACCCAACCATCAAATCAAACTGACAAGCAACGGCTACCTGGCAACACACAAAACAACGACTCCTTGTCCCCTCTCCCTCTTTCTCTCTCTCTTTACTCTCATCTCAGTCTCTTGTCTCTCGGTCTCTTCACTTACTTCTCCAAANTCACAAGCAACGGCTACCTGGCAACACACAAAACAACGACTCCTTGTCCCCTCTCCCTCTTTCTCTCCCTCTTTACTCTCATCTCAGTCTCTTGTCTCTCGGTCTCTTCACTTACTTCTCCAAANGGGATAATAAGTGAGATAAGTGATTGGTGATGATTTTGAGAAAAAAATATGACTGGAATAAAATTCAAACACATTTTTATTTTATTATATAAATTTATGATTATTAATTTTAANGAGATAATAAGTGAGATAAGTGATTGGTGATGATTTTGAGAAAAAAATATGACTGGGATAAAATTCAAACACATTTTTATTTTATTATATAAATTTATGATTATTAATTTTAAAAATAAAAAATATAAAATACTTTACACATTTCATATTCTCATTAATATAAAATAGAACATACAGTACCAAAAAATAGGACCGTAGTTTGACCTTGGAAGATCAAATCGAAGTGGGAAAAGAGGTGGCTATCCTAAAGCCACCCACATGGAAAAAGTGGGCTGAATCAACCATGATATAACGGTCATATTCGTACTGGATAAAGGTAGTTGCCATCGTACAAGTTTCCGTTACCTCACTCATACCTCCCCATGTGGAAGGAAGGACCTAAATTTTTAGAATTTAACTAATATTAACATTTTTTTTCTCACATTTATCTATATCTATATAATAAAATAGGATAGAAGTTGAATTTTATCATCATTATATTTTTCTTTTTAAAACCATCTCATCCAACTCAACCCAACCATCAAATCAAACTGACAAGCAACGGCTACCTGGCAACACACAAAACAACGACTCCTTGTCCCCTCTCCCTCTTTCTCTCTCTCTTTACTCTCATCTCAGTCTCTTGTCTCTCGGTCTCTTCACTTACTTCTCCAAATTCATGCAGACCAGCGGCAAGTCCCCAAATTCACGCCGGACAAGCAGCAAATGGCGTAAACACCATCCCTTCCTCTCCCCTCTTTTTGTTTCTCCCTCCCTTCAATCACCACTTCCTCTCTCTCTCTCGTGAGCATCAGCGCCCTCCCCAACAGCACTCAGCCAACAACGCCCAGCCCCAGGCTCTCCAAATATCTCTTTCNAAAAATAAAAAATATAAAATACTTTACACATTTCATATTCTCATTAATATAAAATAGAACATACAGTACCAAAAAATAGGACCGTAGTTTGACCTTGGAAGATCAAATCGAAGTGGGAAAAGAGGTGGCTATCCTAAAGCCACCCACATGGAAAAAGTGGGCTGAATCAACCATGATATAACGGTCATATTCGTACTGGATAAAGGTAGTTGCCATCGTACAAGTTTCCGTTACCTCACTCATACCTCCCCATGTGGAAGGAAGGACCTAAATTATTTTTAGGAAAACTTAGATTTCAGTTACTTTTATGAATTTATTTGGTGATAAATTTATCAACTAAATTTATTTAATATTATATTTATTTTGATTTTTATTATTTAAAATACCTCAAATAGTTGTGTTTAATTGAATCAAATTTAAAAATTAATAACTCCTAAATTTTTAGAATTTAACTAATATTAACATTTTTTTTCTCACATTTATCTATATCTATATAATAAAATAGGATAGAAGTTGAATTTTATCATCATTATATTTTTCTTTTTAAAACCATCTCATCCAACTCAACCCAACCATCAAATCAAACTCACAAGCAACGGCTACCTGGCAACACACAAAACAACGACTCCTTGTCCCCTCTCCCTCTTTCTCTCCCTCTTTACTCTCATCTCAGTCTCTTGTCTCTCGGTCTCTTCACTTACTTCTCCAAATTCATGCAGACCAGCGGCAAGTCCCCAAATTCACGCCGGACAAGCAGCAAATCGCGTAAACACCATCCCTTCCTCTCCCCTCTTTTTGTTTCTCCCTCCCTTCAATCACCACTTCCTCTCTCTCTCTCGTGAGCATCAGCGCCCTCCCCAACAGCACTCAGCCAACAACGCCCAGCCCCAGGCTCTCCAAATATCTCTTTCTCTCCTTCTCTCTTCTCACACTCAAACTCCATCTATCACACCCACACACAATACACAAACCCAATCACCCCACCCCCATCCACAACCCTCCTCTCCCTATCTCTCTCTCTCATGCTCAAAAACGATGGCCTATAAATTGTTTGCCAAAATTTCTCAAAAGATCTTTACTTTGATAATGATAATTATTGAGTTTTTTTATAGGGTATGTGATTTTATTTTAAAGTCATTGTTTATAGAGTGGTTTGATTTGGATTAAGGTTGTTTGTTAATTATTTTTTTGATAGAAATTTGATTTCGAATTACTAATTATGTTGTTTCGGTTTAAAGTTGCATTTTGATCTTTAGTGCTGATTTGGTTGTTTATGGAATTGCAGCCATAAAGGATCATTGATGTTCCATACCTAATAGTTAGTCATTCAATTGAGTTTCTTTCATATTGCTCTTCCTATATATTGAACAGGAACTAAACTGTCGATTTTTTTGTTGGAGTCCATTTATTCGAGCATTGAGTGGATTTCAGGTATTTTTTTACTTCAAAGAAAACATCTATATTTTGTTATTTTTTTTTAGTTTCCTAGTTTCCCCCTTTTTATTCTGGACTTTTGTTGATTATTAATACTTAGGTGGTTTTGTTTTGATAGAATTATTGTCTGAATTTACATATTAAATTTGTTTCATGGCTCTGAGTTTTCTATTATGTTTCTTCTTCTTTGATTATTTATTTTGGTTCTTAACTATTTGTGTAATAGTGTAGAGTTTCCCCCTCTTTTGCGCAAACACCATCCACTCCCCTCCCCTATTTCTGTTTCAACTCAACTGAGTTTTATTTCACTTCTTTAAGGGTGTTTGAGGGTATTGCACGTATAGATGCTACCAGTAGTGTCCCTTTTCTCTACCAAATATACTCACCACATGTTCGATGAAAGTTCTGAGAGAGCTTTGTTCCTGTTTGTTCTTCAATTTTTTTTTTTGTTTTGACTATACCGTGCTTCATCGCTTCTTTGCAGGTTGTTTTGGATCTCATTCTCTCTAATGATTTCGTATTTTTTTCATTTTTTTCTTATGTATTAAATTTGGAATACTGGAATGGCATTTGGGATGTGGATTTTACTATTTATTTTGATTATTATGTTGTTCAATTTCTGGTTTGATATGGAACAAAAAACCCTATTAATGACAGCTTGAGATTGAGAAAACGAAAATCATGATGTAACAGATAGAGACTGCCTGTGATTGAGGCCCAATTTGCTAGCTAATGCTACTCCAATGGAGATTGAGAGCTTTGATCTGTGTTGTGCATCATTCTTAAGGGACATTTGTTTGTTTGTTTTTCTTTATAAGTTTTGTTTAGCTTTGATCTGGGTTGTGCATCATTCTTAAGGGAGTAATGGAATCTGAAATTCATGGAAGATCAATTATGCAAGTGCAGTTCATGAAAAGTTATCATGTGATCTCATTACTCAAGTGCAACCCTCTCGCCAAGTCTCATTACTCAATTGCAATTTGCATGCTAAGCAGATTTCAATTGTAATTTTTTTTTTTTTAGGTAAAATTACCGAGTGATATTGGATTTGTTTTAAAATTCGGGTGTGGGAACATAATTCCGTACATCAGGAAGTATGGGAAGCATCCCGTTACAAGTGCTGCGCTTAAGCAAGAGGATCTCATCCCACTGGTGTTTCACAAGAATTCCGAAGGTATTTACTCATGTATCTGCTTGATTTTAATTTTGGGAACATTCAAGTAGTGGCTGGTAATGACTGTGGTAGTATATAACAAATGGGGCATGGTTATTATATTACTGATGAGGTGAGAAAATCAAACTAAAAGAAACTGCATGAATAACCTGAGCTTAGTGTAGCTGAAACTTGAATTCATAGTATAAGAGGAAGGAGACACTAAATTCACACAATTACATAAGCATTTTCCTCTAATAATTAATTCTTAGAGGGCATAACTTCTGATCAGTTGATTGAAACAATTTATGTGTGCTTTACAAGAACACTTGAAGTGTTTTTGGGACACAAGTGAATCTGTGTGGTAGTAGTTAAAATTATGTATGCCGAGTGATTTGAGGTATTGTTTCACGCAGCTTTGACAAAGTGGAGTTGGTCCTTTCATGAGAGATGCATACATTTTGTAGGATGTAACACTTAAACAGTTGACTTCACGTTGTTACGCAATATGCCAAATCTATTATGATATGCGTATACGTTAGTTTTTGGAATTATTGGAATTAATATTTAATTGGAACTAACTATTGGAATTAGGATTATGGGATTATTGGAATTAGTATTTGAGAGTAATTAGAAATTTTTTTGGAGTAGCCAGGAATTATGTGTTTCAATAGAGATCAAGAGTAATTGGAGCAATGAGAATTATATGCTTTAATTGATTGGAATTAGGATTATAGGATTTTTTTACCTTGAATAGGCAATTTTATGCTTAAGTGGAAATTATGATTTTGTGCTTGAATTGATTGATTGTTGTTCCATTGGTACCATTGAGGTTACCTACCTCTTTGCTTACGAATTGTGTTTATTTAGTGTTTGATTATTTCGCGTTCAAATTCAATATTCGATTTTTTTTAATTATACCGTACTTTCAGGTATGGGATATCCCTAGTCTATAAATAGAATAGAACTATTTATGTTTCTCTCTCCCTCTCTCTCTCTCTCACACACACACACACACACATATATATATATATTTAAAAACAAAAAAATAATAACATTAAACATTAATATTTGAGAAAATAACAATAATAACATACTCAACAAAAACGGTAACATGAACAGTTACATGCTTGACAAAAAAAGTAATATGGGAAAAAAAAAAACAATTACATTGAACATTCAAAAACAAAAAAAAAATAGTAACATTTAAAATCGAAAATAATAACATTCAAAAATAAAAATAGTAACATTTAAACCAAAAACAAATAATCTACTTCGATGAGTTCATATAAGTTCATCTGTAGTAAACACTATACATATATAAATATAAAGAGAGAGAGAGAGAGAGAGAGAGTATACATTGTTCTTTGAATTTGAATTTTAAATTTAAGTAAAAAAATTTATTGACATATTTTCATTGATAGTAAATTAAGGGATAACAATTCCTAAATTAGGTAACTAATTTAAATTTGCTTTCAATGAAGGGTATTTTAGAGTTTTAAAAAAATAATAGATTTAACTATTTATTAGTAAGATTAAAAACGAATTTATCTCTAAATAAGTTTTCTTAACAGACTAAACTCATTATAAGTCCTAATTTTCACTTATATTCAAACATCATTGACAACCCCTGTCATTAAACCATCGTTTCTAATAAAAAAAAATTCATCTAAAATACTAAAATTGCTCATAAATAAACCCCAAACAATCTTATAAAATTTTATTAAAATTTATTTTTTTACATATTAAAATTATAGTTGATTAAAATTTATTTTTTTACATATTAAAATTTGAATCGATTAAAATTCGTTTCAAGCTGATTAAATTTTATTTATTTTTATGTATTCATATTAAATTTTTTTTTTACGTATTAAAATTCTAGCCGATTTGAGATTTACCGGAGCTATTAGTGTCAATTAAAATTCGCTTCGAGTCGATTAAATTTTATATTTTTTTCTCTTATTAAAATTCGTGCTAATTAAAATGCGAGTTGACTAAAATTTTGTTCAAGCCGATTAAAAATGAATTTTAATTGACTCAATAGAATTTTAATCGGCTCAAATTTTAATACGTAAAAAAATATAATTTTTAATCAAATCAAATTTATTAACGTAAAAAATGGATGTTAATTAGTTTGAATCGAATTTTAATTTGCCCGAATTTTAATACGTAAAAAAAATGTAGAAAATAGAGGAGTCTCATTGAAAATATATCTATTTAGAGGGTGTGTGAATGAAGTTCTTTTTAAACTATATCAAGGACAATTTATTAAAATTATATTCTAGTTAACACCTTTAATCTGGTAAGGGATATTAATGAAGATTCAAAAAACAGAAGGGTATATCAATGAAGATTCAGAAAACAGAGGGATGTCTTTAAAGATATGATAAACTAAAAGGAGTGTGACTGAAATTTTTCTATTTAAAAATTAAAAATTTTAAAATAGTAATATATATAAATTTACCCTCAGTTACGACTTAAAGGAAATCGACTCTAAAGAAATCTCGATCTCAATTTAGTCTAACCCTTTATAGTTTGGAGTGACAAGAGAAACCACTTGATGTCTAAATTGATATTTAAAAAGAAAAAAAGTGGCATCAATTGATATCTAAAAAGATAAAATATTTTACCGACAATGTTGCATTACACTGCCAAGATGACGAGGAGAAGAAGAAGAAGAAGAAGTAATGTAAAATAGGATGAGATTCGAATGTCAAATCGTGTTTGAGGTAAAATTAAGAAAAAAAACAAACTCGCAATATAGTAAACTAGAAATCCCCCCCCGGTTCATAAAAAAATATCGTTCTAAGCTCATTCACTCCAGCATAATATAAAAATGATACCACCAGCTCAAGGCAATCCATGCCTTTATTTCCTTGTGGAAAAAACATATGTCTGGACATTGACACAATACCTAATAACACATGTAACCAACCATCAACACATGACAAAATCCAATTTCCCCCCTTTTATTCAAGCTCAAGTAGTAGCCCAAGTGAGAAACCAAAACGAGATGGCTGACTCATCTTAAGAAATCCATGAATTTAGACAAACATTACCCAGAATATCAATATATATGAGGACACTTTCGATTCATATGAGTTGTTCTGATTTCAAATATATACTTGACCACATAAAACTCGAGTTTAATTAATATGCATAATTTGTGAGTGATTGTATGCATCAACGTAAGTATTACAATTACGAGTCGAAAAAATGCATGGTTATGACAATTTTATGAGGCATGTTCTAAATTTGACAAGGACTTCTTGAGATTTTCCGAATCAATTGGCAATGATATTACTCTTGTTGGAATGGAATTCTAAGAAAATGGATGAGGTAGGTAGATTCCTTGCTTTACAAAACAGTCCAACTGTTACTGCTAACAGTTGTGTTACTGACACTAACAGCTGTAGTGTTTCACTTTGGTGGTCCACTTCTTCTTCTGATTTTCATATGTAGCATCATTAAACAAATTAGGGTTGGCAAGTAACTGGGGTTTGTTTAGCNTTACAGCTGTAGTGTTTCACTTTGGTGGTCCACTTCTTCTTCTGATTTGCATATGTAGCATCATTAAACAAATTAGGGTTGGCAAGTAACTGGGGTTTGTTTAGCCATGGCCAAACCCTAAACATTTTTTTTTTACAAATAACATCTGGGTTTATCCTTAATAAGTACCAAGGCCTGATCTGGTTATGAGTTCTAAAATCACCGAATTGATACATGATGGGTTCAAGTTCAAAAATCAATCTCTTCAAAATAATAGAATAAACACTTCATACCACTTAAAAGTTTAGATACATGGCACCATCGAGGGCCATTTCCGCTTTGTGAAAGATTAAAACTAATGTATAAAAGAGAAAACGATGGAAAGTATACGGATTTTGTATGAATTTATTAACCCAGGAAAATAATGGTTTCCTCTTAATCATAGAGCTAGCCTCTACAGGCAAGTCGTCATTTTCATATCAATGTGGTGATAAGATCCATTAGTCAGTCCAAGGCCATTGCCAACTCACTGATTACCATAGGCTATATAATTGATATTAAAAAAAATAAATTACAATGAGTAAAGACAAAAAAACTTGGATGGAGTCAGTGTCACACTGTCACTGTGTCCAGAATTAATTATTATCTCTTTACTTTAATGATATAACTGATAAACAAAATGAATGAAAACACATCAGATTATCTTAGAATTTGCTGTCAACTGACCATGAAATTAACAATGGGGATGGTCTGTCTTCATGCACAGCTACCATGGGGTTTTAACATCTCTAAACTTAACTCAAATATAGATTTAAATTTAAATTTGAGTCAAAATGATTTTAAAAACTTCTCTAATCGTGGACTCAAATCTATACCAAATCAAGACAAAATTTATTATAGACCCAAATTGAAGCAGACTCAAATTCTACACTAAATTTCTAATGATAATTTTTTAACTTATCCAAAACTAAAAGAATTCTTCAACTACTTGTTATCGGTCTTTTCTTGCCTTTTTCTATTATGTTGTTTCTATTGCCGACCACCACCAAAGTTTTCACAAATCGTTTGAAGGTTTGTAGGTAAATTTTTTGCTTTTTATCTTCTATCTTCTTAATTTCTTGTGTTTTTCAAAATCCTANGCTGTTTCTATTGCCAACCACCACCAAAGTTTTCACAAATCATTTGAAGGTTTGTAGGTAAATTTTTGCTTTTTATCTTCTATCTTCTTAATTTCTTGTGTTTTTCAAAACCCTAATTTCACTCATTTTTCATACTACATAAACCCTAAGTCTATCCATCAATTTTTATTTTTATTTTTTTTTCGAGTTAACCACTATCGATAGTATAATTTCAGGTCATTGATGCTTCCTAAAATTTTAAGTCTTCGCTACCTACAAATTTAGAAAGTTCTTCATTTTATTTCTTCAATTTTTCANTAGACTCAAATCTATACCAAATCAAGACAATATTTATTATGGACCCAAATTGAAGCAGACTCAAATTCTACACTAAATTTCTAATGATAATTTTTTAACTTATCCAAAACTAAAAGAATTCTTCAACTACTTGTTATCGGTCTTTTCTTGCCTTTTTCTATTATGCTGTTTCTATTGCCAACCACCACCAAAGTTTTCACAAATCATTTGAAGGTTTGTAGGTAAATTTTTGCTTTTTATCTTCTATCTTCTTAATTTCTTGTGTTTTTCAAAACCCTAATTTCACTCATTTTTCATACTACATAAACCCTAAGTCTATCCATCAATTTTTATTTTTATTTTTTTTTCGAGTTAACCACTATCGATAGTATAATTTCAGGTCATTGATGCTTCCTAAAATTTTAATTCTTCGCTACCTACAAATTTAGAAGTTCTTCATTTTATTTCTTCAATTTTTCATTTTTGTTAAAAACGTGTGTTTTTGTGTTCTTTAGATCCGACTCATGTCAAAATATTTATATTTTTTTATCTAAATTTATAAAAAATGATAAGGGAGTAGAACAATCTTAGAATTCTGATATGGTTTTTTTATTTCCATAAAGTGTTGTATACAAATATCATTTTTTTTTTAATTACCCATTTGTGGAGGGGTGAAATATTCATTTATTTTATCAAATATTATGATTTGAATGACAAAAAAAAAATGAGTTTTGGGATAATAAGAGAATTTTTTAAAAGATATGAGTAGAAATTTGAATTTGTCAATTGGAGTATTGTATACCAAATTAATTTTTTTATTTAAAATTTAAATTTAAATTTGATTCATAATTGAAGATGCTCTAATATGACATTAGATNGTTGTTTCTATTGCCGACCACCACCAAAGTTTTCACAAATCGTTTGAAGGTTTGTAGGTAAATTTTTTGCTTTTTATCTTCTATCTTCTTAATTTCTTGTGTTTTTCAAAATCCTAATTTCACTCATTTTTCATACTACATAAACCCTAAGCCTATCCATCAATTTTTATTTTTATTTTTTTTTCGAGTTAACCACTATCGATAGTATAATTTCAGGTCATTGATGCTTCCTAAAATTTTAAGTCTTCGCTACCTACAAATTTAGAAAGTTCTTCATTTTATTTCTTCAATTTTTCATTTTTGTTAAAAACGTGTGTTTTTGTGTTCTTTAGATCCGACTCATGTCAAAATATTTATATTTTTTTTATCTGAATTTATAAAAAATGATAAGGGAGTAGAACAATCTTTAAATTCTGAGATGGTTTTTTTATTTCCATAAAGTGTTGTATACAAATATCATTTTTTTTTAATTACCCATTTGTGGAGGGGTGAAATATTCATTTATTTTATCAAATATTATGATTTGAATGACAAAAAAAAAAAATGAGTTTTGGAATAATAAGAGAATTTTTTAAAAGATATGAATAGAAATTTGAATTTGTCAATTGGAGTATTGTATACCAAATTAAGTTTTTTATTCAAAATTTAAATTTAAATTTGATTCATAATTGAAGATGCTCTAATATGACATTAGATTTGAGTTTTGGAAGGTTTTGAGTAAAACCCTATTTCCCGTTTCATCGGTTTCATAATTAGTTTCTTCTTCGAAGCATCATAAGTGTATTTATTATGTGTCCGACTCTATTTGCATACGTGGTGATCCCGAGAATTATATTATTTCGTATATTTGACTCAAAATCTAACTTGCACATAAATATGCTAATTAAGTATTTTGTATTGTCTTGTAAAATGCAACACTGTCTATAACATTAGTGCAAGGGTAATAGCTTAAAACATTATGGTTTTAGTATCAAGTGATTGGTGTTCAAGTCAACATTAGTTCTATTTTATTTAGAGCCGACAAGATTATGAAGCAAATTGTAGGCAACTCATTGCTTAGTTTGTAACGTCTATGGCATTATTGTATACTACAATATAACCTAAGCAATCTGATTTTGGTTGAACATCCATTTCATATACGCATCTAGAAATCACGCTTTGAGATACCACAATCCAAAAATATTACAAAAATTTCCCAAAATGAAAAATTATGCAACCTCCCGAAAACGTAGAACGAACTCTTCTCTTTGTAGAGGTTTTTTGACTTTCTTTCCTCTCCACCTATATTAGATTCTCCTTTTCTTCGTAGGTCTTTAGGCAAACAACAAACGAAAATAAATAATATAACTTGCTAATGTTTGTGTATAGGATGGTGCATGAAGACAAAATAGTTGGTGAATAATGTGAACGCTGTAAGCATTTTATCATCTGTAAGAGAGAGAGAGAGAGAGAGGAATATGCTAAGACATCAACCGCAGAGAGAGAGAGAGGAATATGCTAAGACATCAACCGCAAATCCAGCAGCGATTGCCGGTTTGTTCAATCACTACGAAAAAAGAAGGGTCCAACTAAAAATAAGCATGATCACCAATCTAGGCTTCGCAGAAAATGCAAAAAATCTGGCAGCAATTAGCTCTAAGATTTTTTTTATATAATTAAATATGGAGTGGAAGCAATTGGGAGCATCCAGAGACCACTCCGATAAACTTTCACTGATGGAATCATGAAATCCTTAACTACTCTTGTTACTCTTTCTGAAAACGAACCTAACTTGGCTCTAAGATGTTAATACAATAATCATACTAGTAAGTGTAGGAAACATAGGGGTGAGGCCCAATCCCGTTACAAAATAATTAAAAGATCCTCTAATTGTCTTTAAATTATTAAAAAATTAATTTATTAACGTATGTAGATCCTCATCATTTGAAAAGAATTAGAGGATATGCAATCGTTTAAAAAATAAAAAACACATTTTTTTAAGTACCAGATACACTTAACCTCATTATTAGAGTAATTGAGTGGACAAAATCTTTTGTCTACAAAATTATGGTTTCCTTATCTTCAACTACAAGAAAACTTTCAAAAAGAGCACATAATATAATTATTCTTCATTGTTTTTATTATTTCATTGCCAATTTTAATGATATTGGACCAATTGGTAGAAAAGGCCCTTGAGGAGTCATGAGGGTTGGCCTTAAACCACTCCTAAGTTCGGGTTTCATTTACTTCAGAATGTAAGATTAATAAGGAATATGGTTCGAGTAATGTTATTTGGACTTAAAAATCTGATCTAATTTGTTAACATAATGATGTGGTTTAATAAGAATCATTGGAACAACATCATATTTCAATGTTCGATAGACCCTACAGTCNAATAATGTGAACGCTGTAAGCATTTTATCATCTGAGAGAGAGAGAGAGAGAGAGAGGAATATGCTAAGACATCAACCGCAGAGAGAGAGAGAGGAATATGCTAAGACATCAACCGCAAATCCAGCAGCGATTGCCGGTTTGTTCAATCACTACGAAAAAAGAAGGGTCCAACTAAAAATAAGCATGATCACCAATCTAGGCTTCGCAGAAAATGCAAAAAATCTGGCAGCAATTAGCTCTAAGATTTTTTTTATATAATTAAATATGGAGTGGAAGCAATTGGGAGCATCCAGAGACCACTCCGATAAACTTTCACTGATGGAATCATGAAATCCTTAACTACTCTTGTTACTCTTTCTGAAAACGAACCTAACTTGGCTCTAAGATGTTAATACAATAATCATACTAGTAAGTGTAGGAAACATAGGGGTGAGGCCCAATCCCGTTACAAAATAATTAAAAGATCCTCTAATTGTCTTTAAATTATTAAAAAATTAATTTATTAACGTATGTAGATCCTCATCATTTGAAAAGAATTAGAGGATATGCAATCGTTTAAAAAATAAAAAACACATTTTTTTAAGTACCAGATACACTTAACCTCATTATTAGAGTAATTGAGTGGACAAAATCTTTTGTCTACAAAATTATGGTTTCCTTATCTTCAACTACAAGAAAACTTTCAAAAAGAGCACATAATATAATTATTCTTCATTGTTTTTATTATTTCATTGCCAATTTTAATGATATTGGACCAATTGGTAGAAAAGGCCCTTGAGGAGTCATGAGGGTTGGCCTTAAACCACTCCTAAGTTCGGGTTTCATTTACTTCAGAATGTAAGATTAATAAGGAATATGGTTCGAGTAATGTTATTTGGACTTAAAAATCTGATCTAATTTGTTAACATAATGATGTGGTTTAATAAGAATCATTGGAACAACATCATATTTCAATGTTCGATAGACCCTACAGTCAATCCAAATGTCACAGTGAATTAGGTCAATAAATTAAGTTAGATTTTTAAGTTCCAATACCATTGCTCATATGGTTCTTCACACGATAGAGAAGTCAGAACCACGACCGAATAAAAGTTTTGTTGAATTGAGTTGGGTTGGGTTGTTATCTTTTTTATGCATAAAGAAGCTAAAACATGATAAATTTTTTTTTCTTTTCTGGGTCGTTTTGTAGGTTTAGGTTATATCGCCCTCCCTCATNGTTTTTTTTTATATAATTAAATATGGAGTGGAAGCAATTGAGAGTATCCAGAGACCACTCCAATAGACTTTTGGTGAAATCATGAAATCCTTAATTACTCTTGTTACTCTTTCTGAAAACGAACCTAACTTGGCTCTAAGATGTTAATACAATAATCATACTAGTAAGTGTAGGAAACATAGGGGTGAGGCCCAATCCCGTTACAAAATAATTAAAAGATCCTCTAATTGTCTTTAAATTATTAAAAAATTAATTTATTAACGTATGTAGATCCTCATCATTTGAAAAGAATTAGAGGATATGCAATCGTTTAAAAAATAAAAAACACATTTTTTTAAGTACCAGATACACTTAACCTCATTATTAGAGTAATTGAGTGGACAAAATCTTTTGTCTACAAAATTATGGTTTCCTTATCTTCAACTACAAGAAAACTTTCAAAAAGAGCACATAATATAATTATTCTTCATTGTTTTTATTATTTCATTGCCAATTTTAATGATATTGGACCAATTGGTAGAAAAGGCCCTTGAGGAGTCATGAGGGTTGGCCTTAAACCACTCCTAAGTTCGGGTTTCATTTACTTCAGAATGTAAGATTAATAAGGAATATGGTTCGAGTAATGTTATTTGGACTTAAAAATCTGATCTAATTTGTTAACATAATGATGTGGTTTAATAAGAATCATTGGAACAACATCATATTTCAATGTTCGATAGACCCTACAGTCAATCCAAATGTCACAGTGAATTAGGTCAATAAATTAAGTTAGATTTTTAAGTTCCAATACCATTGCTCATATGGTTCTTCACACGATAGAGAAGTCAGAACCACGACCGAATAAAAGTTTTGTTGAATTGAGTTGGGTTGGGTTGTTATCTTTTTTATGCATAAAGAAGCTAAAACATGATAAATTTTTTTTTCTTTTCTGGGTCGTTTTGTAGGTTTAGGTTATATCGCCCTCCCTCATTCCTCTGTTTCTATGTAGGCAAATTAAAAAAAAAAAATTACAGATCAATGTATACTATTTCAATCTGTTAGAGTATGTGTGACTCATATTTGCTTTATGCACAATGGCAAGGAGGCAAATGCCAGAGCGAAGGCCGCGACGGCATCTGGCTTGCGGGATTGATATATTTTATGTATGGGGGATGCTGATTAGTTGGGGGTGCGGGAGCAACGCCTCCGCGGTACTGTACAATGGTATTTTGTAAATATGTCCGTACTAGGGTTATATAAATACTTAAGATGTAACCCTACTTTGAATAATGAAAAAGAACGGCCGCTCGCTCATGTGGATGTAGGCACATTGCCGAATTACGTAAATCTCTGTGTTATTTTCTCTTGTTTTATTAATTGATTGATTCCTTATTATTCACCATAATTGTTGCACGATCACAACACAATCTATCATCAATCACCCAGATTGTATAAGTATAATCGTATTTTCCTAAGCCCAGCATATTAAACAAGCAAATTGAATGATTACAGTGCACAAACATATGGAATGAGAGACCTTTTAGTATGCAAATAAAAAATTTTAAACCATGCTAAATGTGTAAAATGTTGACAAATAAATATATGAAGCGATGCACGTGTGTAGAGGAATAAAAAATAATCGAGTTTTCAAGTACAATGGATTGATGGCAATTGAAGAGAGAAAATCAATCATCTACGTAACTTTTTATATTCAATGACATAGCTGATCCTAAATACAAACAGAGAAAAAGAATGTGGTACAAGAGGGTTCTTCAAAAACCTGGAGGGAGTCGGAGTTGATCAGGTTTTGAAGTTATTTACATCAACAGCTCAGTAGGGAAGGAATGTATGTATGCAGAATTCATATGCCATATCTGGAGTGAGGCAGTAATGTTGGCCTCAGTTGCATTGTTGAACAAGAAGAGCTGAGCACCTTCTTTGATTGCCTTCGTTGGATATACCCTTGTGGTGATACATGTCCTTCCACCTTGAGCAAAGCTTTCTACTATCGAATGATCAACCTTAAACACAATTAAAATGCACCCAATTAATATTTTATGATTTTAGTTTTCATGGTAATTAGAGATGACAGCGGACTGGGGCAGGGGCGGAAAGAGTAGTCTTCACCTCTGTACGCGTTTTACAATTATTCATTCACCCCATTAGCAAGTTAAATTTAGTCATTGTCCCCATTACCATCCCTACCTATAACAATTAATTTCTATAATTTTAAGAAAAAAATTAAAAAAAAAATCATAAAACCTCCCAAATAGATTTGTAAGAATGATGAAAACTCATTACATAACAAATAGATCAAATATAAAAACTTACAAAAATAATATGTATAACAAAACTGTGTTTCACTTAATTATTTTATTTGTTCAGGACGGGAATGAATTTTATTCCATCCCCATTTCTATCACCGTACGGGTTTATACGAGTATTCCTATATATGTCCACCATTCAATACGTATGGTCCATCTCCGGTCCAAATGAGACAAATTTGAGCAAATATCTATTTCTTTCCAATCAAACTGTCATACCTAATGGCAATATATATATTAATTCACACATCAGGAAAGGATAAACAGAAGGGTACTGAAGCTTACAAGTATCCTCATGTATAATTTTTCGCCTTTGAGTACCGGAACTGTGCTACCATAAATTTCCTTAACAACATCGGTTGCATCAGAAGACCTACAACAAAAATTATGTACCTCCATGAGTTGAGATAATTGGTTCTTCCTTGAGAAAATTGACATGGACTTGTTCTGTTACTGTATACCAGAAAACGAAAAAAATTATGAGAAGATGATAATAAAACCTTGACTGATCACTGCAGAAGAAAGTCTTAAGCCTGCCATCAGCTGTTTTGGCAACATAGAAGTAGACTGGAGTCTGCTCAGAAAGGTCCTTAGCCACAAGAACTGAGATTCCAAATGGCCCCAATGCACCTCTTTGTGCAGCTCCACCATTTTCTCTGCAATCATAAACTTCATCTGTTCCATTTAGTCTCTCCAATGTCTCATTATCTATCTCAAACTCGGCCACGATATCTAGCTGTTACATAAACATTACATAGCCATGAATAAATAACCTTATATACACACTATGAAATTTCAAAAATTAGAATAAAATTACGGACCTGATCAGCTGAGTTCAAATTGAGTGGCNTGTGTGTATATATATATATATATACACACTATGAAATTTCAAAAATTAGAATAAAATTACGGACCTGATCAGCTGAGTTCAAATTGAGTGGCACGGTTGATCCGGCTTTAACTTCTACCTTGTTGAATTCGCTGATGTTTGATCTTAACTTGTTGACCTCCTCCACTGGCCACTGAAGCAAATTGCTACCAGTCTTCTTGTCTAACAGTACAGTCCTTGGAATGGCCTGTCATACATCAACCATATGAACAATAACATTTTCATCACTTGCTGTACCCAACCCAACTCAACAAAATCGATTTTAACTATTTGAGGTCGGCTATTATTTTACCTGAACAGACGACCAACCCTTCTTTATGTCTGCGCTTTCACTATCAGTCTCTTTAATCCAACCCCACAACACCCTTCTTTTCTTCTCTTGATCATAAAATGTTTTTGAGGCATAGAAAATGCCATAATCATACCTCAATCCAATGCCAACATCAAGTTTCGGGTTATCCGGGATCCATGTACCAGCTTTTTCATCATAAGTGCCGATTGCATAATAATCATTCTTATCATCATCAAGGCTAGCCTTGACCACATGCTTCACAGCAGGACCATTTTCTGATGTGTCCAACCCATTTTCCTCAACTTTAGATACCGGGTAAAGGTCCACACACTCCCACATGCCCGTACCCGGGACTGCATGGAGCCACCCATCTAAGAGCTCATAGTTTTTGAAGTCCTCAGTATCATAGACCAATGCAATGCCAGTTTTGTTCAACTTTGACCCAATGGTGATTCGCCAGGTGCCCTTGGATGTGACCCACGCTGTTGTCGGGTCACGAAAATCCTTGGAATCGATTCCGAGTGGAGGGACTAGAACCGGGTTGCCGGAGTACTTGACCCAATCAATGAGGAGAGGATCCGACAAGTTGGCAGGGTACGCAAGATTTTGGACCTGCACCGACTCATCGGTTGATCCAGTATAGAGCATGACAATTTGGCCATCCGACAGAATGGTGGCGGATCCCGTCCAGACACCGTTGATGTCATACCAGTGATCGCAAACCATGGCGATCGGAAGATGGCTCCAATGAATTAGGTCCCTAGATACGGCATGTCCCCACACAATGTCACCCCACACTGCCCCATTAGGGTTGTACTGGTAGAAAAAGTGATACCATCCCATGTAAAACATTGGACCTGTAATATGTTATAGGTGGAATATCAAATGGTGTTAAAAATGTGCATAATTATTGGAATTTTATATCGTGCTTTTTAGACCAACAATGCAACACCAAATAAAACTTTTACTAACAATAACTTGACCCGAAATCTCAACGAGTATTTTTTTGCAAATAATTAATTATATGAGAAATGTTGTATCCACCAAGTTTTTTACCAAATTATAGATCCCAAATAATATAACGGAATGAGTATTGTTGTAATTATATTAGTGATAAATCTCAAGGGAATTTTTGTATTTTTCCTTTTCCTATAGCTTAATGTTTCTCTATTGTTAAAAACAACAAACAAAAGGCAAGTTTTAAATTGTTCTCTGAACTTTTTATCAATATAAAGTGATCGTAACATAGTATATAAGACTTGTGATTCATTCAATCCAATCTTTCATGTGCAAGGTGAAAGTCCTCAAAAAATGGGTGATCAAAAGATCGAATCACTGTGCGTATCTTTGTGATCACTAATTTTTATGGTCTTTCTCTTTGATTGACTCATCTTCTTGTTCTATTGATCCAAAGCATGCAGTAGTGCCATACCGATTTAGAACTCGATTCTTAGGGCTAAGGGGAGCCTTATCCCCTCTTAGATTCTTCGTTTGGCAAATTTTGATACTTAGTGCCGTAATTTACGAGAACTATAATGTATGTCCAAAATTAGTTGTCTAAGATTACTTTTTGTCCAAGTCCAGAAGTACATTTGTCAATGACGTTTGATTTTAACAAGGCAAATTTGAAGACCCATAGTCAAATGTGTACACACACACAGAGAGAGAGAGAGATATACCATTAGGATCTGGAGCAGAATGAAGCCGAATCCCCCGTAAGAACAATGATAGTCAAAACAAACGAAACAAGGCAAAGGAAAAAGGAATTTAGCAAAAAATAAAGCAAATAAAAGATCAGAAATAATAAAATAAAAATTAAAAAGCAGTTTTTAGAAAGAAAAAATTATTTGAACATAATTTTAAAAATCTAATTAATTATATCTTTTGGATTGAAAGTGAATTACATCCAGCTTTGAAAGATCCATCCAATTTACATTCATCTCCATTAATTAGAAACTTGTCATCAAATATATATATATATATTTGCATGGAATATATAGATACAGCACATACCATTCATCCAGTTATTCTTTGGCTGAAAATGAAAAGCAGTTCTTTGCCAATCCAACATTTCGGTGGTCCATGGATACTGAGGCACGCCGGCCAATGGGACAAATGATTTCGCGGACACCCCTTCCTTTATCCCCCGTGCCACCGGGATTATTCTCTCCGGTGAAGTTGTCGAACCGGACGTGGCAAACATGTCAGCACCACCACCACCCTTTGTAGCCAGTCCATCTCCACTCAATAAGGCGACCAAGAAACCAACCACCAGCAACCCAGATAATAATAGGATTATTAGCCTATTGGGTTGCCGGCGTTCGGCCGAAGCTCCGACGGATTGGGTCTCATCCGGCAAGGGACTGTAGGAAAATGGGAGGACCGTGGTTGGTTCATTTTGTTCAGAGGTTGTACGTAATGGTTTTGAGAGCACCATAGTGCATTGGTCGTGGAGAGACAAATGACGAGAGAAGCTTCTTTTATATCGGAGAAATTATGAGAGAGAAGAAGAAAGTATGGTTTGTTAAAGATGGTGAAATGATAGGTGGGATTGTGTCATATTACCATTGCCTCATATAGGTCTTTGTCTCCAATGATTTTTGGAGGAATACTGTTTTGGAGTAAATATTGGGTGCAACTTATACTATGTCAGCACTGTTGAAATGGTGCAACCATTCAATAAAAAAAAAAATTAAAATAAAATAGAGTTTACTTTTTATTATAAAAATAATTATGTATGACATAACTGAGTAGTTATGAGTTTAAATGACATCTATTGGCTGATTTGTCTACATATTAATAGACTATTACACCATGTGGCATTGCTAACATAGTGTAACGGTTATAATTAATATTTTTTCACTGTTTTGAGGTTAGCCGGAAGAAAGAGAAAGAGAGAAGAGAGAAATTTTGATGGGAGGTGAGATATGTAGAATATTTTTATTATAATTTGTCGGAGTACCTCAAGTGATAACAAAGACTAACAGTAAATTCAGATGTCTTAAATTTAAATTTTAGCAATTCTTTGGTGTTAGGCTATGAGAAAGTTCATGAAAAATTTATTCTTTATAAATACTATAATTCCAGCGTGGATGGTCTGACTTTAACCGAATCAAATAAAAAATTAGTTGAGGTGTGTATAAGTTAACACGGAAACCTTGAATCAAAAAAAAAAAAAAAAGAATATTTCTACTATTGCGATAGATTTTTGTAAGTAAATTGTACAAATTCAGCAGTTTAGACAAATAACAATTATAGATGGCATAACTTTCTTGTGATGACTGAAAGTTAGATGAAGAGACCCCTACCCCTAAACTATACATAATAAAGCTATTTATCTACAAATTTAGGAAGCTATTTGAATAGTTATAATTATTCCTACATACAATGCACTATAAAGCCATCAATAAAGCTCAATAAATTAACGACGAATGATTTAACTTGTTTAAATTAATAACATTGAAAATTAAGGGGATTAGGCTGTTTGGACTGCATCATCAACATTCACAGTTGAGAAAATTGTATGAAAATCAATCTAATTCGTTTCAAACTTTTATTTATAATAAATTTAAATGGGATTGACAACATTCAAGCTTCCCTAACTCTCTACTAGCTTTCTTTCCTTTTTTTTTTTTTTGGTAAATAGACTAAATCTATTATGGTACGTGAGAAAAAACAAGTCCTCCATTGTGCATGAAAGAAAAAAGTTTCTGGCGTGNACGGTTTGTTAAAGATGGTGAAATGATAGGTGGGATTGTGTCATATTACCATTGCCTCATATAGGTCTTTGTCTCCAATTTTTGGAGGAATACTGTTTTGGAGTAAATATTGGGTGCAACTTATAGTATGTCAGCACTGTTGAAATGGTGCAACCATTCAATAAAAAAAAAATTAAAAATAAAATAGAGTTTACTTTTTATTATGAAAGTAATTATGTATGACATAACTGAGTAGTTATGAGTTTAAATGAGATCTATTGGCTGATTTGTCTACATATTAATAGACTATTACACCATGTGGCATTGCTAACATAGTGTAACGGTTATAATTAATATTTTTTCACTGTTTTGAGGTTAGCCGGAAGAAAGAGAAAGAGAGAAGAGAGAAATTTTGATGGGAGGTGAGATATGTAGAATATTTTTATTATAATTTGTCGGAGTACCTCAAGTGATAACAAAGACTAACAGTAAATTCAGATGTCTTAAATTTAAATTTTGGTAATTCTTTGGTGTTAGGCTATGAGAAAGTTCATGAAAAATTTATTCTTTATAAATACTATAATTCCAGCGTGGATGGTCTGACTTTAACCAAATCAAATAAAAAAATTAGTTGAGGTGTGTATAAGTTAACACGGAAACCTTGAACCAAAAAAAAAAAAANCGAATCAAATAAAAAATTAGTTGAGGTGTGTATAAGTTAACACGGAAACCTTGAATCAAAAAAAAAAAAAAAAGAATATTTCTACTATTGCGATAGATTTTTGTAAGTAAATTGTACAAATTCAGCAGTTTAGACAAATAACAATTATAGATGGCATAACTTTCTTGTGATGACTGAAAGTTAGATGAAGAGACCCCTACCCCTAAACTATACATAATAAAGCTATTTATCTACAAATTTAGGAAGCTATTTGAATAGTTATAATTATTCCTACATACAATGCACTATAAAGCCATCAATAAAGCTCAATAAATTAACGACGAATGATTTAACTTGTTTAAATTAATAACATTGAAAATTAAGGGGATTAGGCTGTTTGGACTGCATCATCAACATTCACAGTTGAGAAAATTGTATGAAAATCAATCTAATTCGTTTCAAACTTTTATTTATAATAAATTTAAATGGGATTGACAACATTCAAGCTTCCCTAACTCTCTACTAGCTTTCTTTCCTTTTTTTTTTTTTTGGTAAATAGACTAAATCTATTATGGTACGTGAGAAAAAACAAGTCCTCCATTGTGCATGAAAGAAAAAAGTTTCTGGCGTGGACAAACCATCTTTGATCAAATCAAAAAAGAGATTAGTCGAAGTGTACGTAAGTTGATCCACACATTCCTAATCATTGAACTGAAAAAAAAAAAAAAAAAAGAAGGTTGGCAGGGCAAGACATACGCGAAAGACATGTGCTTGACCACATGCAAAAAATAGATCTTGTGATTTCCCCAACTAATGTTCTTGTCTTGTACTCCTTATCTTTAATCTTAAAACAAATACAATATGAAACAGAATCAAAAGCTGAACAAGAACAACCAATTTGTCTATTCATACATAAGCTTAGGTATCATTAATTTGATTCTTCATGTTTCCAAAATAATTGCACTAAGAAATTTCCAAGTGCCACATGCACACCCAAGTTCGTCACAAGCTTCCACATGCATTTACTTCCACAAAAACAGAGTACTGCAATGAAATTTCCAAACCCTGAGGAAAATTTTACCAATTATTATTACAAGATATCGTACGAGATATTAAATTATAAGATACAAGATCATTTGGATCCAACGAATCAATGGACTGCACTTGGATCCGGGTTTGTCATCTTAAAATCACTGCAGTCATTCATCAAAACAGGACAAGGTCCATCAGAGCAGATCGGATAATAAACTTTTTCACGATAGTCAAATATCCAATAGAGCATATGATTGAAACGATTCTCAATTACAAAAAAATTTACAAGAGTGAAATGATCAATTGCACTTGAAAACCGCCTCTCTACTTATTGAACCTTGGCTATAGCCTCACCCTTTATCCCCCAATAACCTTCTCCTAACACAGTAGCAGAACAATCCTTGCCTTGAATGACAATGTTTGTTCTGTGTTTTTTTTCTTTGACTCCAAACACCTAACTACACTTACAATCAGGACATGATCATGGACCAATGTGTCAGTATTCCACGTATGAAGACATCGCAGCCACAGCCAGGTTTTTCCTTTGTTTGCTTCTCTGTGATAGATGTTGAATGTGTGATGACAAGTGCTTATCAAACGTCATGAATTCACATTCGAGGATCAATCTTACCCATAAGAGAACCCTCTACAGACAGGAACCTTGTGCACTAGATGCAACTTCATTTCGTTTCTTTTCTTTCATAGAAAAAAGTCTCGACNTTATGAATTCACATTCGAGGATCAATCTTACCCATAAGAGAACCCTCTACAGACAGGAACCTAGTGCACTAGATGCAACTTCATTTCGTTTCTTTTCTTTCATAGAAAAAAGTCTCGACAGACAACTTAGACTAAAATCTTTCCAATAAATTGGAATGATGCAGCATAACTTTTTCTTGTAAGAATGAAGCTGCAACAAATGATACTGATGCATACATACTCTTTACAAATAAATAATTGAAGCAGGAAGATTTCGAGGGATTCAATTGCATATGAATTCGGCATCTCCCACCTGAATCACCTTTATTCCGAACTTCTAAAACGCAAACTAAATAATATTTGGACTATCTGCAGACCATCCTGTGCTCCTCCTTTTCATCTAGTTATAGTGCATTATGCTCCTTCCAATACACAAGGGACTCGAGGAATTCTTTGACCTGCATACAATTTCAAAACACCAGTTAATCTAAGAGAGGTGCAACATAAATGAAGTCAAATGCACATGAGCACGAAATTTAGGTACCTCTGAAGTGTCCTTGAGTGAGAAGAATGCATTGCTTTCTTTTGGGGCCGATGATACTAGGATCCCATAACCTCGATTGCAAGCCCGCAATACCTGATGATGTATGAAAACATTGAAAATTAGAAAGCTAATTGTATCACATATAAGTGAATATACAAGCTCATGGAATCCTATATATGGAATAGCTGTATGTTGTACCTTAAATGCATCTTCATCCGTCCTGTCATCTCCAATATAGATTGGGAGCACATCATCACTATTACTTAGCCCTGCAAAATTTATGTCAAGTAATTGTACAACTAAACAAGCTGAGATAATCTGATACTGCAACACGTATAATTTGCTCGCTTTGTGATGAAGGGATAAGTTCACTTACCCAGAGATTCAAGCAAAAATTCAACTGCTCTACCTTTATCCCAATCAATCACAGGACGGACCTCTAAAACCTAGGACGAAGAAGAAAGCCAAAAATTGTAAAAATTTTATAGTTAAAAACATACCGCAAGATCATATTCAATTCAGTTCTAGATAAATAATAGCATACTTACACAAAGCAGCGGAAAAGATACCATTAGTACTAAAAACTAGCCAAGTTATTACCTTCCGCCCATGAGTTAGTCGCAATCGGGAGTAATCTTTCAAGACATCATGAACAAGCTGTGCAATTGTAGGCCAACTCTGAAAGTAAATAAACGAAAGTAATATCATTAACTAGTGAGCCAAAAGGGTATAAAGTACAATGCAAGTCAGTAAGACCATGAGGCTATAAAGAATCAAGTATAACGCACTTTCTCCTCTACATTGCGGTAATGAACAGAGGCACAAAATTTATGGTTCTCAACTTTTGCACCTTTGATATCTTTAGTATTCCCAACCAAGGCTCTAAAAACCTACAAAAAGAACAACAGTTTTCTTCATGTTATTCGATAGACATTGATTCCCTTTTCATATATTGAAGAATCTCATACAACTACACACCTCCTCGATCATTGGTAAAAATTCACTGGCTGGCTGAAAAAGGTTTACCTCCTTGCCCTACACATCATAACATACTAGATTACCAGAATATAAAGAGTGAAGGAGAAGAATACAACAAAACACTATCACCATCCTGTCGGGTGGGAGCACATGAGGAAGTACCAGAAGGATCTGTAATCTCATACCTGCTGGTCAGTGGATTGAATACAATTCGAATGTTCAGTGGACAGCATGTCTCTCACAGGGGAAATAATGTCCATACCATGACTGCCGGCATAATAAAGTTCTGTTAGTTCTACCAACTCAAAAACCTGATGGAAAAACAAAATGATTAGACCCTAATGCCATCCCTAAAGAAATCATATGATGGACAGATAAAAATCAAATCCTGAAGTTCTGAAATCAGACAATAACTTATGTAGAAATTCCTCGATCTACCTTGTCACGGCTTCTTCCACTAATAATTGCTGTTGGAAAATATTTTGCCACATTCCTAACAGCAGAACGCATCTGACAAAGGAAGAGGTTGGTTCAACCCAAAAACACAACTAACAAATGTATGACAGAAGAAAGACACAATCACACGGATACTTACATCAGCAGACATAAAAGCACGATCAGGGTCATCTACAATAGGAGAAAGAGTCCCATCATAATCTAAAAATATCACTATCTTCTTGTCCCCTGCACAAGTTATGATTTGCTCAAAAGAGTTAATTGCTGATGGATACTTGACCTGCGCAATCAGAAAATCTTGATCAAACATTCCTTGCCTTTTTAAATAGCCTACTAAAATTCCTAGACAAAATGAGACACGGTACATACCATCCAAGAATTGTAAGCTACATTACTATCATCTGAAGCAACCTCAAGCTTGGAATCCTTTAGTAGCTTCTTGCGAGGAGGTGAAGAAGCTTTCATAGCATCAAGCCAACCATTGGATCGAACATCATCAAGCTTGGTTGGCTTCTTTCTAGGAATTGTTAGCATGCTAGTAGAGAATGATGGTCCTGACTGGGAGTAAGGCAATAGACTAGAATAGATGCCTAGTCTAGATTTGTTGATGGGTGTAGGATCAGTAAGAATTGGAGAAGCTTTTGTAGATTTCGAGTCCATAGAATCCAGATTAATTGGACAGAAAAATTACTACAAATTGTGTATTATGTTCAACTGCAGCTTTGTGAGAATATAGATACAATCACCTAATGTAGTAACTTTTGAACCCACTCTTTTGTCAATGAAAAACCACCTCTTCAAAGTTTTCTTGTCACTGCTACTGCTTGAGCAGTCCATCAAGCACAGGCTTCTGAAAATCTGATGATGCAGTAGTGTGCAAGTTAAATGAAGATCTATACAAGATTCAACAAAGGATCATAGCTTCCTTATCATATTCAAACTAAATTATACCTCNTTAACCCACTCTTTTGTCAATGAAAAACCACCTCTTCAAAGTTTTCTTGTCACTGCGACTGCTTGAGCAGTCCATCAAGCACAGGCTTCTGAAAATCTGATGATGCAGTAGTGTGCAAGTTAAATGAAGATCTATTCAAGATTCAACAAAGGATCATAGCTTCCTTATCATATTCAAACTAAATTATACCTCATCTCCAAAGCTACACTGCATTTATACGAGGTAGTCGAACATTGCTTGTTGCAAACATCTTGGTAGACCAGTGATGTAATGACCCCAACACCAACAAAGTCAATGCCTTTCCTGTTGCAACACAAAAGAAGGGACTAACCAATCTAGCTTTTGCAACATCATAACTTGGTAGGAAGAGTGTGGAAAAACATAGTTTAACCATAGAAGTATTTAGTGACACCCTCTAAAACAATCTAGCTTTTGCAACATCATAACTTGGTAGAAAGAGTGTGGAAAAACATAGTTTAACCATGGAAGTATCTAGTGACAACCTCTAAGACCATTACAAGTGGGCAATCTGTTACAAAACAACATCACAAGAACAGATAAAAGCTATAGAAAGACTCGTAAAAATGATGACAGTATACCACTCAATATGGCGATAAGAGCAATTTTATCGACAAAATACATAATTGCTGGTCTAATAGATAGTTTTTGTTTTTGCTGTTCTAATAGTAGTCCAATATGCACCGAAAAATTTGTGTGATATAATGCCTCTGTTCTGTCCTCAATTGTCTAAAATGAAGACTCCAACACACTGTTAAGTAAATCTTGCTCTAAATAAGCTATAAAACTTCCATGTTATGCTTATATCTTTGGCAACAAAAGAATTGAAAAGGACTCTATTCTGATGCCAAAAGAGATCATACCTTGGATAAATCATAATTTCCAACATATGAGAGTGGACGAGATAAATTTTACTATTTAACAACAAAAAACCCATTTCCCAAGGAAACTATTGAGGCACTGAAAGAACTCTTTTATATAAACACCAATAAATGGTCAAATATAACATAGTAAACACCCCAACCTGCCAGCATAAATAAATTTAAGTATATTCACGATATAAACATGCCCAGGGAGAGCTGTGCCTAAAAAAGACAACTTTAATTTCATTTGTAGATCTGATTTTTAAATTGTAAACTTAACAATCATAAACAAAGCAGCATATATTCAAGAAAGAAAGAAAGAAGACAGAAACAAAAAGAAAAAAAAAATCATGTAGGCATCACCATATTGATACTTTAATGACATGACTCCCCAACTACCAAACAAATGAAAACCCACCACCCTTGTCTGTAGTGGAGAGGTCTATATGAGGACAACTAGGCTTGTCAATGAATCAAATTTTCACCCGACTCCAATCAAAATTCAAATCTTCTATATCATTTCATTAGCTCAAATTTAAGTATATCAATATCCGATCCAATTATGATCCAATCCAAAAAATACATGTGCGTATATATACGATGAAATTAAATTAAAATTCTAATATAATTTTTTAAAATTTAGTTCAATTAAGTTATTTGCATCATTTGATTTCTAGAGAATTTGAATATGGATTGGAAAAAGAAAATCATTCAAATATTTTGATTGAATTCGAATTGCATTTTTAAACTCAAATTCAGAACAAATAAATCCAATCCATTGACATACCTGGTGACACCCACCTTCCTAAAATTTAACGAGAGCAGTCTAGAAAATTGGCCAAATCAAGATTTTAAGTTCAACTTTAGCCACAATTTTTAAAAACTAATAAGATCTTATGAAAAATCCAATCCCAGTTNACCCACCTTCCTAAAATTTAACGAGAGCAGTCTAGAAAATTGGCCAAATCAAGATTTTAAGTTCACCTTTAGCCACAATTTTTAAAAACTAATAAGATCTTATGAAAAATCCAATCCCAGTTAGAATTCACATATTTAGTTTCAAAAAATTATTAATGAATTTTGGAAAACTATTTTAAACAAATTTTGCACAAGGCCATCGCCTAAATCAGGTCTTGGAGAGGTAAATGATAGAAAACTTTATTCCGAATTTTAAGAGCCTAATTAGAGATTTCTTGACTTGATCTCTGGCTGAATCTCTTCAAATGATGGGCATTTGTCATCACGCCAAGTCCAACCTTTACATCTACATGCTTTTGATAATACAAAAACTGAAACTAATTTTCTATATGAATGAATAGTTGGCTATTTGGACAAGTATGGAATTGGGCAGTCCTCCAACCAGCCTTTAGATCTCTGACTTAGTTAAAAAAGCAATGGTAGTACAAGCTAAACACCATGTAAAGACTGTTGTTTAGGTCGTTAATTACAACAATACAGGATCTCCTGACTTTTATATATTTGCATGGTAAACCACGAAATCTGATTAAGGCACATAATCAAAATTCCAACATCTTCTACAGTGATTGGCAACTGACAAAATAATATAGTTGTAATCAAAAGATAGAAAAATAAATTAAACAATTGTCCTGTCAAATCATGATAGGTACATTAAAATAAACACATAAATATCATATTTGTTTATATGCAGATTTACAAACAGAGAAAATTCAGAAATCCAACTCTTCAAGCATAAGCCGTTCAAATCCTAGCTACCCATTTGGGGAAAAGAAAGTCCAACTGCCAGAAGATCAAATATGAATCTAAATTGGCTTGTTGAGTCTTGTGGCCCAACAAGAATACAAAGAAGAGCCACAAAAGGTAGCAATTTTGCATGTCTAAAAGACCCAAAAAATCATTGAAACAAAACATCATCAGCAATAAAAAGATCGCTCCTTCACAAGAAAACACTGAAAAAACTCACCATATGGAGCTGTCTAGTGGAAAGAAACGTGAAAAAGATTCTATCTTTTGAGCTTAATTCCAACAGCATTGCATAAATAGAACCAAGAAAATTCTCTCTCATGAAAGAAAGCAAGCAGGCACGAAAGAAAATGAAAGGAAGCAGAAAGTGCAATACCTTGTTTGGGCAGTTCAAAAACGTTAATATATCCCCATTCCCCACCGAACAACTAAACGCCAACGAGTTCTGAAAAAAGCAGCTCTCTGATTCAAAACCTAAAACCCATAGAATAAGACGAAGCATTTAATTCGAGAAAAACTAAAAGGTAGCCAAGAAAACGACATTTTGACGAGAACCCAACAGAAAATGGAGCAGAAAATATGGGGAGCAAAATTAATGCACCTCCAAACCAACGGCAGGAACAGAGAAAACCTAGAAATAGCAAAAGTTTACAGAGAGAGAGAGAGAGATTGAGGAGCGAAATGGCTTGGTATTTATAGCGTTGATAACCCAAAAAAGACGTGCCTAACAAGGCAACTCACTCGCTTGTTAAATTAGAAACAGACCAAACACCCTCTCCCCTCTCCCCTACCCCGCCCACGCCCTCCCTTTCACTATATTTACCAAACCATATGTGGTTAATTATGATTTTTTTTTATATAAATTAAAAGAATCAAATTTGATAAGTAGTTTGAAAATATTTTTCCCTCTATTTCTTTTATTTTTTAAGTTTTCATTAATTAATTATAAAATAATATTTTATTTATTTACATTCTGACATTTATAACCATTTTTTTTCGATAATATTGGAATAGAAACAAGGGTTAACATAACCTTTTTACAAAAGTTATGAGAAGTAAAGAATGTGTTATATTTTATTTGTTACGAATAAGAATTTTATCAAAATATTTTTTTTAATGAAAATGAATGGTTTAATTAGTGTTTTGCATTCAAATGATAAAAAAAAAAAAGTTTAAGAGAAGTAAAGAATGTGTTTAGTTTGATTTTTTTTATTAAAGAGAGATGATTATTATACTTCTTTCGATTAGAAAAAGAGATAGATTTTGTCAATATTTTTTTTATTAATCTTTTTTGTCCTTTAATAAATGTGATTGTGTAAGGAGATTCGAACTCTTAGGCCCGAATTTTTAATTTTTTTGTTAATTTACTCTTTCAAAATTAATTTGTTAGGCAATATTGTAATAAATTTTATTTTTTAACTTATATTATATTGTTGATATTTAAATTTTAAGGCCTAAAGCCGCGCTTTTATATTTATATTATATGGTCGGCCTGGTATTACTCCCATACTACTATTCCATTGATTAACTATCGCTCATTTAAATATTTGTTTTTCAGTTTGTGTGTCATCCCATTATTGTATTAGAATTTTTTATATAATATTTCAATTGACGGGAAAAGAAAAAGGAGAAAGAGTATGAAATAGAAGGTAAATCCAGTAGATTATATCGTTCCTCCATAATTACAATATTAAAAGAAAAACTCAACTACAATATCAAACAAATTAAACCATTATCCGCTATTTAAAAATTCATTAAAATAGAGATATTGAAAAAAAATTGATTGCAAGGAGTAAGGAAAAAAATCTAATGAGTAAAAATTTAAATTTCGCTCAATATTTGAGACTCAGCCTTTATGATTATTGTAGCTCGGTCAATCCCTGAGTCAGTCTCGTAGGTGCGGTGAAGTCTCTTGTATATAATTGCGTGGTTTTAAAAGGTAATATTCACTAATAGTTAAAATAATTTATTTACTTATTCATTCTATCTAAAAAAAAAATGAGTTTAAGTCATTGTCTAGGAAACATCGACTGTTCCATATGGCATGATGTGAACACGTGTCCGGATGCTTTAGTCTCGTGGAGTGGTCACAAGTGGTGTAAGGGGCCAATCTTGTGACACGTGGAATAGTCTAATGTGCGCGTGCATCTCTATTATAAGTAGATTAAAAATTGTATTGTAATATTATTTATTTAATTTAATCTAATGATTTGTTTAGTAGATAAATTTGATTCGGTATTAATTTTAGAAATGTATACTAATCGGATATTTTTAGTACCATAGACTTGTATTATAGAGGTATTTTAATACCATCAGCAGAGTTGGTATTATAATCTAACTCAAATATATTATTGTAAATATTTATAATTATAACCACACAGCTAATAAAATCAAGTTGTCATTAACGTAACAAAATTTTCAACGCATTGATTAAGGATATTTTTATTAATTAAATATTAATAAGATAAAATAATTTTTTAACCTAACAACTGATTAGATTAAATAATTATTATCCAACGATTATATTGTGTATTACCAAACATTAAATAAAATTATGTATTATTCTAATACCCCTATTTAATCTTATCTTCTGTCCATTTGTATTGTATTAGAACATTGTCAAGGGTACTCTTTAAAATAGTTAATCAAAATATATTAAAATATTATATTCTTTATTTTAAAGTATTATTTTTACAAAATTACTCTAACCATTCTTTTTATTAGAACTGACTACTATTAATATTTTTAAGTCAAAAATATTGCATAACTTGACATGTCATCAAAATATAAAATAGTTAGTCTTTTTGGAGTACAAAAAGTGTGATTTAACTCTCCAAATATAAAATAACTAGTCAAAGAAGCTCTCTCAATGCTGATAATCATTTAGTCCAAAGATAAAATAATTAGTCAAATAGCTAGCCCCTTAGAGTAAAATTTTGTGATTTAAATCTTTATTTCAGCAAACAAATATGAAATAGTATAGAAATAATGATTATTTTTATCATTTTTTTTATATAATAATAATAACAAAAACACTCATAATAGTGATAAAAAATACCTATAAATGTAATAAACATTAGGGGAATTCTACAGTACCGTAGGAGGTACCGTAATGCTGGTTACAACCATTTAAGGTTAAGTTATAATTTTTTTGTAGAGTAAATTACAATTTTTAAAGGTCACGATTGAGCATGATAGATTGAGATTGATACCAAATTATAATTTTTAAAAGTCAAGTTACAATTTATAAGGAAGAAATTAGAACGATTTAAGAGAAGTCCATAATCGATCATGTGTATTTGTGATCAATCATGATCCCTATTAAACAATTATAACTTCTCTTTTATCAATTGTAATTTTATTAAAAAAGGTTATAACCAATCGTACGGTATCCAACTCGGTACCGTAGAATTCCCCTAAACATTAATTTTTTTTTTTCAACGTAGAAAACTTAAAAAAGAGAAGAGATTGTCAATCAAGTGGTTGAGTAGGGAATCGAGGAAGGAACAGTTCCATAAACGGTGATTGGACGACATTGATCTAGGCATGTGTGAAACCTTAGTGGATCATATGGGTTTGTCACCGTAGAATTAGTCAAACTTGCTGGCCCATTCACCGAGTACCAACATAAAAAGTCTTTCTTCCTTACAATTTAATGATTTATTTATAATAATAGTTTGAGACTAAACTATGAAAGTCAGTTTGAAATTAACGTGGGAATTAAGCTACATTTTTCAATCAGAAAAAAGCAAGTTTAGTCTTTGTGTTCCAACTTAATGAGCCCATGGACCGCTTAAAAAAACAAAAAGGGTACAAAACTGAGGGAAGACTTGTTATTATATTTCAACTTTGAGTAATTAAAGTTATTATGATTTAAAAAATTAATCTAATTTATTAATTTAATAATATAACAATGACTAATCTAATAGTATTTCTTGTGATTGCTCAAAATAAGCTTACACCAAAATAACCCCGATGGTAAGGAACCTTGTTACTTTTTGCATGTACTATCCATAGTGATAACCTACTTTTTGCGTGACTATCAATAGTGATCTTTCCTTTATTTGGACAATAAGTTTTCCGTCCACTTTGCAATCGGTGGACGTTGTAACTTGTACATGGCAAATAAAGATCTCAAAGATCATATCAATATCACGAAGAATAAAGAGATACCATCTATATCCAAATAAAAATGAATATTTCATAAGGAAGTCATTGAAGGCTCTCCACAAATTGAGATTCAGTAGTAGAAGNAAGATCATATCAATATCACGAAGAATAAAGAGATACCATCTATATCCAAATAAAAATGAATATTTCATAAGGAAGTCATTGAAGGCTCTCCACAAATTGAGATTCAGTCGTAGAAGAATTGCATTATATTTTTAAACACTGATTGACAAATGCTTTATTGCCGCTTATTTTAGTCTACTAAACTCTAATCACCTTTTGACTTATTAATCACAGATTAGCATTCGCATCAATGCATGTGAAATTNTAGTAGAAGGATTGCATTGTATCTTTAAACACTGATTCTGATTGACAAATGTTTTATTGCCGCTTATTTTAGTCTACTAAACTCTAATCACCTTTTGACTTATTAATCACAGATTAGCATTCGCATCAATGCATGTGAAATTCAAGTTTCAACACTCCATTTTTCGAGGAGTAGAATTCCTAAATAGACTTTTACCAAGAAATAAAAAACTAATGGGGGAGTGGAATTTTCCAAACATGTTGGGCTGCTTCTGAATAAACTATTAATTATGACTTACATATATGCATACGCCTCAATTATTGGAATTTGAAAAAGCTAGGATGAAGCATACCTAGAACCAGTGTTTTGAAATCCGGTCCGGCGGGTTGACTTGGTGAATCGGTCAACCAGAGCCTGAACTGGACCGGTTTAGTTATTGGATCGTTTGAACAAAGGAATTGGACAAAATCGGCTGAACCGTCCGATTTAGTAACAAACCCGCCGAACCGGACGAGTTGCTTCAAATACTATAAATACTAGATTTTGAAGTTATTTAGGCATTTTTTACCGTAATCGTTTTGCACGCAGCCACCACCCATCTCCTGTCTTCTGCTCTGCGCCTCTCTCCCTTTCTCTCTCGTCTAAGGCAGTCAATCTTATCTGATCTACCATCTTGATGAGACTTTCGAGTTCGAGACGAGAATCGTTGTTGATGTTGAGGCGGTGGAACACTCGAAGCCCTTCTCAAACTCAAACTCGAACTCGAAGCCGAAGCCACTATCGAACTCGTAGCCTTGAGCCTTGGGTAGCTGATGAACTCCAATCCAAAGAGAAATTGGGTAGCTGATGAACTCAGAATTTTTCATAATCAGATCCTTGAGCCTGCGCTCCTCAAGGTATTTAAGTTGGTCTTCTTTGAGGTAGAGGGTAATCTTAGTGCCTCTGCCCCGAAACTCACCCCCGATGTGTCTCTGGTTACAATGAATGACCCACCAGCTTGGAACTCCCATAATTGTACATCTCTCTCAACAAGTACATCTCTTTCTTGGTAATTTCTCTACTATTTTAGTATTGACTGTATTGTAGATTAACTTGGTAAATTAGTTGATGATACTCGATATTGCATATGAAATTAAGGGAATGGGTTTTGGCTTAATTGTTACTGATTTATCTATTTGACATATGAAATTGGGTTTTGGCATATGGCATATGAAATTGGGATTAACTGGGTTTTGACATATGAAATTGAGGTTTTAATATGTTTGATTAAGAGTTAGGTGGAGGTGAAATCTTATTGCCTAATAGAGCTGGGTTTTGGCTTAATTGTTACTGATTTATCTATTTGATTGAGAATCTATTTGGTGATTTTGAGATTTTTGTTTGATCTAAAATATATTAAGCATATAATTTTTATAATTTTTGTGATTTTAAGCATATTTATTATTAATAATAATTTTTATTTTTATTTTATTTTATTACCGGTTCGACCAGTGACTCAACGGTTTAACCAGTGACCCACTAATCCAGTCCCTTTCCCGGGTTGATGTCCGGGCCGAGTTTTAAAATTATGCCTACAACAACAATGTTAGCGGGACATAATAATTTGTGATCATTAGATTATTAGTAAATCTCAGTATTAAATTAATTTTATTATCAATTTAATAGTCATAATGCATTATATTTTCAATTTTTTTCCGTATATTTTGTTTTGATAGACCATTACATTTAGAAGTATTTGGATCAGTTTATCCGCACCTTAATTAATTTTTTTTCTGGTCTGATCAAAAATAAGTCATCTAACCGAGACTTAGGTATTCACGATCTCAAGGGGTTGCTAAAATTTGAACTCAAGACATTTAAATTTGTAACTCATCTTTATTACTATTTGAATTATCCATTATAGGTAAGAATCCAATCCTCACTAATACACTTAAAATTAGATTGTATGAATCTCTACATTAAATGAACGTCCAAATGCATTAGGTCTTAAAATTAAATTTTTTTAATTATAAGTAGTACTATCATTCATTTAATGATAAATCATTCATATTGTATGAATATCGGATTCAATTATAAATAATAGGGTTCAACTTGAATTCCTNGAGGTTTTAATATGTTTGATTAAGAGTTAGGTGGAGGTGAAATCTTATTGCCTAATAGAGCTGGGTTTTGGCTTAATTGTTACTGATTTATCTATTTGATTGAGAATCTATTTGGTGATTTTGAGATTTTTGTTTGATCTAAAATATATTAAGCATATAATTTTTGTGATTTTAAGCATATTTATTATTAATAATAATTTTTATTTTTATTTTATTTTATTATCGGTTCGACCAGTGACTCAACGGTTTAACCAGTGACCCACTAATCCAGTCCCTTTCCCGGGTTGATGTCCGGGCCGGGTTTTGAAATTATGCCTACAACAACAATGTTAGCGGGACATAATAATTTGTGATCATTAAATTATTAGTAAATCTCAGTATTAAATTAATTTTATTATCAATTTAATAGTCATAATGCATTATATTTTCAATTTTTTTCCGTATATTTTGTTTTGATAGACCATTACATTTAGAAGTATTTGGATCAGTTTATCCGCACCGTAATTAATTTTTTTTCTGGTCTGGTCAAAAATAAGTCATTTAACCGAGACTAAGGTATTCACGATCTCAAGGGATTGCTAAAATTTGAACTCAAGACATTTAAATTTGTAACTCATCTTTATTACTATTTGAATTATCCATTATAGGTAAGAATCCAATCCTCACTAATACACTTAAAATTAGATTGTATGAATCTCTACATTAAATGAACGTCCAAATGCATTAGGTCTTAAAATTAAATTTTTTTAATTATAAGTAGTACTATCATTCATTTAATGATAAATCATTCATATTGTATGAATATCGGATTCAATTATAAATAATAGGGTTCAACTTGAATTCCTTGTAAATTATATATTATTCACTAAATTTTTTTTTTTTTTTTTTTTTTGAAAAGACGATGAAATTCAAAAAACACATATATACAGAGGAACTTTACTCACTCCTTTGGCACAACATATCTAAATTTGGTAGAAAAACACATAACATATGTCCTTAGTTAATTATGAATCTTGTCAACACAGGCGGGGATGGAAAAAAATGTTGAGAGCTCGACAACCACTGGCAGTGTGTTGTGTTGTGTTGTGATGTATATCACACATAAAATATTAAACTTTATAAGTTTGAATTTTAACGATCCCTTGGAGTCAAGTTATGAATACTTTAATCTTGACATTAAGAAGAAAATTAGTCGAGATGCACGTAAGTTGGTTCGAATATTTTTGAATGGTTGAGCCAAAAATAAATAAGAATATTTTTATCACTTTTGTGATAATTATTTTTATTAATTTTTTTATGCTATAATAATAATAAAATATATATATATATAAATATAATAAATATCGATATAATACTATTTTTTTGTCCGATTCCGTAAATAACTCCTAATTATTAAACGAGAGAGTTATCGTAATGTGACCGTTACGTCAAATATTTTATGTGCGAGTGATTGCTGTGAAGCAGCACCGGAAATTTTCTGGCAGGGGTATGGGTTTTGTGTAGGTAGCGTCGTCCATGCAGCCACATCGGATACTCGAGGTTTAGCCTCATCGTGATTGCGGAAGACAATCTTAAGTAGGTCCCACACACCCTGATGACGTGGCAACACACTTTAAGAGATGTGGACTAACCAAATGGATCCGAGTTTCTTTATTGAGTTGGGGGTGGGACCCACCTCGGGTAGAAAAAGTCACCTCCACAATGATGCTGTGTGGTGACATGACTGCGATTTCTGACTCGGAGCTGACGCGATTGGTTCGTGATTTGGGTCGGCATAAAAAGGGTCTGATTAGGCGTTATTTAGATCTAATTTATTAATTTTTATTTATTATTTTATTATTTTATTTTATTAATTAAATTAATAATAAATTTTATTATTAATTAAGACCCGTTACGAATAATTTACACAAAAAAACAATTGACATGATTGTGACCATGGGAAATATTTGAACAAAAATCATCGTCAATGATCTCATTAGCAAGTTTTTGCAAAGTCAAATACATTATTCTTACCACACGTAAAGGAGTTATTTTTCATTTTCGTGATTGTATGGCTTAAGTATATGGACTTGGCTATGGTACTCGGCAAAAAAATTCAGTATTGCATTTTTAAAATTTATTATTTTAATAATATTACAGATCATTTTAAACTTAAAAAAATATTATTTCTATGGACAATTTATCACTTTTGTAAGTATTTTTATTACCGTTGTGAATATTTTTACTATCGTTTTTTTGATATCACAATAGTGATAAAAATACCAACAATAATAATAAAAATACCTCATAAATGTTACAAATATTAGTACAATATCCAAATTTTTATTTTCGGAACCGTAGACAAGTCTTAAGTATGTATTGACATTTCCCGTGTAAGAAAGCTATTAGGTCAAAGAATCTATAATTAATTAGGTGCGGCAGATTTGGCGGTGCCAACATTTTGGTAAATTGACGTAGTTTTGGTAAATTGACCACCCAATTTGTTAGTTAATTTGATTTGATTTTCAACGTTTAAGATGTTCTAATCATACTGACCCAACACATGCTTCCTTCTTAATTAAGTATATCATTATATCAAATTTAGAAAGCTTCAAATTGTTAAGTCTCTAATCAATAACGTACCACAACCGCCTCTCTCTCTCTCTCTCTCTCTCTCCTAAATTCAATAGAGGCACAACCATGGCTTCCTTGTACGCCAACTAATACTTACAAGAATAGAATCACAACATTAAAGATCCCATCAGGAATTTGCTAGGGTGCACTCATATTCCNCAATAGATGCACAACCATGGCTTCCTTGTACGCCAACTAATACTTACAAGAATAGAATCACAACNCCTAAATTCAATAGAGGCACAACCATGGCTTCCTTGTACGCCAACTAATACTTACAAGAATAGAATCACAACATTAAAGATCCCATCAGGAATTTGCTAGGGTGCACTCATATTCCTAACCCATACTACTAATTACATTTGTGTACACATGGGCGTAGCAGTAACAGCGATGTATAGTTACATACAAGTAGAGATTTCATACGGTAAGTAATGTCAAGTTACAACTCGGACCATTCCAAAAGAGGTATCTTTTGTCTAATATAAGATGTTGTTGTCCTTTTGCATGAACCCTTCGTGGGGTCACTGGAAGTCCAAATAATTGGAAAACACCAATTCAGGTGGCTGATATTTTGGTTGGTCCACTCGAAAGAAAGTGGTGAATCGAAGGGCCCCTACTAGTCCAGTATCGAACAAGCTTTCTTGTCAGGTACTGAAGAAAAGCTTTTTGTGTGTCCTTTTGAAAGCTATTGATTTCACCATCTCGTACAACGATAATGTTAAGGAATTGACAAGTTGTTAAGCAACTCAAGATTCAGTAATTGAGACTTGTATAACGTTGATCTCCAGTAATATGTTTCAGTTAGTCTAAAGTATGATATATCTGGACATACTTTAGACCATGTATAGTATAACACCTACAAGCCTCGTATATATAGATATATACTAATGTCCCATTGGTGAAGTGGAACATGGTGTAGGTTATATCTTTGTTAAGATTCTAATATATTGAATAACAATTGTTCTCGTGGCTATTGAGTACCGAACCACGTAAATCTGTCTATTCTTTGATTGTTTTTCTATATTACTACTAGTTCACAATAAGGTATGTTTTACAATACAAGTACACGGCTAAAAGAGAAATCAATTACCAAATAAAAGATATTGAGTCTTTTGCCCAAGCCCTTCTTCCCAAGCTTAGTTCTGATATCATATTCATTATTGAAGTTTACAAAACAATTGGTATTAAGTTTAGAAGATATAATTTTATCGATGTGAGACATGCTCTAACACAAACACATATGCACGTATGGTGGATGGATTGGAAGAGAGGCGGTAAGGGAAGAAAAACTAGAANATATGCTCTAACACAAACATGTATGCACGTATGGTGGATGGATTGGAAGAGAGGCGGTAAGGGAAGAAAAACTAGAACGAATTGAACGTGAACAATTTGGTTGAAAGGTAACTACATAAACAAACAAAGAGGAGATCAGCTAATTAACAGTATTCACTACCTGAACAGATTATAGAGGTGTTAATTAACTGTAACATACAAGCAAGTTGTCCTGAAGATAAGGTTAAAAATAAAGTGAGAAAAACAAAGAAGACAGCTACTGAACTGTTTTCTTCACCTGAACTCAGAAATCTGAACTTCTGTGAAGTTTGAAGCAGTATTAAAGATACACAAGTTGCACAGGACAGTTTCTGAAACTCTCTTTCATAGCATGAATAGAAGTATTAAAGATTGGCAAGTTGCTTTGAAGATGATAAACTTGTTTGAGATGCACAAACCCAAAATAGATTGAACAGATTCTGCATGTGTTTAATATAAGTCCCAAAGAGATATAGTTTTGACAGATAAGGACGTATCCTATTGTTTGTGTTGCAATGTTCGCATTCTTTACAAAATCTATGTCATTGCTCTAGCCTATGCATATACACGTCCTGAGAAAGTTAAGTAGAAATCAAATTGATCTGCAGATGCTCCAGCGCATTGTGTTGTGGACTGGTTTGATAATTAAACCATAATATCTTTGTCATTGATGAGCTGGAATTCAAGTTAAAGTATCTGTTTCAACTAGTGATCCGAGACAATAAGTGAGTTAAACCATCAACTATCCTAAACGATTAAGTTGTTAGAGAGTGGTGTCATAGAAATATGTATCTAATACTCCCTCTCAAGTGCCACTCTTCTTGTGTATATTTCTTAAGGCGGCGTGCTGTGATTTGAACTTGAAATCTTTAGACTCTGATATCATGTTGAACTACTCCATGCTCTAACACAGAGGTTTTCTGAACGATCGATCCACCTGCAATTTGGTTAATATCCGAAAATTATGCCGATTACAAACACAACAAATGAATAAACTATGAAACTGTAACCTGAAATGAGTAATTGATTTGAAGGGTAACTAGCATAAAAAATATAGCACATGGAATGGATCAAAAAATGGTGTTCCTGTCCAGACGGGTCTTTCAAGAAGTTGTAAGTTTACTGTTGTGGGTAGGAAGAACTTCATGGACAATGAGTCTTGTAGTTGGATTAATATAACCAACTATTATTAGCATGTGGAATGGTAATAGATATAATCCCACTTGTTTAATTTATTATCATACCCTTCAGGTGATTACAGTAAGCAACTAACCACTATTCACTATACAGGTGCTTAGTGTTCAGGTTTGTAGAGTTTTTCAGGGAGCATGTGAAAGCTTTTGTACCCAAAAAAAGCCCCCCTCCCCTGGCCTGATCAGTTGGACTGAAAGAAATTGCTGTTAGTTTGCCACTTTTTTTCTTTCGGATGAACTCACCAGACCGAAAACAATCAATTTTTTTAGCCCAAACAAGACACTCAATTCTATTTTGTGTAGGGCTCAGGAAAAAGACCAGCAGGCCGTATGAAGGCCGTTAGCCTTGTGGCCCAACGGCAAATGAGCAGGCCCAGCCAATATTTCTGAATGTTTCAATCAAAGTTGACAAAGTTCCTTCCAATTTTGAGTGAGACATGTTCATTTGTATTATTTTTCTATAAGGAGTGAAACATATTCATTCTTCATTATATCAACCTCTGAAACTTACCCCCATCAGCTTAAACAAGAGATGCTTGAAATTGAAGGAAGAAGTAATTTCTCAAGCAACACCACAGCAAAAGACGCTGATGCAATGTTGAGCAACTAATGCTATAAACCATGACTCCTTATGTGGTTTATCTTCCAATTTGGTGGTGTTTAACATGCAATAGTTTTAATCCTTATTTTTGGAGGAGTCTAGTGTCGGGGCAGATAGAGAAACAAGCATTTGGTTTAGTTTAGCATAACTTCATCATCTTCTTGATGAAGCCAAGCCAAGAATCAATAAGCTAATCCCAGAATCAGTCTGTTTAATTAACGCCCTTCTTGTTGTGTATGCGATGTTTGTATAGCTCCATACATGCCCTGCTTCACGTCAACTTCCCTTATCAAATCCATGCACAACAGCAACAAAACTTGGGAGTTGAAGACCAATTTTCATATTTATCCTAGCAACATTAATTTCCCCAATAAATGGTTTAGAATATTATGACTGCCTGGCCTTCTGCTATACCTACTTTAGAACCTTAATTTTAGTTACCATGTCCTGTTTAACATAAAATCAGTAAAACCAAGTGCTTGAATTCACATTTTTTGAGTCCTTAGTTCTTCTTGAATAGGCCAACACTGACTCATCAAATGGTGATTCAGTAACATTCCTATTTAAAAAACTTGGCTTTCATTCATGGAATTTCAATTACAATCAAGCAAAACTGTTGGTTAATTCAAGACTCCCAAACATTCATTTCTCCTTCACAATTCAAGACTAATTAAAAGAGTATATGTCATGAAAGTCAGTAATAATGATTATATAAACATGGTCTGAAGGAAACAAACAGATTACATCATTTGAGCACACAATCAACTCCACATTACACCTTTCAGATGTTACAAAAGAGTGATAACCAACATTAGCAGAAAAATGTGGCCCTCCCCATGATGATTTATACAACCAAAATACCAAAAAGCTCTCCTAATTAGTTTCTACTGCAAATCATGAATGTGGCATCAACCGATACACAGTATCATTTAGCAGCACAACTGATTATTACCACCAAGAACAAAGAATCAAAATAAAGAAGATTTGAGTTAATCACTACAACGTGGAGATCAATATGAACAGTGGCTTTAGCACTTGCACAAAAGTTTTCTGTCCAAGATATGCTAGAAATCAGAGGATAGACAGCCTCATTATCGACCAACTAAACCCCAAAACCCCTCATTGATTCATCAATTGATAGCCATTTTGGATCGTTCAAATTCACTTAGAATTGCATGATCTCGAAACCCAATAAGGAATTGGGCAAGTCCTTCAAGAAACAGAGCAGCCTGATAAACATTTGTAATATTCAGAATCTCTGTCAAAACACTCCTCCTCAGCCTATTGGCATCCATAAAAACACTCATCATCTCCTCCATCTCCGCCACCACCGCCTTCCCAACGGCCATTTCAACTCCCTCCTTCCTCCCTTCACACTTCCCCCACTCAACCCCAACTCTCTCAACAAACTCAGCCTGCACTTGTCTAGCACGCGCCACCAGTGCTGGCACCATAAGCCTCAACCCACATTCAATCTGGTCAATCTTGGCCATCAAAGTATTCGATGGAGTCTTCCATGCCATCACAATATTCCAAGGCTTATCAAAAAACTCCGAACTTTCGCCAATTTGAATCACACTCTCAGTTTCCTCCTCATCATCGGTGTCTTGATCGTCAAGAAACGAACGGAGGAGGTTGGTGAAGAGATAAGGGTGGAAATCACCGAGCCAAAGGAAGGGCTTTTCGAGGGTGGTGCGCCACTCGGGGAAGAGGAGTTGAGCGACGTCGTTGGAGGCGGCGAGGTCGAGGGTTTCGTAGTAGGTTTGGAAGTGGTTGTGGATCATCTCGACGTGGGTGGAGAGGAGGGTGGAGGAGGACAATGACATAGAGCGACGGAGTTGTGGGAGGAGGGTGTTCTTGAGCGTGTTGAACCAGTCGGTGTAGTAGTCCTTGAATGGGCGTGTGGTCTTCTTGCGGCCAAAGAAAGCTGATTTCACAGATAGAAAAGAAGAAAATCAGAGGAAGCAGAGAGGGCTGTGTGTGTGTGTGTGAGAGAGAGAGAGAGAGGGTTACCTACGGCTTTGAACATCTTGGGAAGACGTGATTCTTGAACATGCTCCTGGGTGGTTTTCTTCTTTGGCAGAGAAGAAAGAAAGAGAAGGGCAGAGACTAGAGAGGCTCTGGCCTCTGGGTTTGGATAAGTAGGAGTCGATATAACTGAAGTTCTTGGAGATGGAGGGAAAGGGGTCTCTCTCCTCTGTACGAGTAAATACTGGGAGAAGTATTGGAGAGAATATTCATTACATCATTGTCAATCGAGTATGTCCCTATGGGTTTATCCGTAGCTAATTCTCAATTGTTGATAGTCCGTCTTTGATAATATCCCTATTGAACACCCCTATCGAACACTCCGTCAATCGAGTGTTAAAGTAGACGTAAATTATCTCGAATATCCTGTTGAACAAAAAAAAGTTGTCCCTCTGGTCACATTTATAAAGAAATTTTCATATTTACATGTCTTTTTATGTATTCAATTCCATTTTTTGGGGGGTGAACTCTTCGGTTTCTCCTTTAAATAGTCTGTTCCTACGGCTCTAAGGAAAGCTGAGAAAATGGTGGAGAAAGTAAGCATGGGAAAGAAAAAAGAAAGTCATCACTAGAGAGTATACCATCAATCTCGACAAGCTCTTGCATGGATGCACATTTAGGAAGAAAGCTCCAAAAGCCATCGAGGAAATCAGGAAGTTTGCCCAAAAGATGTTACCAATGCCATACTTTCCTTCTTTGAGACTGGCAAACTAGTTCAGGAGGTCAAACATTACTATTATTGCTCTTATTCCTAAGGTCGTAAACCCTACCAAGTTGAATGATTATATGCCCATTTCGTGTTGTAATGTAATTTACAAATGCATACCCAAGATCATAGCAAATAGATTAAAGGAAACACTCTCTAACCTAATTGATAGATCACAATCTGCTTTTGTATGGAGGAGTTTACCGGACTAATAAGATTTGTCACTCAGCAAAGGGGGTATGAATACCATTGGAGATGCAAAAAAGAGAAGATTTCTCACTTGTGTTTTGCGGATGACTTGATGACTTTTAGCAAAGGTACCTTTGAATATATCATAGCAATTAAAGAGGTCCTCTGAGTGTGTGAGATTTTCTCAGATCTCAAACCTAACCTAGCAAAAAGTCGAGTTTTCTTTTGTAGCATTCAGCCAGAGTTAAGGAATCAAATTGTGCAGGAGCTGAGATTTACATCTAGGGAGCTGCCAATCAGGTACCTAGGGGTGCCATTAATATCCACTAGTTTCAAGGCAGTGGTTTGCCAATCCTTAATTGAGAGAATAACTGAAAGGGTTAGATCTTGGAGTAGTAAATTCTTATCGTATGCAAGAGGAGTTCAGTTGATAGATTTTGCACATTTTGCCATCCAAACCTTCTAACCTTCCTTGTTTATTATTCCAAAGAAAGTCATATTGATGATTGAGCAAATTTTGAGGCCATTCATGTGGTTTGGAGCTGACATTAAACCTAGTGGTGCTAAAATTGCATGGGGAGCTGTTTGTCTTCCCAAAAAGGAAGAGGGTCTGGGGATTAAAGGAGTCGATTAGTGGAATAATAAAGCAGCAGTATTGAAGCAATTGTGGAATGTTACCACTAAAGCTGGTAGTTCAATTTGGGTTGATTGGATTGAAACACACTTGATAAAAGGAAGATGTTTCTGTCATCATAAGGTACCACCAAACTCTTTGTGGGCTTGGAGGAAGTTTTTAAGCCTTGGAGCCATATGTTTGCGATTAATCAACTATAAAATTGGTAATGGTAGTTTTGTATTCCTTTGGCTAGACCCCTAGCATCCGTTAGGGCCAATCTACAATAACAAGAGAGATGGGGGTGATTAGAGAATTTGAACTTGAATTGGAAGCTAAGGTTAGCAGGATCATAGCTGGGACTGATTGGTCTTGGTCAAAATTATCAACTAATATTGATCTAGTGGAATTTAGAGAGGAATTCCACCTACTATGAGACCACAGCCTCACCCACACTTAAATTTAGCACCAACTCAGATTGGGAAGCAATCAGAAACTGGGGCCAAACTTGTGATTGATCAAATGTAGTTTGGTTTCCTGGAGCTGTGCCAAGGTGTAGAATCATCCTATGGCTAGCTGTGCAACAAAAATTGACTACACAAGATAAATTTATCTCATATGGAAGTCTCCAAAGAGCCTTCTGTGTGTTTTGCAAGGACGTGACTAAATATCATAACCATCTCTTCTTTACATGCTCTTTCACTAATCGAATCTGGTTGTCCATTGAGAACAAGCACAATGTTTAATGGCCTAGTTTAGATTGGCCCCATCTTATCCAATGGTTTGCTGCCTATATGAGGAGCAAAGGCTTGTGGAAACTGATTGACAAACTCATCTTGTTCCCCTTAAGTTATTCTATTTGAAAAGAAAAGATGATATCACGATACTATTAGTCTGACGAGATATGCTTTTTTGTAACTATATAGTGATCCTTTTGCTTTGGTATGGATAGCTTTTGTGCATANATTTATTCTATTTGAAAAGAAAAGATGATATCACGATACTATTAGTCTGACGAGACATGTTTTTTTGTAACTATATAGTGATCCTTTTGCTTTGGTATGGATAGCTTTTGTGCATACTCAATAAATTGCATCATCATCATCATCATTTTTGTCAGATATACTTCCACAACCCATTTTTTGTATTGATTTTTTGAATTTTGTTTCGATATACGACATGATTGAATATGAACGGTTGTTAGATTTTTTTATATTCTATACTAATTAAGCATTTTTCTTAGAAGAAAACTAGGTTTTTCTTTGTATTTTTACTTTTAGTCTAATATATGACAAAATACATCATGATTGGTTTTAGTACAATGTTTTTATTTGAGTTTCTTTGTATTTGTATTGAAGAATATTTTTAACCTTAAAAATGCATAGAAAGGACCAAAATTAGCAAGACTTCAAGTATAAAATTATAAATAGTAAGAAAAATGCCCTCTGTTCATTGTCACCTTCACCACTTTGCTTTCTAATATGCAGATGTGGTATTTATCTACTCATTCTCCAACCTCAACAGTCAAACGAGTCATGCAAAATATGATAACTTCATAACATTCTAATGGTCAACTTAAAGGACGTTGCCAACAGGAATTTATGTGTTACGGGCTCATAAATCTTAAAGAATTTTGATATAATATTTCAAACATGAGGGAGTGTATGTTATCTAGTGACAAACCTCAAAGAATTTGAATGTAATTTATCCTTTTAATTATTAATAAAATTTCAAGTTTCTTGACAAAAAAGAAAGGAACAGTCCGTACTATTTTTTTTAATGTTAATTTCACCTTATCTATATGCATATTACCTTCTTTGTATCTTCGTTTTATAAACAACTCTTGTTTTTTTTTATTCAATGGTCAAGGTATCTGAAACAACTTACGTTCCTCAATTAATCTTCTTTCTGATTCGGTCAAAGACAAGTTATTCACGTCAAGACTATTCATAAGATATTAATTTTTCATCCCTATTACTACTTGAACTAGTTAGAATTTAAACAACTCTCGTTTGAAGTGCTCTTTTCAATTTCATTGGAAAAAGATTTTATGTTCCATTTAGATATGAATATTGAACTAAACTATCATTATAAGTGAAAGGTCGTAAATGCCGCCGCATTTGGTGGGGAGCTAATAACCAAGAGTGGTTGCTACACCGACAATTGTGGTGGTCAATCTATAAAGCACGGATACTTTGAAAGAGTCAAAGTATCGGTATCGGATACGTTTTAGATACGGATATGTCTTCGATACGGCCAGATACGCATCGAATACGACTGAGAAGTATCCTAAAATTAAAAAAATTAATTTAATTTTCAGACAGGATCAGATACACTTTAGATACGGATGAGATACGCTTAAGATACTCTTCGGATACAGCAGGGTATTACTTGAATTTTTAAAAAAATATAGTGGCACATGAGCAAATATGTTTAGGCCCTCATTTACAAATATATTATAAAACCCTATTTTCTTTTATGTCATAGCCCCCCCATCAGTCGATTGTCTGATTCTCTCTCTCTCTCTCTCACTCACTCGCTCACGATTGACGACTGACTGTCTTTGATGCCGATCGACAACGGCCGACGGGTATTCCTCTTCCAACGACCTGTACATCCAATCTCTTGATCGACGATAGCATCTCTTGAAGACGAAGAATATCCTATCTCTCTTTGAAACATCCTATCAGGTAAGCTCTCTCCTCTCTCTTTATTTTTCTGTCTTACTGGTAAATGATTAGCACTCATTTTTATCCTTGAATTAGGGTTTGCACTTTTCAATTAAGGGGTTTTTTGGTGGCCTTGAATTAGGGTTTGCAATTAGGGGTTTTTTTTTTTGGAGTAAGTTGGAGAACAAACTATACATATACAGATATATTACTGCTGAACTAGGTTTTTTTTTTTGGGCCTTGAATTAGGTTTTTTTGCACTGCAATTTTAGATGCCCTAGCCAAACTGATTCCGTGATTTTGTGGTTCTATGCTTATTGTCTGGTTCTATGGTTCAACATAATCAGTTCCTTCAAGAACTAATTCCAAATTTCTGCATAGTGCACACTGCATACATAATGCTTGGTTCAAAAAATTAGATGTGCAATAAGATGGATGTCCTAAAATTTTACTGCTACTAAATTTTACTGCACTGCTGATTCGTTTTATTAAATTAATAATTATAAGGGAATGAATACGGGTACAAAAAGTATGGGCTCAACTAGTGGAAGTGGTAGCGCCACTCAAGATGATAATGCTCCTATTTGGGGTTATGTTACTAAACTAGAAAAAATGATAGAATAGTTAGTTATTATTATATATCTTTGGTAGATGTATGATTCAATTTATAAATCATAATTATTACATTAAATATAATAATATAATTTTTAAAAAATATATAGGGAAAATTTCAAGCACACCCCCTGTAATTTATCATATCTTCAAGGACACCCTCTCTAGTTTTTGAATTTTCAATAACACCCGTGTTAGATTAAAAATATTAAGTAGAATGCAATTTTACTAAATTACTCATGATATATTTGAAGACAAACTTCATCCACATCATATCTAGATAAACATATCTTCAATGAAACCCCCTCTAGATAAGTATATTTTCAATGAANCCTCTCTAGTTTTTGAATTTTCAATAACACCCGTGTTAGATTAAAAATATTAAGTAGAATGCAATTTTACTAAATTACCCATGATATATTTGAAGACAAACTTCATCCACATCATCTCTAGATAAACATATCTTCAATGAAACCCCCTCTAGATAAGTATATTTTCAATGAAACCCCCTCTGTTTTCTTTTTTTTTTTTACATAATTAAATTCAAATCGATTAAAATTCGATTCAAGCTAATTAAAATTTATTTTTTTACATAATAAAATTTGTACCAATTAAAAATTATATTTTTTTTACGTATTAGAATTTGGGCTAGTTAAAATTTTGTTTGAGCCAATTAAAAACTATTTTTAATCGACTCAAACCAAATTTTAATTAATTCGCATTGAATTTTAATCGGCCTAAATTTTAATATATAAAAATATATGAATTTTAATTGCCTTAAATTTTAATAAATCTAATTTTAATTAACACAAATTTTAATAAGAAAAAAATAAAAAGTATAATTGACTCGAAAGAGAATTTTAATCAGCCCCAACAACTCGGATAGAGTTCAAATCCGCTCAAATTTTAATATGTAAAAAAAAAAATTAATAGGCTCGATTTGTTTTTTAAAATTTACTAATTAGTAAATAAAAAATTAGTATTTACTAACAAATTATTTACTAAAATTGTTATTTATGATTTTTTTTTTTAAATTTTAACAGCTCGAATTTTAATAAAATTTTATATAAACAAATTACTTGAGGTTATGTAGGGACATTTTTGGTATTTTAGATGAATTTATTTTGTTATAAATAATAGTTTAATGGTATGAGGTGTTAGTGATGTTTAAATTAAACTAGAAGGTGTCTTTAAAGATATGATAAACTAGAGAGGGTGTCATTAAAAAAATTTTAAATATATATTTTATAGACGTATCTTAATCGTATCCATATTCTATTTTTTTCAATTTTGTCAGCTGTATCTCGTATCGCCGTGCTTCATAGTGGTCAACACATATAACACTCCTCAAGGTTGTTAGTCCGCCACCACCTCTTTTACAGTTTTTTTTTTTTTTGTTTCTTTTACAGTTACTTACCCTTTCTCTTCTTAAATGTTTCTGTTCTAAATGTCACTCCCTTGACCCCTTTCTCTCTTTTCTCAGATCTCTTTGAACACAAAAACTCAAACAGAACAAACCAAAATCCACCATTAAAATATACCTCATCTTCTAACTAAATTGACAAGAAAAAAGAAACCAAGAACAAAGTGTTTTTTTATCAGTACAAATCAAAAACAGTGACACCGTACAAAAAGTCCAAAAGCAATCACTGTAATGGTGGAACACCATAGAGGAAAGAAGAAAAAAAGACCACCTTTCTCTCTCATCGAACTCTCTCTCTCTCCATCACCCATCTCTCACCAATAATCCCCACCCCTCACAACCATGTCCAGACGCAAATTGTCAACACTCACTGTCATCACCACCACCATCTTTTTCTTCTGCTTCCTCCTCGTCACAACCAGCACCACCACCACCAAAGCCCAAGAAACCGATCTTGAATCTGAATGCACCAACAAATGGATCCACATCCGCGACCTCCCACCCCAATTCAACCTCGACCTACTATCAAATTGCTCAGAATACCCAATTTTCGACGACTTTTGCCCCTACATTTCCAACCATGGCCTTGGCCAAAAAACCCATAACAAATCTCACAGCTGGTACCGCACAGACCCTTTCATGCTCGAACTCATTTTCCACCGGAGAATGCTCGAATACCCATGTCTTACCTCCGATCCCAACTCGGCCAGTGCCATCTACATCCCCTACTATGCCGGCATAGATAGCCTTCGTTACCTCTATGGCCCTGAAGTCAATTCAAGTTTCGAGCACGGCCTTGATTTGTTTCAGTATCTTTATCAAACAGATTCACCGGCAATATGGAGAAAAAATTCCGGTCACGACCATTTTTTGGTGATGGCACGTCCAGCGTGGGACTTCAGCCAACCTTTATCTAATGATCCACCAATATGGGGCACTTCATTTCTTGAATTGCCCGAGTTCTATAATGTTACTGCGTTAACATTGGAAGCAAGAGCTTATCCATGGCAAGAACAGGCAATTCCATATCCAGCTTCATTTCATCCTCCAAATATGGCGCTTTTTGAATCATGGGTGAGTAGGGTGAGAAGGTCTAGACGTACTACATTAATGTTGTTTTCTGGTGGGGGTGGATTTTCAGCCAATCCGAATGTAAGGCGGAGTATAAGGTTAGAATGCGAGAATAGTACTAGTAGGGATGTTTATGATAGTGGGTATTCACAATTGTGTGAGTTTGTGGATTGTTCTGATGGGATATGTGAGCATGATCCAATTAGGTTCATGAGGCCAATGTTGGAGGCTAGTTTTTGTTTGCAACCTCCCGGGGATACACCGACGAGGCACTCCACATTTGATGGGATTCTTGCTGGTTGTATACCTGTTTTCTTCGAGGAATTGTCTGCAAAAAGGCAGTATGGGTGGCATTTGCCGGAGGAGAAGTTTGAGGAGTTTTCTGTGTTTATTCCCAAAGAGGATGTGGTGTTTCAAGGTCTTAGCATTGTGGATGTGCTGATGAGTATACCAAGATCTGAAGTTAGAAGGATGAGAGAGAACGTCTTAGAGAGGATACCTAGAGTTATGTACAGGAAACATGGAAGTTCACCGGGTTTGCGGACTAAAAAGGATGCATTTGATATTGCAATAGAGGGTGTTCTGCAGAGGATCAATTCTAGACTTCAAGAAGCTACAGCTTAATGACTCTCACCCTGTTTATCCTTCTTCTAGTAGTTCTGATTACTGTTTTTCCTTCTTTTTTTTCAGTATTTATTCACTTGTAAAGAGAAATTTTGTATTCAATATTTCCACTTATAATAAATAATCTAATTATGGCAGCTTGTGGTCTGTTTCTATTTTTATTTCAATGGATAGCCTGTTATACTGTTCATTGGGTCCTAAGTATTGACACAGAATGACAGAAAGTCAAAACCCATTTAACACAACAATACAAATAAGCCTGTCTGACTGCCTGCAAACTCAACAAACAAGTTCACTTAATGAAATGCAAATGCACATGANTGGGTCCTAAGTATTGACACAGAATGACAGAAAGTCAAAACCCATTTAACACAACAATACAAATAAGCCTGTGACTGCCTGCAAACTCAACAAACAAGTTCACTTAATGAAATGCAAATGCACATGATGTTAAATATCCTGAAAGTTGAGGACAGAATAAATTTTATTGCAGAGGAAAAGAATACAATTTTATTTATGTTTTCGAAGTTTTAACAGAAACAATATTCCAAAAAACAAAAGGGAACTGAAGAAGATTATGCTATTTGCAACCACACAAAATAACTGCATGACTACTGGAATTAGAAGAAAGATTTTCAGAACGGCGGTACATTGTGACTACTTTTCTTTTTTTATCAACTGGTCATTGATAATAGTGTTGTTTCACCCCCATCTAATGATAGCAGAGGCCCATGTAAGACCAGCTCCAAAACCTGCAGCTGCTATTGTATGGCCTGACTGTACCTTTCCACTCCGGACCGCTTCATCCAATGCCAACGGAATAGATGCAGCACTTGTATTACCATAATTTTCCAAATTAGAGATAACGCGTTCTGATGGGAATTTTAAACGTGTTGCCACCGCATCAATGATCCTCTGATTTGCCTGCATATGTACCCTAGTTTTTAAGTAGATAGTCTAACATGTTCATACGATAGACTTTAGGGGTGCATTTAAGCAGAGCTTTGCAAAGAAGGTTGAAGGTGCATTTTTTTACACACATTATTGATGAAGAATGATGAGTCTTTGTCAAAGTTGTATTATAAACTTACCGAAAATAGATTTCACAACACAGGTTGGGATGCTAATGGGCATTTCACTATTGAGATGAAAGTACGATGACCAGGTCAGGAGTATGCATTTTCAGGATACTAGTTTGCATAGTAATGCGCAAATACCTCCCCTTAATTTGCTACAAAAGCAATTTGAAGATGGAGTAAGTAACTCCTTTGTCTTACAACTTAGTAAAAGTATTACAGAAATGCCAGGAAATGAAAATATTAGAGGTATTTTAAAGATTCTGAGAGAATTTTAAACTTCAATATACAGAGACGCACATATTTCACCCTTTTGTCATTCACCAAGCAGGAGGCTTTGCGAACTATTGCAATGGAAATAATTGGCCATTCTTTATTACAAGTTGCTATAAAACAAGCCCCAAACGATTCCAACCATTTCCCTTAGTCTAGATACAAGCATAATAATAATGATACTAGCAATAACAATAATAATATTAGTAAAAACAAAACATAATAATACTAATAATAATAACAATAAAGAAGGAAAACAACAATTTTATCAAAAAAAAAGTATGAAAACATTAAATCTAGGAGTGGGTCTCACTTAACGATTATTTTTATGTGTAATGTAGGTCAGAAATATTTTTTTTTAATAACTTTAGATTCTATTTCATACCTGATGGAGCAGTAACCAATCAATGCTAGACCCAGTGAGACCAGCCTTCTCTAGCGCGGACTCAATCGACTGTGGCACAGCACGAACAGCAAAGCGAAAGACCTCTTTACCATTCATCTGGACGCAGGAATAAGAGGCAGGCCTTGGAGGGAAGCCTAAGACTGCCCCATTGGAACCCAATGAATAATCCGTTTCATTCTCTTTGATGGCAGCATTTAAGTTCCTATAAAAGACGGGCAGTGTTTGTCTCATTCATGCATAAAAGGGCATAGAGTTGTTCCATCAAGAAGATTACAACTCATACCTCTGGCCATCACCATCACTGTGCAAGTCAAAGCCAAATAAACCATCCTCTTCACTCTCACAGGCCTGCAGAATGGCTGTAATGTTAGTTATCTACATAACAATTACTTCCTAGCAGAGGAAGAGATGTAATTAACAGAGGTTTGGACTGAGGAGAGATACAAGATAAGTAAAGCAATCTAAAGGAATTTATCATTAAAATGAGCCAGATTATAACCCAGAAGATGATCTAGTATGGTTTCTAGGCAGATGAAATTATTTATACAACAATACTCTACAAAGAAGCAGCAGAAAGTTTTAAATTGCTGATCCCTTTCCTGTCTGTACTTAGTTTTTACTTCCATGACCATCTTGATAGGTGGTCTGCAGACTAATTATAATTGCTGTTCTCACTATGACAAAAGAGATAAATATACATATTTTGCCACCATGATATTCAAAACAAAGGAATTATTAAGCATGTGTATAACTTGTAAGTCTTAAAACCACGCTTTATATACCTTCTAGGGAAAACACTCACGTCAGATATCCACAGAGCAAATGATATTGTATCTGTATCTTTTCCGATAAATTGTCTTATTTATCAAGAAATCCAATTTCTGGAGAACTGGATCGTAGTTGTGTAAATTAGGCATTCAAAGGCCAGACAACAACATGGTGACAAGGTGATACAAATTGTAGACCCAGCCACTGCAAATCACTAACCAGGGTGAAAATGGGCTATATTTGAGAGATATTTATTAAAATTTTATCGTGAGGAACCTTGAAGTTGTAGCTTAACATCTCATTCAAACAATAGGTGCAACTAGTTACAAACCAGTGCAGAATTCCTTTTGGTTGGGTAATTATGACAAAATTCTGAAGTATGTACACTCCAAAAAGGAAATTCAAATCAAACGGCATGAATAGATTCTCAACTTGTGAAGAAAAATATTTTGCCAATCAGCGAAAGCTTTTTTTTGGCTAAATATCAAGTTTTACAGACTCTGTAAGAAGGCCCAGAAGGACCAATATAAGATTCTATAAAAACATAATAATATTGAATAACTGATCAAGAAAAGGGGTCCCACAAAATGATGGAAGATAGGAATGAAGCTACTGCTCATAGCATATATCTTGCGGAAAGTACACTACCAACCTAAGTACCTTAGCTGAAAGGTCATGCGCACTCTAACACATAAACATATGCACATGAAAAAGGGACCCCCCCACCCTTTTAGATAATTAGACTTCATAAGTACGACGGAGACACATTACCAATGATAGAGAAATGATTCCCAGAAAACAGAAGCAAAAGGAATGACCAAATAATAAGTGTCACAAGTGCTAAAGAACAACATAGAGTCCTTACCTGTATTAATACAGCACCTGCAGCATCACCAAAGAGAATACAACTACCTCGATCCATCCAATCAACATAACGAGACATAGCATCAGCCCCAATCACAAGAACATTATTAAATCCACCTCCTGCAATTTACAATGGCAGAGGTTCAATTTTTATGACCATTGAAATGGTTGTAATTAGTTTGAGGAAAAGAAAGCACTGAAACTGGTACTGAAATCTCATTGCAGCAAAGCAAAGAAATTGTTACCTCTAATATAACAAGCAGCTGACACAAGACCTAACACAAACCCGCTACAAGCAGCTGTAATATCATAAGCCAATGGATTTCCTTTGCAGCCAAGGGCCTTTGGAATCTGATATATGAAACAAAACATCAAGGAGGAACCCCTATAAATAGATTCAAGAGCCCAACATGGAAGATCCCTTTGTAATCAGGGAGTGGTATTTCATACATATTTGGAGGACAATTCAACAAAAATGAGCAGTATCATTTGCCAAGCTCACCTCACAATTCCATTTAATTTTCATAAAGCCCAAACCGCATTGAAGGATCAGTCCCTACTATATTACAATTGATAATCAAGTCTTAAGGAAACATTATAAGCCCTTAAACAATGGTGCAATATCACAGTATTTTCTTAAAGTAATTACACAGTTGACTACAGTGTCTAAGCAGTCCCTTTACCTACATCTTGAAGGAAAAACGCTAAAGTGTCTAAACGTATTTTTGGAGAAAATAAAGAGCCACTGCTTACACAGCTATGCCTCACAGAATTCTAATTTTCGAAAGTATGGAAACTGAATGTAACTTTTTAAAACTCCAACAAGAGAGCCCACTTAGCAATTGATACGAATTTATCAGTCAACACAATATGAATGCAATATCAACTGCAATGCTGCTATAAAGATCCAACAGAGGATTATTTATTTCTTTATGAATGCGGAACACATGGTGTCTCATGCATTAACCCTTTTAGTGCAATTTCAAAAAACCAATGCAGATGTGGAGTGTTTTTCAGCAAATTGACAATGAAGAGTTCTGTATCAACGAAACATTGCTTAAAGAGAGTCATGCATGGATTGAGCTGCTAGCAAGCAGCGTTAGCAAAGCTGAATAAAAGGTTCGTTTGTCAATTGAGTGAGCAAATCTTAAGATTCAGGCTCATTACTACAATACAAAAGCAGTGACTGCAATGAAGACTGCAGTAAATTTTGAAATACATTGAAGGTAGCAGGAGTACTGGATCTAGTTAATGGACAAACTTGTGCGAGGGTGCAAACAAGCTCAAAATTGGCCAACACTCTGCTGGCTGTGTCGTATATGGCACTAGCATTTTGAATCAATCCATGATAAATAATATATTTCAAAAGACATTATGAGGAAATAAAGTATGGTCCCTGTGATTAGTTGTATATTTTTAGTAAAAATACCTACAATAGCATGCATGGATATATTTGCTTCTCTTTTCTTTGTGGTTGTTAGTTACAGAATATAAAAAACACACCCACATCCATACAGTTTATAAGTATTTATTTTTGGACATAGTCTATTTATTTTAAAAAGATAAACCCATAGGGATGTCATATCTCAGTCCTACGCCAATCACGCGTGCTTAGAATGCAGAGAATATACATTCATTGATCTCAATGTCAAGGTCATAAACTACGATATTTTGTTTGTTCAAATTCTTTTTGGGATAAACATCATCCTATAGAATATACCTGAGGAGCACTTCCAAATAGATCATCTGGAGTAGATGTACACAATAAAACTAGGTCCACAGCATCGGGATCAACTTCTGCCATCTGAAGAGCTTTCTTTGCAGCCTCTACAGCCAGGCTTGTCAAGCTATCTTTCCCTGAAAAAGCATGTGCAGACTGAGGCTGTCTGGTGTTTCCAATCAAGATACTACTATTTGGCAAGTTACAAGCTTCTGAAGTTGTGATGGTAGGTAACAAGATGGCTTAAGAACTAAGTATGTCCAAGATTTGTTAAGGAAAAATACTGGTCGTTTAAGTAATTCAGAATCAAGTATACCAAAAAATGTTGATCATGGGTGGAAAAATTGCATGGTCAACTGAACAATGATCAGAATAAGGATCAACCGATCAAGTCAAAACTGAATTATAGCATGAAATATCCCCTTCGGGAAGAAACATCAGACAGTGAATTCAGAAGCCCCAAATGTCAAGTTATAAATGCCACAGAAGCCATAAGATTTTGGAGTTTACTGGAACCTAATGAAACAGGATAAGGAAAAATAGGAATTTGCAGAACTAGCTAAACCTAAACTTGCCCTGAATCTAGGCTAAAACATATAGGCTAAGATTACAAACTACGGAGTCTACAAAAATCAAAAGTCCAAACCAGAAAAGTGCCTACATAGTTTATACACAAAAAATTCACAAAGCTAACCAAGCATATCCACCTCCCCAAAGTTAAGTCTCATCTAAACATAAGCCCTTTCCTTCGGTTAACATATATTTTATCCCTTACTTGAAATCAAGCACATGATGATTTACCCTAAAAACATTGACCACGTGATGAGTTAACAAGCAAAGCTACCTCAAACGGGACACAACCAGACTGATAAACAAGCATGCACTGCCAAGAAAACTGACCTGAAAGAATTCGTCGATTGCGAATTCCAGTGCGAACAGATATCCATTCATCAGACGTTTCAACAATTTTTGCAAGGTCATCGTTGGAAACCTGGAGTTTTGGTACTGCAGAGCCACAACCAACTAGTTTGCAGCCTTTACTTATGAGCCTGCACAAATATATTTTCGAAAAAGCCAGAAAGGACAAGAAATCTTCTTTCAGATTACATAAGTTGCAACAACCACAAAACAAGATATAAGAGTTGATGCAGAAAAGAAAAAACATAAAAGCAACCAACTGAGCCCAAGTAAAGTAGGTCTAAACAACAAGCCTTTAACCCAGTAACAGAGCACAAACAATCTGCTCCATTTCCAAAATACCATTGTGGTTGCGCATGCTGATGTAAGAAAATTTTGATATGTATGCATAATTAATCTTCATATTAACCCCCAAATTAATAACAAGCCAGCCAAAAATTCTAGCCCAATGATCAGGGTACAACCAGGCAAACCAAACCCAAAAACTAAAATGCCACCCTTAGCACAAAAATCGTATTTCAATAAACAGAGGCCATCCAAATATCGTAGAAGGCATCAACATCGTTATATTCCGATCAAAACCATCCCAAGCAAGGTGAACCCAATTGACCAAATTTTTGAATTTTTTGCCAAGAGATAAAACAATTACCATTTCACCGAGCACAGCCATCGATTTCAAATCCATAGCATCAATTAGCCATTTCAATAAGAAATCACAAGAATCCAGTGCGGCCCAACAAAACCCCAAGACAATGGACCCTACTATCAATCACCAGGAAAAAAAATGAACAAACCACAAAAAGAACAGACCTGGGAACTCGAGATTCAGAAGGAGAAAGCTTATCTGCACCTTCAGTGGTGCTGGAGCAGAGTACCCTTTTGGAGATTCCATCAGAGGACCAATGCCCAGATCGATATATGCCTGTAAATGGAGGAATATTCCTCCTCCTAATACTCGGAACTGCAGGTGTAAAGCATCCAGATGCATTCGCCATTTATAGAAAGAGAACAAAATCAATTCTAGAGAAAAACTACAGAGAAGGTAGAAGAAGAAGAAGAAGAACAGCTAAGATCTTCAGCTTATTGATGAAAGTACACGAATGTGCGAATTGTTTGTTCAGCCCATTAAAACTACATACATGTGCAGGTTGGGAAGAAATTAGCAGCACAGTAAATTAGAAGAAAGACACAGAAAACAATTGCTTATAGAAAAATAGCTTTTCAACAAGCTTCGGAAGGTCCAAGATGAAAGCAATGAGCGATTATGCCAACCCAAATAGAGGGAACTCCAATGCAAATGTACGTCTAAAACACACTGTCTCTCTCGTCTCTAAAACACATTCTCTCTCTCCCTTTCTCCTCTAAAAAACTCTCTCCCTCACTCACTTGTCGCTCTATGGTGAGTTTAAGCATGAGAGTCTCTCATGCACAGCTTCGCCATTTCCAAGGTTTGATCTTTTGAATTTTGATACAATCTAAGTTCCGTCTGTTGGGTCTCATGTACTGGATAGCTGACAAGAAAGCAGATTTGGCATTTGGGTCATCCCTATTGTCTATAAAATGACAAATCTGCCCAAATGTGTTGCGTTTTTGAGTCTGGGACAGAAGAATCGAGTCCTACAACAAATCAAAATCTGTTCTTGGTTTCTTGTCACTTAATCTTCCAACAATTCACGTTGTACATACATATATGTCATACTTATATTACACATATATATACTGTAGTTCATGTTGACTTTATTTAATGTTTTTCTTGCTGGGTTGTTTATTAGTTTTAGCTCTATTCACGCAAGGACTTCTATTACCTAACTACCACAAATGCTTAGGTTTCTTCTCTTTTGTAATTAACCATGTTTACAAGTTTGAAGAATTTTTGGGAAGGATATGGTTGGGTTGGGTAGGTGGTGGGGAAGGTATGTAATTGGTAATTGGAAATGGAAGTGCACAATTGTCTTACATAGGAAGAAACAATTGTCTTACATATGAAGAAATTTTAGAAAATAGTTAATTATTTATTTGGTCCTTGAATTATATTATGTATATTAATCAACTTCTTTAAATTATGTTTTGTGTCAATTTAGTCCTTAAACTATAATATTTGTGTTAGTATGACCTTTATGTCCAAATTCTTAGTTATGTTTGATGAAATTTCTCACAACACGTGACCCTTAAATTATACTCTAATCTCCAACTTATGTGATGTGTACGAGAAGAATTTCGTCAAATTTAACCACGAATTTAGACAAAAAGGTTTGATTGGCACAAATGATATAGTTTAGGGACTAAATTAATATAAAACATAGATCAAATGTTTGATTAACACAAATAGTATAAATTTAGGAGTCAAATAGATAGTTATTTTTTTAGAAAATGTTCAAAACTGCCCATTTGGTAGAGAAATAAAGGTTTATTTGGAGATGAACATTTAAATATTGTGTGGTTGTTGCTGCCGTTGTAGGTGGCTGAATTTCTTTGTACATGTTCATTTTGGTTGGGTGGGGGAGGCTCAAGGACGATGGTTCTGGGCCAGTCCAACCCGACCCATTAACCAACAGCCTGATGTATTCATTGACAATGGGTTAGGCCTAATTGGCCCGAACGAAGAAAGGGTTAGCCAGTGCTTGGTCATCATGTATAGTGGCAGGCCATGTCTCTAATCAGAATGCTGCCTTCATGGGCCTTTAGTAGTTTAGCCCGTCAGAGAAATATACATTAATAAAGGGGAATTAAGAGGTTTATTATAAATATTAGACAAAAAAGTATCACAGATCAGTAAAAAAGTATCAAAGTCTAAAATACCCCTTTTTTTTTTATAGAAATTGAGTAGTTTCCTAAACAAGTGAGTATACCTCCAGAAGGAAAGGGAGAGATAAAATTTATACATAGTTTCACCATTATTGTCGGATTGTGTGAACTTCAAATGGGAATAACAAAAATTTCTCAAAATCACTATTCTCTGAAAATTGTCATTTAAAAATAGTTTTTTTAGGGTTTCACAGTGAAAAAGTCTGCATCAATCGTTGAAGAACAAATGATGCATTATGGAGAAGAATGACGGTTAAAATTGTTAAAGATTTTGGAAAAGAAGTTGACAACTCAAGAAAAATGTTGTTTTTCCCAACGTTTTTATTTTATCTATTTTTTTTCCCTCAACTACTTTTCTGCTTCTGGTGCTTGGTATTACATGCACACTAAGTGTTCAATCATTTTCCAAAAAAAATCAAATAAGTCATATACAACTACATTCTCACAACAGACCTTACTTGTCATCTCCATCCTCAAAACCTTCCAACCCCATATACACTATTTGATCGAACCCATAATCAACATCACCACCGCCTCACAACTCTAATTCCACTCACAAACACAATTCGACCTCTTTTGTTTGGTTGTGATATTATATAATCTTATTTACATTAGATTTACTTATTCATGATATATGTGTCATACATTTTTTTTGTGTATTGTGCCACTGTGATAATTTATTGTGCATTGCATCATGTCAATGTATACAGTATGACATTGACTTGTAGTAGTGTGACATTTGTTTATAGCAGTGTGAATTTGGCTAGTATTAGTGTGACATTGTCTTATAATACTATGACATTTATGTATACCACTATGTCAATGTGACATGTACCACTATGTCAATGCGACATGTACAATTATACAAATATGGCATGTACCGTTATATCAATCCAACTTATGTCACTGCTACTTATAAACACAATGAATAACATACATATAAATTTAAATTTAAAATATCCATAAAAAAATAATCATAACAACTAATGGTATTATATAAAATGAAAAAAATATATTCATCATTATAATTTATAAAAAAATAAAAAATAAATAAATTATACAAATGTGAGAAAGATATGAGTGTTTGAATAACTTTAATTGAATGAAATAGGAAGATATAATGTAAAATTCAAAAATGTTATTCCATAAATTTAGGAAACTTAATCTCAAATATAACTGTCAGATTTGTCTCTCATTAATAAAGGAAAGGAGCAACTCTTTTAAAAGAAAAATTTAAAAATCAACAAAAATATATCTCTTCACTAAACATATATACACAAAATTATTTATACACAAATAAATATGAAATGGTGTGCCTTATCACAATTTCCTCTTCATAAAAGTGGCCCAAGGCCCTTTCTCGCAGATACACGAACTACTCATGGACCTCCATATTGTGGATCAGATTCGGCCATGACCCAATGGGGCTTTTCAGACCAGCCCACGAGCCACGGTCTACTAATTGATATCGTTGATGTCGAGATCTATGAGAGGCGCTCTTGATATGGGCTAGATCCTTTATGGCCCTTTTTGTTTTGAACCCAGTTAAGTTGGGTTCAATGGATTTTTGTTTAGAGAAAATGGAATGTGAGTATTTTTTTTAGAACTTATTTGGCTTTAAGTATCACTTCTAAACTTATATTCCTTTAACTCATTTTTTTAATTAAATAGTTGTCAATAAGTACATATTTTAAAACATTTTTAAATTCTTTTTGAAATATATTTCATAATTACCCCTACCATAAATAGTACATACCTAATTAACAACTTTTATATTTCTAATATCTAAATATTAAAATGTGAGATTTTCAAGATTCTTTTTGATATTTGTGTTCCATTTAAATTTGAAATTTCATATATATACACACACAAAACGTATGTATATATATATATATATATATATATCAAAAGGAATTATTCGCTCAACAAAAAAATAGTAATATCAAACAGTAATATGCTCAACAAAAAAATAGTAACATTAAACAGTAACACGCTCAATAAAAAAATAATAACATATTTAAGAAAAAAATTAATTTAAAATTTAATCATTGCAATAGAGTGACACCATATATAAGTATTTATTTTATTGTGTGTGTGTCACTCTATTACAATAATTAAATTTTTGTTAAACATATTATTGTTTTGATGTTTTTTGATGAGCGTGAAGGTACAATAAAATACAAAATTCGAGTGTTTAAAAAATCGATTCCACTATATTAAATTTTTTCAAAGTATATTAACAACAAATTAATTAAATATTAAATGATTAAACAAATCATATAAATGAGTGGTGTAATATTTTGAAGGAGGAAATATATAAATAATTAAATATGTGATTGAAATGAGTAATGTGATTTGACGTTTAAGTTTAGCAAAGGGATGATGAGTGAGGTAAGTAATTAATGATGATTTTGAGGGAAAAAAATATGACTGAGATAAAGTTCAAACACATTCTTATTTTATTATATATATATATATATGTGTGTGTGTG